>JAMXBC010000010.1:88254399-88639399 GCA_024138005.1 Lumnitzera racemosa | reverse complement strand
GTTCTCCCCGGTCGGAATAGGTGAGTCAATTCCTTCCCTTAGAACCGTACTTGAGAGTTTCCTATCTCATACGGCTCAGCATTCAATTCTTGTGGTGTCCTATTTTTTAATCTACCATATCTAAGTGAATGAGATTTATCATATATGTATCCCCCCTTTTTTCTCGGGTTAACCAAAAGAAATCAATTCCATGAGTTTCAAACTTAAATTTTGATTACTAATCCGTTTTTTTTTTAGTTTTATCTTTTCTCCCACCTTCCGAAAAAGCATATGTATTTCCACTGTCGTTAGAATTTTCTGAAAGGTAACTATCTCGCTTTCATAGAGAAATTTATATAGAATCTTTGAAAAAGACTTTTCTTCATAATAAAGAAAAGACTTACTATCTTTGGGATCTGATGCTACACCGCTGCTCAATACCTTAGGGGATCGACTTTATTACATAAGTGAACTCCTAACTTTTCTCTTATCTCTATATCATAAAAAAATAAGCAGTTCTTATTGGATCGGCGTAAAACCTCACTAATGGATCTTTACGGTGCTTTCTCTATCAATTGAATTCTTTATCCATAGAATAAAGTATCTAGGCATATCTATTTCTTCATGTTTCAACTTCTATGATATGAAGTTCCTTTTTTTTTTGCTACAGCTGATAAAAATCGTTTTTTGGACGATGTATATGTAGAAATCCTTTTTTTTTCTAGGAATTTTTTTTCTAGTATTTACTAGCGGATTCGTTCTTTTCTTTTTGCTTTTTCTTTCTATAGTGGAGATAGTCGCACGTAATGACAGATCACAGCCATATTATTAAAAGCTTGGGGTAAGAATGGGTTTCGTTCTAGTGCCCGAAAATAATATTCCAAAGCTTTTGTATGTTCTCCATTACTTGTGTGGATAAGACCTATGTTATAGAGTATATAGCTTCGATCATAAGGATCAATTTCTAGTCGCATAGCTTCATAATAATTCTGTAAAGCTTCCGCATAATTTCCTTCGGATTGAGCCGACATTCGTTACGGTCGTCTTCGATTCAAAAAATCTCCGTTCCAGAACCGTACGTGAGATTTTCACCTCATGCGGCTCCTCCCTTATGTGCATAATGAGAATAATACATGGAATAAAAAAAAAATTGAAATATTCTCGTTATTAACTAAGCGGGGCTAGTGTTTTTACAAGAAATTTCTAACCAACCCTTCTGCAAAAGATCTTTTCTTACCATCAAAATGTTGATTTGATACTAGATAAAAAAAAAATGGTAACTTCAACAATTTCTTTGTCCCCACGCCCTTTAATTTCCAGGAATTCGTCACTTCAACAGTCTTCGATGGTTCTATGGGTATCCAAAATACGAACGAGATGGATGTTTGTTGGCCCAACCATTCTTCTTAAGTCCGATCTCAATTCAATAAGGAAAGGGGATAATTTATAACAAAGTTTTCGTGTTGTTGATTTCTAGGCGTAGTGCTTCTTCCCTTATGCCACCTATTGTTACTAATGGAGTAGGGTTGACCTCCACCTCATAGGTGTAACCTTTCGCTCAATACTAGATCGACAATTAAAGCATCTGAGGCTGCATTAATCGGGGATACACGACAGAAGGGATTGTTTCTTTTTTTTTTGACAAACTTCACCTTCAAAAAGCATAGATTTTTTTATTTCAATAACTTTTTTTCTTTCTATTCCGAATCATGTGTCTTTCTTCTAAGACTGAAAGCAGTAACTAAAATCGAAAAGAAAAAGATAAGTGAAATCAAAAAAATAATAATCAAATCGCACCATCTCTGTAATAGGTAAATGCCTCTTTTTCGCCTGAAGTTGTCGGAATTAGTCGTAATAAGATATTGGCTACAATCGAAAAGGTCTTATCAATAAAATTTCCATTTATCCTCGATCTAGGCATAGATAGTAATTCATTCTATAATTCTTTTCATTACCTCTCGTGAGAAAGAAAATCATCCCCCCAAAAAAGGAATTACACAGTACGAAATAACATAAAAACAGACTCATTAAAAAAAAAAAGATTATCTTTATCCACCGGGTTCAAGGGAAATTGATGTGATGAAAAGATTTTATTTATATTCGTTTTCTATTTTTTAGTTTTAGATTTCGAATTTAATTAATTATGCAGAACTATCTAAGAATCGAGTATGAATGACTCGCTATTCACTCGGTTGTTGGGACATAATCATTATGTAGGAGAGATGGCCGAGTGGTTCAAGGCGTAGCATTGGAACTGCTATGTAGGCTTTTGTTTACCGAGGGTTCGAATCCCTCTCTTTCCGTACCTACAACTAATTTACCAATGTTACTGACCCCAATGTATCAAATCAAATAACAACGCATATCCTTATTCGAAAAGTTAGAACTTTCTTTGATATAGATTCGCTATTCTATTCCTTATACATACATACGTAATAGACTGGAAATCGCGTACAAGGGATGAAATCTCCCTACTGATCTATGATAAATGAATGGGAGAAAGATCCCCGGATAAGATCCTTATCCCTTACCTTGTATCCTTTTTTACTGGGTCAAATTGTCCGAACCCTTCTTATTTTATTTATTTTTAATAGGTTTAAGTTAAGTCTGACGAGAATAATATTCTACGACTAGCAATTCATTTATTTTCAAACCGATCCATTTACTATCGATTATTTGATGGACTACTCCTTTAGATTGGAATGGATGAAGAGTCAAATGTTTTGGCACTTCCTCATGGGAGTAGTGAATGAAGTGATCGTAAATTATGGGACTTGGCTATTTCTTTCTTTTCTAAGTCTAAGTAAGATACTAATCGTAGGGAAAATGGAACTTCCACAATAACTGCAAATACCTCTGATAGAATTTTCGAATAAAAATTCTTATTGTGCCAAAAAAGTGGATTTTGGTTCGAATCATTAGCCGAAATAATCAAAAAATTCTGTTGATACATTCGATTAATTAATCGTTTCACAATTATTGAACTAGATTTGTTGTCATAACCGGCATTTTCAAACAAAACGGATCTATTTAAACCACCATCATAAGCAAGTGCATAAATATACTCCCGAAAAATAAGTGGGTATAGTAAATCGTGTTGTCGAGATCTATCTAGTTCGAAATATCCTTGAAATTCCTCCATTTCCAATTCAATTTGAACACAAAAGCCAAAAAAGGAGGGTACGGAATCCCCATGAATAGGATCAAACCTTATTCCATGGTATTTCCATGAGATTCCTCTTTCTTATTCTTAAGCAAGCTCCCGAGAGGGCTTAGTTGATCCATGATTTATGTTTCATCTTTCGTTTCTTTTTTGTTTTTTTCGAGAAATATATCGATCAATTCCGATTCTTTCTTTTTCTATTGATTCTTTTCCGATCGAGATATATGGATCCACGGATCTATGTGTCTATATAGATCCTCTGCTCATGGATTAACGAAAATGCGCAAAAGCTCTATTTGCCTCTGCCATTCTATGAGTCTCTTCCTTTTTGCGTATGGCATCGCCACTCCCTTTGGCAGCATCCACTAATTCGGAACTTAATTTGAAAGCCATATTTCGACCCGGACGTTTTCGGGATGCCCCTAATAACCAACGAATGGCAAGTGCTTTTCCTTGTGTGGATCCTATTTCAATGGGAACTTGATGAGTCGATCCGCCCACACGTCTTGCTTTTACTGCTATATCGGGAGTTACTCCACATATTGCTTGACGTAAAACGGATAGTCCTTAAAACTCAATAGTTTGGCCCAAACACTACCGAGCTATGCTAGTTCACAGTTCAGAACTGATCCTTACGCATATCTACTCATAAGTATTATTTGGATGGGAAATATAAGGGAAGAAATGACTAATTATATATAAAAAAAGCGAGTAATCTGAAAAAAGCATAGAACAAATGTGATATATGTAATTAAGATAATAATTTACATATTATATACAAAAACCCACGTCATATGAATTACTTAGACCTTCTAAATGTACATTCCTTAATCTTTTCTTAATTTATCCCGTTAAAATACCATCATTCATAATTAATAATTGAGATTATAAAGAAGTAAATAATATCTTAATGATGTCATAAAATTTAAATTTCTATACAATCTTAATTATTAATTTGTAAATTATAAGAAATTGAAAAGATGTAAATTTGGAGAATCCAAATAAATGGCTAGTGCAATCACGGAATTGGTAAATAACAGCATATTGCAGCACAAAGTAACCATAGTCCATACGTAGAAATGGTAACTCTTCTTTTATATTGATCAGACGACTGAGTTAAGTTATTTTGTACTCAAATAGTGTCTCTGCTTCTGGCTTTCATGTTTCCTCCGATCACATTACCAGATATGTGGACGGGATTTAAATAAAATATAGCTATATGTAATTGAAAGTATGGAAAAAACTTGTTTTGGAAAATTAAAGAAGACTGTCGCTGACTTCAATTGCTAATTAAGCTACTCTGGGAACAGATTTGACGGGATACACTTTCAACAATTATTGTCATTATCACCAGAACTGATGCCGCGATTCAATGGAAATTATAATTCATTAGTCCATCATGATCTAGCGACGCTGTCTTTCTTTTCTGTATTATTAGCTTATCTTTTATCTTAAATTGACTAAGTTAAACATTCGTTCTTTCATTTCCTCATATATATATATAGAGAGAGAGAGAGAGATTATCGTCAGGCTAGCACATTTATATCCCCTGTGGAGAATGAATGCACATAGACATGAAAATTTTTCCTTGTATGCTGAATTACAATGCTCTAACAATGCAGGAAATCAATTAGAGACACACAAGATCATATTATTGACACACGGATCAAGTAATTGCGTATCAGAGCCTTAAACATATCCTCCGAGTAGCTTTGACAAACTGAATCTACGAAGTTTTCTAGAGGCTGGCTGAGAGCAATAATAGACATCAAAACTCTGTCGGAGGTTTCAACCGTATCAATCTTTTGATTCGATCCTTGTCTGTGTTTTCCAGAAAACCCTTCAACGTAAAAACATTAAGAAAATGGTGAAAAAAGGATCCCATGATAGTAATTCCAACCGGCAGGCAGTCAAACTAATTATCAGCTACATCTATGCTTCCATTGTGACAAAATGCTCCATTCTTTACTTACCTTCCAGACGATTTCGTCTAGGCATAAGCATATTTTTCCATACTTGTCCAGGAAGAGGCGCTCAGATGGAGGCTTCCCACATATATCCTTCACCGTTGATGTTATCACATAGATCACTTCAGCCACTATAGAAAAGTCACATGGAGAAGACATGAGAGCATACTAATGCACAAGTTCCGAGAGCATTCTCTGACAGTGATATTCCATCATTCTTAGTCCTCTTTCTGTAGTTTTCCCCATTTCATTTCATATGCAGATGCAATAAGCTTCCTATTTGCTTGTTTTCAAACAAATATCTACCATAACCAAAACATTGCAACCATTAAATATTATCATATTAGTGGTGAGAGTTCCTACATACTTGTGACTTTTTGCAGTAAGTGGTGGTGGAAGACAATAGAAGTGCCAGTCTTCATTGGTGGTGGTTATCCATGAAAAATATGACTTCTTTTCAAAAATGCAAACCATATTCTTTATGTGTCTTCCATGAAAATTAATCATCAGTATAATGGAATCGGATGTTATCTTTACCCCCACACCATCACTTGCAGCTGAAAACCTACTAGCAATTACAACCTCTTAAGTTTACTACTATAATATTTGTCAATGTTAAAGCTTTGATTATAACCAATATCCAAATGTTCCAGAATATATTTTTACGTGTAACACAGCTAATAATGGTATAAAACTCAGTTGTTGACCGATTCTATACAAAGCTCATGAGAGTAATTGGTCAAACAGTGCAAGCATCTCATTTGTTTATAGTTTAATCTAAAAGCAATCATCATCAAAACATGCAAATTAGTCATTTAAATGTCAATAAGTTAGACCGAGTAGTTGAATGAACAGATATAAAACCAAAGAAGTCTAATCCAGAATGCACATAACAAGAAGTTTTCTCTAATTTAAATAATAAGCAAGGTTTAGCAACTCTACAAAAGCTCCTACTGCAGTAAAATAAAATTGCATAATCCTTACAAGCTAGCTCATCATATTCATCCTTGCCCACAGCAAAGATGCTGACGTCTCCAAAAACTGTATATACAATATAAACTGACCTGACATAAAAGAAAAATATAAAAGATCAATTAGATATATCACACAAGGTATGTCAAAGTCTAAGAGGAACCTTAAATCCTCCAAGAAATTTCAACATATGGAATGCTTATTCTCTTCCAAAACAAGTGTATATATCCGTATCCACTTTGTTATATGTATAACCAGCCACTGCACCTCAACAACAAGATGTTAGCCTTGAGTTTTATTGCCTCCAATGTTAGCTGAAATAAGATAGTTGTGGTAACATAGAACAAAGAGCTCCTAGAGAAGAGCTTACTTATAAGAGTACAGCTCACTTTTAAAAATCTCTCCATTCCCATTGTAATGATTAGTACAGAGGATAGCAAGGGACCATCTGAATTAGCACTAGCAGCATCATATGAATAATCATAGTCAAAGAGCATCCAATTGGCAGCATTAGCTTGAAACCGCATATAGAATTGCCTCAACTAAACAAGCATCGGTGAAATCAAAATTTGGTAGACTGATGATTTTCTCACATGAGTCATTTTTAGTGCTTACAAGGTACACGTGCGTGCAATGAAAACTACCATCAAGAAGAATTATACATTATCTTTTACCATGTTAAATTACTGATAGATTTTTTGTCTAATGATTCTGTCTCTTCCAATTCTAAGAAATGGCTTCCCAATGCCCCTAAAGTTCAGTATTCACCTATATCTCGTCAGAATATGCAGTCAACTATTCTATACACCAGTTCTCATTTATATCAGACTCCTTCAGAATAAATCCTCAAAAAGAAAAATTCACTCTTGCCACATAATTGCAGCACACATAACATACACAAAAGAGAAAGATGCCCTCAGAAAAAGGGTGTGACAGTGAAACTTACTTGTGGCAAGCTACAAGAAGCTCTTCATTTTTAGCACCTTTAAGATTTTCTGCCCCTAATTTCACTAAGAATGATCGCCAATGTAGACGTTCTTCAGCAGGAACTCCATTAAACCTGAAGAAAAAGAATAAGACCTAGTATATGTTATGATTCTTGGCATAGGATCTAGTTATGGAGTGATTCGTTCAGTAATGTCGTTCTAATATTACTTTTAGTTCATGCTTATGGGAATTTATTCCTCTCTAGGAGTAATGTTTATGGTTGGAGGGCTCATCTAAGAGAACCTTGTAATTTCACAAATGGTGAAAAGAAAATGATAAATAATAACTCTCTGCTTGTATTATTCTCACTGAGATAGCTATTTATACAATCTTATTTGACTCTTTCCTAATTAGAATCGTAGACTTGAAAACAGTAAAATTAGACTTAAATAATGAAAACAGACACCATTTCCTAAAATAATCTCTACCAATGGATGCGTTTACAACCGTATAAGTTTGATGAAGGGAGGGAAAAACCAAAGAAAATTTTTCTAAATGGTCCATAAAACAAGTAGTTAATTTTACTCCAATCTCCATTAGAATTTAAAAGAAAGGACAATGGATTCACTTAACTAAGAAAAATTACATATGAAAGGAGTGACTGATTAACACTGTTTACATAAATGTTACATTTTTCTAGTAATAGCCAAAAAAGATTAATTTTAGCTGCCCAAAAAAAAAACAAAAAGTAGGGGGAAGAAAGGGCAAAATGGATTCATGGATAAATGATGACTACAGTCGAGACCTATTCATCATGAGTCGAAGGAACATCAATTGCTGGCAAAAGCAATTTACACAAAGGTTGCATTTTCCTAATTATTAGGTGATGGTCAAGATCTCATGAAACAAATGCGTAATGCATCAATTTCTCACTCCTACACTAAAGAAAACAACATGCCATTTATCCACCTTTAGAAGAATAAGTTTTCACGATCATTGTCGAAATGAAACACAGAAACACTGCAAAAGGAGCAGCATTTTCGCTGTTGGAGTATCTATACTCGAGAAGGTGCTAGGAAAACCAGCAGTCTCCTCAGCATCATAGCATTAGCCCATTTATACTAAAAAAGAACACTTAAACATAAAAGCCTAACAAAATTTGTTCTGCATATTCACCAAGATTGATTGACTAAAAGAGTGCAAACCATTCGATCATATAAAAGGAAACGAGATAAGGAATACTTTTCTTGTCTTACCTCCAATCTTAAAAATCAATTGGTGAAACTTAGAACGCCATGAAGCGAGCCCATTCACCTCGTAATGGTATATACAAGATTATGCAAAAGTGCTGCTTTTCGTAACAATTTGAAATGAATTTCAAGAAATTATCTGCAATACTCGAGCACATTTTACTAGAACAATAGATGATAGAAATTCTTCTAAAACATGTTCCAGTGACAAGCCAATACATTCTTTTCTGATACAAGAGTCTACAAATATTCTTAGAAGAATCACGAAACAGTTTTTGTAACAAAAATGAAACAATTTTACAGACAATCAGTTCTTAAATAAAGTCAGAACAAACACTGATCTATCAAATCCCTAAATTGAATTCGGGCCCACGTATAAGACTTTTAACAATAGAATCTAATCAAGTCCGAGAAGAGATCATGAATCAGCAAATTCAATTCAAGTGCAGCTTGAATTTCGAGAAACTTAAACTTAAAGGCATGCGAATCAGCGCGATAGAGATGCATCGGACAAGAAAAAATAAACTGTGGAGGAGATTGAAAGCGGCGTAGTGGAATTTCGTGTGAAGGAGATCTGATCTTTTACCTTTCAACGAGAATGTTACCTTCGGAGTTGGCAAACAGAACCGCCAGAATCATTGTTCCCCGAAAACAAAATCGAGCAGGAGGAACTTTGGTTATTGGAAGGGAACAGATGGCTGCTGACCAGCTGGGAAGCGATGTCGTATTTATTGAGCTTCCTGTTTTGTTTAATTCATTTGGGTGTTAGAATTTAATTAAATGCTATATAATATATATATTTTTATACATTTTACATATTCTAAAAGTGTCATTTCCTAATTATGTTTGTACTTTTACATTAATTAAGTCCTCCATTACAATTTTTTCAATGCTCGGCAGTTTTAGGTACATTATTGGAAATTTTTATTTTCGATTTTACCAAATTCACCTCAAGACATTATGCAATCGCAAGAATGCTCTTATTTATATTCAATTGTTAAATTGAAAAAGTTTTTATTACGCCTCATTTCTCTTGAAAGCAATTTCTTTCTCTTCTTTTTATCTCATTGTTTCGACACTACCAACTTCATACATAAATTACCGTAACGAGGAAAGTGAAAACCTCAATAGATCTAAAAAGAGAGATTATGTCATTTTATTTAGAGCCTCGTCTCCTATTAACAATGGATGAGGTCAAGCTATTTCTAGAATTGTATAAGCAGAGTGAGTTATTCAAATCAGTTTGCATAATTTGTAAAAAAAATATGCATCAAGATAAAAAATTTTAACTTGCTTAAATATAGACTTTTTTAGCCTATCCCATATTCCCTAATAAATTATATGATCATTAGATTTATCCGATTGAAAAAAAAAAAAACCACTAACTAAAGAAGCGATTGTTTATCCTATAACGAATGTCAACGGTTATGGGGCGGGTTGGCCAAAAAGAAAAGAAAAGAAAACCTATGATGATTTATTCATGCATTTTTATTTAGGTGTATTTTAGGTCTCAAAAAGAACATTTCCACAAATGTAATTGATATTATATTTCATTTCAAAACATAATTTTTCATTGAAACCTAAATACTACTATATGATATGCTCATATTTAATTAACCATAATTATATTGTTCAATATATCGTATAGTAATAACTAATAATGTGTTTATTATTAACCATATGTAATAGGAAACAATAAATATAGTAAATTGTTACCATATATATCAAGGAATTTTCAAAATAATTGTATAATGAGGTCGATCATTATATCAATATTATAAGGTATATGATCATTGTTGTTATTATGTAAGGCTAATCTTATATATGATTTGATATATTGTTAAATAAGTCTAAAAAATAATTTACTTCTTTTATCCTTTATCCTTTCATCTTTTTATGTTTGAGTTTTACGAAGCATATAAACGTTGATATAAATGTATGTTCATATATTATGTAAATATTTTCGTTGAAAGATTGAAACTTTATTTTTCTAAAATGAAATTAAAATTTAATTTTGTAGTAAATAAAAACTAAATATATGTATTGGAACCAATAAGATTACAATTTATGAATATTTTACATAATGAATTCATCGTAAATGAAGGATAGCACAATTCGTGGGTCTGACTTGCTTAACTCGTAGCGAGGTAAGTAGAGATGAAAATTCTAGCCCACATTTGTAAGCAAGCTAACTTTCTTAACCTATGGGCTAATATGCGACAGGGGTGGAGGTAGCTTACTTAACCCGCTTGCACAACTCTAACTAACTTTAGACAAAACCATTGGAACTTAACCTAAGTCTTAGGCTAATAGGTTTAAGTTGAGGCTCATATCTCAAAAAGGCTTATCAACATTACCCCCTTACCTCCAACCCAACAAAAGAAAACTTTTTAGTGATGGGTTCAACAAAGAGACTAAGCACATAGATGGTCCTTCAAGGCTCCATGAGCCATTACTTGATGAAAGTGAGCTAAGGCTACAAGAAGAGCTTCTTGTTAGCATTTCTTACCTTATCCATGATCTCATGAACTAGGTCTTTAACTTAGACAAAGTAGCATGGCAAGCAAGACTCCCAAGTTGGATATGACCGATATTAAGTCGATTGACCAAGTAAGCAGGTTATCTAAATTGGACATGATTTGTGCCAAGTACACTGGTAGAGCTCTAAGCTAGATCGATGAACTCAACTAAGTTGAATCGATGAAGTTGACCTCTCTAAGTCTACAAGCTCTTCTTTCCAAAATTAGCCAAGACTCAACCTCATCTGGTTTAACTATTCGACTTAACCTACCCAAGTACTCGATGCTCTACAACATAACTTGAACAAGTTATGTCCAGCTTGGACAACCTATGATGGGTTCTAGGAGACCAACCAAGTAAGCATGAACTCTTATGTTGTCCACTCTACTAGGTCTACTCTTCTTTGCTCTGTTATACCAATTCAACTCAATTAGGTTTGCTCAATAGGTTTACTTGGCCAGAATGACAAAACTTCAAGACTACTTATGTTTTATTTAATAGATTACCCTTATATTTTATATTGTATTTACGGGACTGCCACTAGAGTATCCTTTATTTTATTTTATTTTATTTACAGAATTGCTATTATATATAAATAGTCCATGCTTGTAGGGTTTTAGGAGACTTATCACCATTATGACTTTTCAATAAAAAAACCCTTTAAATATTTTTTTTGTGAAAGCTTTCATTTCCTGCTCTTATCAATTCCTTTAGTTAAGATTATAGTAAACTATTCTAATTTATACTTTGTGTGTAATATCAAAGTAGAGATTATGTTGTATAATGTTCATTGGTGTGTCATATCCTCATAGGTAAGTCATGAATTTGCTAAACCTTAGTTCATTATCTTTTCTTCAATATTTTGAATGACCCATTTAATTTCTTACAGTAAGACTTAGTGATAACTCAGCTCTTAAGCATATTATATATTCTTAGTATCAGAACTTGAGTTTCTGAGTAGAGCCAAGAGTTCTTAAGCTACCTTGTTCTTGTTGTGCGAGTGTGTGTATTTGCTAATTTGTATTTTAGAAGGTATAGGTTAGATTGTTTATGTTGTGACTTTGTGGAGATTTTATTTTTGGTATTATTGTTATACATATATGAGGAATTGATTTCTCGTAGTTTAATATTTGGGTATCCAAAACTATTCACACTAGAAAAGTTACGAGTATCCTTTATTGCAGTACTACCAAATTATCTTTTGTAACAAATTTTAAGGAACCCATTGACTTAATGGTAGCTTATAGTAGTACACCTATTTAGGACCCAAAAAAGGAGTTTCTTGGGTCATGTTTTTAAAATTAGTTAGAGGCCTTCATTAAGGTTTCTTCTTTAATCCAAGAAGAACAATTGCCTAAATCTAGAAAAGGGAAAAGTTGGTGGGTGTAACTATATGGAGTCACTTGTGCTAGTTTATATAGAATTCATGTTACGCTTCTATTTCCTCCGAAATTGCAAGCAAAAGTAAATAAAGTGAATGTGAGGTTTCATTGTGTTATAGTGATTTTGTGTAGTAATATGCTATGATAATAGGGTATCATTATTGTGAAGAGAAAGTGGTACATGTGTGTGAAATTATGTAGGTGTATCAAGTGTTATGTATTTTGGACAGCAAGTATAATAATAGAATTGAATCAAATAAGGCACAAAGGGCATAAAGTAACACTGTACTTTCTATTGTAGCATTAGGGTGTCCATCACTAAATCATGGTTGTGGTAGTAAGTTGTGTGGTGTAGTGGTGCCATTACTTGTGACCATGCTATACTTTTGTATAAACATGGTTGGGGTTTACTAGTGCAGTAGTGTGCTAAGTTAGGCTTGTTGAATTACTGAACTACTTGATGATACCTAGCTGGCTTGGTCAGAAGTTAATGTGATTTGAGTAGTGTATGGAAGTGTAAAGGCGGTTATTATCAAATTAAAGTGTCGAACTGAGTTGTAGTTTAGCATCTAAGTAGGTTGTTGTAGTGTGCCGAGCTCCTATGAACTACTATTGAGTTATCGAACTACATATCTGGGCTATTGTATAAGAGGCAAGCTATTAAGTGTTAAACTGAACTATCTTAATTGCTAAGTTGATTGACTATCGAGTTGAAGTAATTGACGCACTAAACTGCTACTTCCATGTGAAGGACTGAGCTGAAATTGAAGTGTTCGAGCTGATGTTTTCCTAATTACTGAGCTAACTTGGTCAGCATATTGGTTAGTGATAATGCTGTTAGCTATTCTTCTAAATTGCCAAGCTCTCGCAATGATCCGAGCTAGATTGGTAGGGTAGTTGTACCGAATTGCGGGTTGTTATGTTGATAACAATTGTACACGAGCTATTAAAAAATGTAGTATCTTATTGACCATTAAAGTGAGTACATGGAAGAAGGAAGTGTAGGGCCAAACTACTCTCGTGACAAGCTAGTTGTATGCTTAGTATGAAGGTTTAGTTAAGGTATAAAGAGGAATGAGCTTATCGATGAGTGAAGTCAAGTGTCTAGCTAATTGGCGCATGTGAACCAAGTATTTCTCGAGTTGAATTACTATGACCAAGTACTTGTCGAGCTAAATTGAAGTAGTTATTAAAGCTCCAAGCTACTACAATACCAAGTGTCTATGACAAGTGTTAGGGCATCCAACGTGAATTATGGGGTACGCATGGATAAACACCTTATGATAACTTAGCTTTTAAACACATTAACTTACTTGCTCTATATCTACCTAACATAGGTCATGTTTGAAACAACATGAAGAGGATTTCAAAAGGTTGATAAAGAGAAAGAAGGATCATGTTAATATTGTATCACCTTAAATTGCTTAAGTATGGAGAGAGGGTGAAAAATGAAGATAAAGGAATGGAAAAATATATATTATACCCTAGATTTTTTAAAAAAATTTTTCATTAGTAAAATGGTAAGGGCTCATTCTAATTTTAAAGGAAAAGTTAAAACCATTAATACATACCGCTGTCTTTGGATAATAATAGAAAATAAATGTGAAAAGATATTATGATTTGATTAATCAAATTATTAAAATACATTAATACTATAATAAAAAGGAAAAAAGATTTCAAAATCATATATATATTATAGCATGAATTACAGTTCTGACTTCTCTACTAAGTCTATGTGATCCATAATTAAACTTGTAAAAAAAATCAAAATTATATATAATTTTTGCTAACTTAAATACATGGAGTGATGAGATCAATTACATTTATACAAATTGATGATGGTGATGTACAATGAGTAATCGATAAATTTATAAAAAAACTGTAGATAGCTAAATGACCAGATTTTTGAGACGACTTAGGCAAAAATCTTAAAAATAATAGAAAAGAATTTTTTAATAAAATTGTCATACCTAAATACGTTGACCTAACTTAGTAAATTTAAATATTTCATCAAAAGTTGGTATAGTATAAACAATGCATAAAACATTATAGCAAAGGCTATCATATAAAAGGGTTATCATGTTAATTATTCCTTCTCAATTTAAGTGTCTGAAAGTTTGACTTAATTTATAAGGGATTGATAAATAAATTATATATGATTGTCTCTTTTTTATGGTTAGTAATTATATATAAAAATGTTGCGAACTTAAAAAATTGATGATAAGGATAAGGTTAGGCAATCTGCTATATAAATATTAAGTGGAAAAAAGAAAAGAAAAGAAAACTATGTAAACGTTGACTGACGACCATACCGTGGTGCGGGTGCCCAATGGAAAACACACAAGAAAAAGGAATTATAATAGTCAAATCGTATAATGAAAGGTATATGAGTTTATACCCCTTACGACATTACATTTGTACAGCGTATTTAAGATTGACCATCTACTTACTTGTCTGAAAGTACTGTACTAAAAATGTAATACTAAAACATAGTAGGTTTCGGCATTCTGACCGTGAGGGGGGTTTTATGAGGGAAAATGAGTTTCTTGAGACCATCAGCTATGTACCAATTCCTGGTGACAAACCCATCCCTTCGATGGATGCCTTGTCAGAGTTGGGGGTTCCTACGTTGGCCAGGATTCGATGGCTTGCTGAGATTATTGGTTATGTTTCTCCTCTGGTCCACTTTCTCCGAGATCATGTTCATTCCGTCATCTTCCATGTACCCTACTCTTCGTGTCGGAGATCGGATCCTCGTGGAAAAGGTACCCTTTTCTAAAATCAAACTTTCCTTTCCTTTTCCTAGACATGAGTTTACAAACGATGCTCTCTGTATCGGTCTTATCCTCCCTTGTCGAGATACTACATTGTAGTTTAGCTATACTGACTCTAAACTCTGCCTTATGCTTATAATGCGGTTTGTTAAGATGATCAAGCGGTACTTTTGTCATTTTGACTAAGTTGAAATTTTTCTTCTGGGTGATCCCGATGGTATTTTGTCCCAGAATTTAGCTATCTTCCTTGGATAAATTTACTGTGCTTTTGGAGGATCTTGATTTAATAGAACATCTTGTTCCTTACCCTCCAAATCTTCATGAACTCTTCTCGCTACAAGTTGCCTTTTCGAAAATGATCTTTCATCTAGCACGTTTGGTTTGTTCGTGGTTTAGGATGTAGTATGGGTCGGTGTAAGGACAAATCTTCGATCATGAGCGACTTGCTTTTGTTAGCATTTTAACCTTACTTATTAAAACTTATGATGGAATTGGAATCTGAGGGCTCATCAGGCGAGAATCCTCCAATCTTTTATGAGAAATAAAGACAAACCGAAGTACTAACATAACCGTAGTAAATTATTTCTTTTTCTTATGTGATAGCTTGAGACCTATTTATTTAAGATTTGTAAATGACTTACGCACACACATGCATTGAATCTATCCATTCATGAATTTATTCATGCACTAAACCATTCACGAGTTTATTGATCTATGAATCTATTCATATTTTGAACTAGCCTATTTATGGATGTTTCCATTCATCTATTTTAGATATTAAACTATCATTCTTTTCCCTTTTGGAGAATGAGCTTGTCTTCAAGCTCGAGCTATTAGTGATCAATAAAGGCTTCAGGTTTTGCTTCTAGTGTTTCTGGGTTTTTCAACGTTGAGAAATCAAAAGTTTACATTGTTGACCCCGACATATATATCTTGTCATAGTTGGAACATTGGTCCTTAGCATGACACTTAGCCATTTCTTGATTGCTTAATGCTTGATGAATAACTTAGCTTAACGTACCAGAGCTGGTTGTATTGTACTAGATGTTGCTTCCATTTGGTGTTAAATTTGCTTAAATGTCGTATCATAAGAAGTAATTGCCAGTAGTTTCTTCTTGTAGATTCTAGCTAAACACATTTTTGTCTTGAGGTCGAGTGGACATAGAAGTCCCACATCTATTCTAATTAACATTATCAAGTATCAAACCAAAGAGAAATTTGAAGTTCAGGAGGGACGGGGGGTGCCTGCACCAACAGGGAATGGAAACTTCCTTTGATACTCCTCAACCCTCCCTGTCTGGTTCAGTATGGCTAAGTTGCCCAATTTGCCATGTAGGAGTGGTCCAAATTTCTGGCCACACAAGTGGGCACACATTTATGCCGTGCCATGTTCCATCACGTCTACTTAAGCCTATAGAATCACATTTGTGCTTCTTCAATCAAGTGGAAGGAAGCTAGGCCAACCTTGCTATATTCAAACATGACTTGATTATAAAAGAATTGGTCACAAATTTTTGAGCAGCTCAATCGGTCTTTGAACCATTGTAAGTCGGAAATCCTTTTTTGAAGGTGGCATGTGCTAAATCGTGCCATCAAGCGACCCCTATTCCTTGGAGCTTGTTGGTGTAGGGTCACAATGCACCTAACACAATCCAAGTTGACCCCTAAATCTCGTATCTGGCTATTCATAAGAGTTGAAGAAGCACCCTCTTTGTTCTGTGGCTTAGGTCAATAGTACAAGGAGGTGGCACGTGTAGTAGGTGCTACAAGGCATAACATTTTGTGCTTGTCACCACCATGTCTCCTCTCTTGTACGAATTCACTTAGGTCTTACCTCTATAATATGACACATCCTAAGGAGGTCATGGTCACATAACTCGGGGCAGTATTCAGCTTAGGTTAGTGGCCATGCAACTTGGGTTGGGAGGGTACATGTCTTAGGTTTGTGTGCGCTTTGACTCGCCTTCACAGTTTAGGTTGGGTTAGAACTCCTTTGTCAACTCTAGTCTCCATTAAGAAACTAAACATCAACCTAGCCTCCTATAAGGACACTTTCTCAAAGATCTTGGCTAAAGAAACTGCTGGGTTTCATCTTAATCTTCTCGTTTTGCATCTTGTTTTGTTTTGTCTTGGTTATATTATTGAAGGAAGGCTTCAAAGTCGGCTTTGTAATGATCCTAATGTGATTGAAATTAGTTGAATAATATGTAAATGATATATGCAGTACTGTTACAAGTGTAAGAGAGAAAGTATAAGGGTGGAATAATATGTGCCATGCAATTTTGTCATATGATACTCACATAAGGGGTAGAATAGTAAATACTTACTCTAGTAGTGTATAAATACTTAGTGTGAGAGAAAGAGAGTTAGTTAGCCATTTTAATAAAATTTTTGAGAGTTTCTGCTGAAGGAAGTTTCCTTCATGTAGAGAGAGAATGTTAGGAAGATCGAGGGCTTGATTTTCCTATTGTGATTGTACAAGTTTTTTACTTTACAAGTGATATTGAGTGTTAGGGTTCTACTAAGTAATTTTCTACTCTCACTTGTATAGTTCCTGTTAAAATAACAAAAGAATAAACTTACGGATGTTTCAATTGGCTTTGTATGTAGTTTTTCTCAATCCATAATCTTTTTCAATTTTTGTGATTTTTTAATTATTTTTTATTTAAAGGAAAGAGGAGGTCAAGATTGTTATTTATTTATATATTTTTTTGACTTTCATTTGACCTTTCGTGCTTCTTGACTTTTTCTAGTGTTTGTTAGATTTTTGTAAGGACAAAATTGAGAATGACTAAGTAAGAGTTACGAGTTAAAACCCTTAAAAATAAGGTGAAAGAGCTTGGAGAAGAGTTGAAAGGAAGTCTCATGTCAATTCAACATCATATTTCATTAGTTGAGAAGAACTCAACTTTAAGCCTAAATGTGATAGATAAGAGGATGGCAACTTTTGAAATGATATGATTTGTGGAGTGATCGTCAAAATGAAATTTGCTTAAAGGACAAAGAATCAACTTTAAATGGTGTGAGTGGAGTTGAAATTAAGATTGATGAAGAGCGAAGAAATCCAAAGGAATGGATAAAAGTAAAGGCATTTGAAATTTTAGAAGGAATTACAATGGGAGGGATCAATGTTTAGGGGTTAATTCAAATAAAGGATTAATATTTTGGAAACGATTGAATAAGAAATTAATATTTTACAAAAAGTTTAAATAAGAGATTAAAGTTTTATAAAGTGGTTTAAATAATTTTATGGAATAGTTATTGAATTATAGTCTTAGAATAACTATATTCCTTACTTAAACTACTTTATGAAATATTGATTCATTTCTTGAATTTTTCGAAACGTCGATCTCTATTTAAATATACCTTTAAACGTTAATTCCTTTCGTTGTTATTTTTGGACTTTTAGATGAATGCACTGAATGTGACGTTGTTGGACTTTGAAAGACAAGGTCCAGTTCATTAGGTCACATCAGTGAAACGTTTGTTCGAGACTTATTTTATCAGTGATGATAGAAAGATGGCAATGGCATCTTCATGCATAAAAGGTCAAACAATTTAATAGCTTAAGGTGCTGAAATGAAAATTAACAAATGTGGTTAGTAAAACATGAAATCAGATATGTTGATCATGTATGGTGATCAATTGTTGAGCAATCCTTTTGCAAGGTTATTGACACTTTGCCAACATTCTTCAATAGTGCATTTCATAGAAGATTTCAAGCCTTAATTTCCTAAGCACCAGAAATGATGGAGTTACAAATGTTAGTGTATTTTTCTTGGGGGATTAAAAGATGAAATTAGGATTAGGGTCACAACATTGTGACCTATAAATGTATCTAAAGCTGTGGAATTGGCATTGTACGTCGACCAAGAGTTTGCTCATTGCATTGTACTGTTCAACCTAATCGATGAGGAGTTGTGTCAACATTATTGAATCAGTAATGTAGTTTAGAAGCCCCAATCTTTCTTCTATACTGTATAGTGTTTGCACGTAACCTAGTGCCCTCATGCAGCTAATTTTCCTTCTTCTTCATGTATGGGAAATACTCCCTTAGGTGTAAATAACATTACTCTTGTTAATGGATGTACTAGAACATTTAGTGCTAATGGAGTGAATGGGTGAAATGTAAATAACGGAGGCACAAATGGGGGTCAAGCAGTGTTGCATCAAGTGGATAGCTTAGTTGCAACTACTACTGGTTCTATCCAGATCAAAAATCATCATTGGGGACCTAAACAAATGACTTACCAAGAATATGTAGATAAATGAAGTAAAGGGCTATGTTTCAAAGTGTGATCAAGCTTATATTTCGGGTCATAAATGTCCTAGCAAATCTTTGCGAGTCATGTTATTGGAAGATGATTCGGAGTTTCATGGAGGAGAATGGATAGAAGTTGAGGAGCACCATTTTGATCTTGGTTGAAGACAACATGTTGCTTGTTCTTGTCAATTGTCCCAAGGACATTGTTATGGGGGAAGGAATTGTAGCATCCTAGTGTGGTTGATATTAGTAGAATAATATGTAAATGATATGTGCAGTAGTGTTACAAGAGTAGGAGAAAGTATAAGAGTATAATAACATGTATCATGTGATCCTCATATAAGGGGCAGAATAGCAAATACCTACTCTAATAACTATAAGTACTTCGTGTTGAGAGAAAGGGAGTTAGTGTTAAAATCTCGTGTACACTCAAAGGAATAAAATTTGTAATTATCTTTTGTTTGAGTTAAAGACAAATTCTTAAAAAAATTGAGAGAAAAGGAGAGAGAACTTGGGAATAATAGTTTTTGAATTTGGTTATGAATAAAATTGATGATCTTTTGGTTTCTATAAGTGCTGGTTATAATATTTTCCATAGTAACTAATTTCCTAAAAAACATTACTTATTACAGCTATTTATTATCTATAGTGACTAATTTCTTAACAAATTTTACCAATTACAATTATTTACTATCTTGCTAAATTAATTAATCATAGTAATTGTAATTGTAATTATTCACTAAGTTACCTACCTAATATCTAAAATCATAATAATTTCTTTTTTATAAAAAATCTTGTCCTCAAAGTTTAAGAGAGAGAAAAGAAAAAAATAAACAAATAAATATGGAAATTACTAACTAATATGATTTAATAATAACAAAAAATCATTAATATGATCTTCAGAATATGACTGAATCTTCAAGATAAAGATGATGATGTTGCCTTGAGCACCTTCATGAAATATTGTTAGAGTATTTTCTTGTTCTTTTAGTACAAGATTCTCATTGATCGTAAAGTTTGAAACTTGATTTAGAAATTTTTTTTGTCTATGAATTTTCTTGTTCATAATTGGTATTGTTGGACATCATGATTGCGGTGGCTTTTTGTTCTTTAATTAGATCTTCTATAACAATTTATATCTTTAGCATCGTTGTTTGTACAAAGCTAATCATGCAAAAATGCATTTCCTCTAGTATTTTCGTATTAAGAATTTCTATGTCTATATATTTTTTTTATCTTTCTCCATATTAATTTCTTGCACCACATTCTATCATTCTTTGTAATAAGTTGTTTTGTTTCTTGAAAATTTTCTTCACCCATATCTTTTATATTTGTTGTCGCACCTTCTTCTTTTTAGTCTATTATTTTCTCCTTTTCCATATGTTCCACCATTACTTCTTATAAATATTTTACAACTTTCTTTCAACAATTTTGTATCTTTTTTTGGTTTATTTTTTTTTCATATATTTTTGTAATTCTTTGATTTCTTCTTGCCGTTTTTGAGTACATTTTAACATTCGCATGAGTAATATTTTCATTTTAGTTTGTTCTCTCAATAACAAAAGTACCATTGTTACTCGCGTAGGTAACTCAAATGAACAAAAATTATAATTGTCTTTAGTTCAAGTCAAAAACAAATTCTTAGAAAATTAAGAGAGAAAATGAGAGAGAACTTGAGAATAATAGTCTTTAAATTTGGTTATCAATGAAAATGATTATCTTTTGGTTTTTATAAGTGCTATTTATAATATTTTATTTATAGTAATTAATTCCCAACAAACTTTATTAATTACAATTATTTACTACCTTGCTTAACTGATTAATCCTAGTAATTGCAACTATTCATTACGTCGTTTAACTAATATCTAAAATCATAATAATTAGCTATTTTGTTAAAATTGTTGAGAGTTTCTGCTGAAGGAAGTTTCCTTTGTATAAAGAGAGTGTTAGGAAGATTAAGGTCTTAATGTCCTTACTCTAATTATACAAGTTCTTCACTTTACATTTGATATTGAGTGTTAGGTTCTATCAAGTAATCTCCTATTCTCAACTGTGCATTTCTTGTTAAAATAAGAAAAAAATGAACCTATGGATGTTTCAAACTTGTTTTGAACTACCATGACACTTTTTATATCAAGTTGTTACAGGTTTATGATCTAGTCATGAGTCAGTATAAAATCAAATCACAATTATAAGCAATTCATCTATATTAGTATTCCGACCTTTTTATTAGAACTTGCGAATGAGGATTTGAGTGCTTGTTAAGGGAGAATCCAATCTCTTAGACAAACTTAAAAACTAAAATTACTGATATAATTTTTTTTCTTATTCTTATGTGAGAGGTCGAGACCTATTCAAATAGGATTTAGGGATAAGCCTCAACACATTCATGTGCGTTGAGTCATACATTTACAAAATCAATTTATATGCCCTTAATCTAATCTGCATAATTTCCTTGCACTATTACATGGAATTCCTATTGTTGCTTAATGAGAAATTGCAAATTCTTCTCATGTCAAAGGAACAACTATTGATGGGAAGGTTAGAGTGGTCTAGGCTTCAATTGTGGTGAATGACATATAGGATGAGTGGGTTTGATCTTTGGATGTTGTGAGTTCTTTCTATATGGTGTTGTGAATTCCTTCTATATGATGTGTGTATGTTGATGCTAGTGAAGAAGGAATAATGGAATAAGAATGTTTAAGACACTTGAAAGTGGTGTATTTAGATGGCAAGAAAGATGAATTTGGTGTGAATGGTTCTAAGTAATGGAGAGTTAGATGATTGAATGTGTGTTGAAATTGTTGTATTTGAATCGTGTGGATTGTGTTTAGTTGTATGGAAATGAAAATAAAATGACATGGATGAGGGATGGGGATGTGGCCTGTAGATGAAGAAGAAGAAAGTGGTAGTTGCTTTTCCTTGTTGTAGATACAAATTTGAAAATTTTTCAAATTTTAATAGGAAATAAAGGTTTTCAACCAAGGTAAATCTTATATTTGATAAGCAAAATGCTACAAACAGAGATTTAAGAAAATTCACCATATAAAATTGGCCAAATAGATTTGTGATAAGGAAATTGTAATAATAAGAAAATCTGAAACTTGAACTCACCCAGTCTTCTCATGAAAGATGTCATAAGGGTTTAATCAAATCCTTATAATTTGTTACAACATGACTCTTGAATGAAAGGACACTAAATTTGAATGAAAAAATGACTGTTGAAATAAGTGCATTCATGTCTTATGACAAACCACTACAACTCTTTCTAAAAGATACAAATTAACAAAAAATGACCGACTCTAACACATTCAAACGCAAATGGGCTGAATGGAACCTTTCTAAGTTGGCGCCATCTAACCTTCCAATTGGTGCCTCTTCGTGCAATTCAAGCAAGACTCCACTTCTCACACTTGCAAATCACCGAGCAGACTTAGGCACATGGCTTGATGACATCTAGGAGCTTGGAGTGCTCCTCTTCCTTTGTCATACTTCTCAGGTCATGCTTGGAAGTGTCAATTCTCAATATCAAAACTCTATATCAATTAAACCAGCAACCTGATCTTGGAATTTCTTCACTCGTGCTCTTGTTATTGGACCTTAATAACCACAAACAATTCCTTAATTTTTTCCTCAAATAATTGTGAATTTATTTCTATCTTATTCCATTCCGCTAACGAAACATTGAATGCTCTCCTATCTTAATAGTATCTAGTGTCATTGATAAACTTTATGCTGTAGTTTGTTTCCTCGTGTAGATTATATCTTTCTACCATCATACATGTCAATCTTGTAGTGATCCTTAAGTTAACTCTGCGAATGGCGCACAGCTTGATGCCATCTAGGATGCTTGGAGAGCTCCTCTTTTTTGGTCATACATTCAGGTTACGATTGGAAGCATCAAATTTCCAATTTCAAACTCTATATCGATCAAACCAACAACCTGATCTTGGAATTTCTTCATTCGTGCTCTTGTTATTAGACCTTGATACCCATCACCTTCCTTGATTTTTTCCCAAGGATTTACAATTTTATTTCCATCTTATTCCATTCCGCCAACAAAATGTTATATACTTTCATATATAAAGCATTACTGATGAGCTATATGATATTATTTGTTTGCTTGTGTAGATTATAATCTTTCTACCCTCGTATATGCCAATCTTGTAGCAATCTTTGAGTTAACTAAATATTGGTTTGAGTAACTTCATCTCCAGCAATTCAGTCTTATTCAACTCATCGGAAGCTTCTTCAAACTGGTTGTAAAGAATCTGGCTTTCTGCATCAAGATTTTTCCCCCCTATAATTGTGTCTTCTCCTTTAATTCACCCCAACAATATTATTGACAACTAATGACAAGTTACTTTAATGAGATTAAATTAGTTGCATCATTTGAGCTATTAAATAGAGCACACTTATTTGAGTTAGCTCTTTTCCATTGTTACAACAATCATTCTGATTGTAACATGCTTAAAGATATAATAATTAGTCCAACAAACGAATCTTTATTGTGCTATTTGATCAACTTAATTTGAATGCAAATCTAAATTTGTTCAAACAAACTTATTAGATTACTTTTTGGGATTATTGTCAACATATCCATAAAACTACTGGTAAAGTGGGATAGACCTGCTTAAACTTCCAAAGCGTGTTTTGATATCCTCATAACTTTTGAAAACATTCGCTTACCTCCTAAACCGTTGTAAAGCTCCCAAACGGTGAATAAAAAAAAAATCTACAAATATCTATTGTGTTGAGGCTTTAGTGAATGTTGGGGGAGGTGGGTATATATTTTCAAAAGTTACAGGTTGGCAGATTATAGTTGTCCATGGTTGTCTATTTGCATGTGGTAAAAAATCTGAGATGAATTTGCAATTTACCTTTACTTTTTTTGTTATTATCATGAAGTCTTTTTCATTATTCTTCACCAGGCATTGTGATTGCTTTTTGCCCTAGTGCTCTGTTTTAACCCTTATAATTGTCTTCCAAGGTTGCCTCAATCGAAGTTTGTATCGTACCAATATTGAAGATCCAAAGGTTCCATTGTGATCACCTTTTCTCTTGGTTCAGTTGCTTCTAGTGATTGAAAAATTTTTATGAGTTGACACTGGTGAACAAGCTGATGCCTGCATATATTGGAACTATTGTTAGAATGAATTTCTATGATATGCTGACATGTAATGGGCACGTTACTTCTCAGGCTTCGTATTACTTTAGAAGTCCTGCTGTGGATGAGATAGTGACCTTTCAAGACCCTGTCCAGGTCATGATCGTGTTGTCAAACTTTCCTTCCTGAGTTTATTGGCTTTCAATCTCACTAGTTATATTTATTTCTGCTTTTACAGAAACCTGGATCTGGGCCAAGTGATGTTTTTATCAAGAGAGTCGTTGCGAAAGCAGGAGACTGGGTGCAGGTAGAGTAGCATCATTTTTACTGTTTCTCACTGGTAACACAGAGTTTTTGAGCATCTACTTAAAGTCTCAATAAAAGGGTCAGGTGTTTGAAATGTTATGAGATCCTGACTTCATTTTCAAATAACATCTGCTTTTGACTGTAGATTTGTGGTGGGTTGTTATATGTGAATGGAATCGCGCGTGATGAACCCTTCAGAGCTGACCGAACAAGATACAAAACAAGTTTAACTGTATGCTTCCAGTTGATAGAATTATTTATATGTAATTTTTCCTCTGTGAATCCCCCTGGTCGGCATTTAGATTTGGCTACTAGTTGCCTTCCTTTTCTTCAAATAGGTGATGCTAACTGAATGTTTCAGCTTACCTCCGAAATTGTCTTTGTTGATTGGATGGTTTAAGATCCAATCATATCCAATTTCCTATTAATTTTAACAGGAGCTTTGTGAGGATGCACGGGTAATGATAGAGAAATATTACTCCATGCTAATCTGTAGGAAAAACTAATCAAAATTTTATGGAATTGAAAGCCTTCGAGATTTTCTTCTCTTTTTTTTTTTTTTTTTTTTTTTCCAAGACCATATTAATGCATATTCTCCAAGCTCTTATTTAAGTAAATAGGAAATTGGATTTCGGCAAATCAACCAAGCACATGTCCAAAATGATTTTGATTTTTGTTTGATGATTGTTAATGTCCTTCTCTTTCACCTTTATTTATCTTTCCTTTGTTTACCCCTTTTCGGTCCCATGTGCAAAATCTTTATTTTAGTTTTATTTTTTTGTTATTTTGAATTTGCAGTGTGTGCCTAAAAATCACGTATATGTTCTGGGTGACAATCGTGACAACAGCTATGACTCACATGTTTGGTTAGTACTCTCCTGCTTTTTGTTCTATATTCAGTTCTTCTCCAGCCAATCATTCTCAGTCTTCCTATATGTCCGATGGAAAACAAATGCTATCTATATTTTCAGATTCACTATTTCTTCCCCACACACCCCGCCTCCCCCCCACCCACCCCCCAAAAGAAAAAATGAAAAAAAGTAGGATTTCTAACTTGTTCTGGCTTCTTGATGCATCCCCCTTGTTTGTTATTAATCCCAAGAATGTCGTACTTCTAGATGACTATTTTTGCAATAAAAATCTTGTACATCTTCTCTTTCTTTTCCCCATACATCCTTTATAATGGGAACATAGATTTGTGGAGGCAAGAAGATTGGAAACCAGGGGGAGTTGCAATTTTACTGCTGTTGAACTCGGACCCTTTCGTTTCCTTTCTCTTTTCATGTATTCTAAATATTTTTCTTTTTCGTTGATAAAATAGGGGGCCTCTTCCGGTTAAGAACATAGTGGGGAGATACCTCACCAGCTTCCGAAAACCTCAGATTATTTCCTGAAAATGCAGTCTTCTCCAAGAAACCATTTAAAGCGGGTTGATATGGAAAGGTGTAGGCTCGTGCCCATACGTGCATGAAATATATTTACTGGAGATATTTATTTGTTTATGTTAAAAAAAAAAAAAGAAAGAAAGAAAGAAAGAAGATATTGTTCTATGATAGACAGCTAGATAGTGGATGGTGTTGGAGGAAAGGAAGTTGGTTATATTGGATTCTTGTTATTTCATGAGATGGTTCAACTTTGTAGGGAGTGAAATGACAAAGGAAGTATATGGCTTGCGCTAAGAAAGTCATATATACTGTTTCTCTTCTGCTTCGATTCACAAGGGGGTGCGTATGTCGGTCAAGCTGAAGTAAAGAATTATCATCTTGTGAGTAGTTGCAATCTGGGATGGAGCTCATGGGGAAATTGTTGAATATATGGTTTGGTTCAGTTAGTCTCAAGATTTTCCAAAGTTACTATGTTGGAATATGTTTTTTAAGTGATTCTGTCTCCAAATAAATTCTTGGAAGGTTTTTAAGGCATTAAAAAAAAAAAAATGAAAATTACATTAAATATTTGAATTTCAAACTTGAAAGTATTAAAAATTATAAAATAACATAAACATCATAGGCAACTGTGGTTGCTAGCTATTACTACTATTCGTGGCCCTTCTAGCTGCTCTAATGGTCTAGGGTGGTGACCCATTATCCCTGGTGAGGCAACCGAAAAATTTGTTGATAGAAGTCGTCTCTGGCATGGTGGCGCGAATTTTTAAAAAAAGGAATCGACTAACCCATTTTCATGGTGGTGGATCGATTAGTGTTGTAGAGAGTTGGTAATTAGAAAAGCCTTACAAGATAATCTAATGCTCTTGAGGATTGGCATTGTAATTTCATAAGCCACTAAATTAATTATATATTATTTGATGCAATGAATTTAAAAAAAAAAAAAAGAATCGAAAGAAATTTGGATATGTATTATTCTGAAATAATTGTTCATAAAGAAATAGTCAAAGACAAAAATAAAGCATTTATATTAAAAAAAAAAAAACCTTAAAAGATGCCTAAAGTTTGTATAAAAATATCTTTACAAGACTAAAAGGGCCCATTATGGGCCTTAAATAGCCTTTTTTTTAGGCCTAAAACAATATTAGTCGAGCTTGCTTAAATTGTCCTATTATAGTATTGGAAAATTAGTTCTCGGAATCATATTATAATAGAAAAAACTCATCCTAGATCAAAAGTTATGATTGTTTTGAGTGTAATTGGAAAACTTACCTATTTAAACCTTTCCACATTAGGCTCTCCCTCTTGATAAAAACTCATCCTTGAGTTGGAAATAACATATGAATACGATGGTCCTTTACATGGGTAGAAAGGATAAAAATTTGCAATGGCATTAAAGGTCTATGATATACTCATACTATTAGATAATGTAACGACATACACGTTATCATTAATCTTTTGAACTATTCGATAAGGACCATATTTTCTGGGCTGCAACTTATTGTACACACCTATTGGAAACCTCTCTTTTTTATAGAAATATCATGACCTCATCTCTAATGGTGAATGTCCTTTTTCTCTTGAGCTTATCAGTTGCTTCTTTATATTTTGCGTTACTTTCCTCTAATTTCTACTTTACCTCTACTATCGTAGTTTGCTACTACTTAGCCAAATTTTTTACTGCAACATTCAAACCTGTCTCTACTGAAAGCTTTAGCAAATCTAAAGCATGTTGAGGTAGCTTTGTTTAAACAATAGCAAATGGCACCTTTCTAGTAGAACGATGTACAACATTATTATAAGCAAACTAAGCCTATGCAAAGCTTCATCCCATTGCTCCAGTTTGTCTTCATGTATACTCCAAATTAAATTACTAAGTGTTCTATTAATTGCTTTGGTTTGGCCATTTATTTGAGGATGCATCATACTGCTAAAGTTCAAGGAAGAATCAAACATCTTCCACAATGATCCCTAAAAGTGGCTTAAAAATTTGCTATCCTTATATGAAGTAATAAACTTTGGCACTCCGTACAAGCGAACAACTTCCTTGGAAAATAATTTGGCTATTTTGATTGCATCTAAGGTCTTCTTACAAGGGATAAAATGCACCATCTTATAAACTTGTCAACAATAACAAAAACAGAATCGAACTCTCTCTAGGTTTAAGGTAAGCTAAATACACCATCCATGAAGAGATCCCCCCATATATTCTCAAGTATTGGTAAGGGCATGTATAATCTAGTATTCTATGATTGACCCTTGGCTGTCCAACAAGCATAACAATGCTACACAAATTTGGAGACATCTCTCCTCATTGATGTTCTAAGGATACAAAGTTGATTACTACGCATCAAATATCCATCATGAATGTGGAAATTATCACAAATTTAGCCATCACTACACTTAACCCAAATATCATTGAAATACTCATCATCTCCATATAACTCCTGCAAGTAATCAAAATCTACAATTTCATTACTCAAAGTCAATAGCAAATTTACATAGCAACTCATGGCATCTACTACCTTATTCTTGACTTGAGCTTCATGTATAATCTTAAAAGAAAATCTTTGCAAAAATTGGAACCATCTAGCATACATGTCTTTACCAATTTGAGTCTGACTATTCAAATGTTTCAATGATTGGCAATTTGAATACAAAACAAACTCCTTCCCAATCAGGTAGTGCTTCCACTTCTTTAGAGCTCACATAATAGAACAAAGCTCTTTATCATAAGTTGACTAATTCTATCTTGTGTTACTTAACTTTTCATTGAAATAAGCAATTGGCTTCTTCTCTTGAGAAAGAACTACTCCTATCCTTAAACTACTCACATCATAATCAACCTCAAATAATTTATCAAAATTCGGTGTTGCTAAAACAGGTGCAAAACACAACTTCTCTTTCAACAATGCAAAACTAACCTTAGCCTCATCTCCTAATTAAATTTACCCTTTTTCAAAAACTCAATCATTAAGGTTGCAAAACTACTAAAATTCTTTATAATCGCTTATAAAACATTACCAACCCATGAAAACTTCCTATTTAAAAAACTGTCTTAGGAGTAGGCTACTCTCTAATAGCCTTTATTTTCTCCTCATCCACTTCGATACCTGAAGCACTACTAATAAACCTAAGAAACATCAATTTTTTTGACATAAAAATGTACTTCTTCAAATTCACATATAACTCATTCTCTCTCAAAACAGATAATACTTCACATAAATGCAACAAATATTCCTCCTTTGACTTACTATAAACTAGAATATCATCAAAATAAACAACTATGAATTTGATAATAAAGGATTTCAATACTTGGTTCATTACTCACATGACTCGTACAACCCCTCCTTCATTTTGAATGCCATCTTCCATTCATCCCCAAGCTTAATTTGAATTTGATGATATCTACTTCTCAACTCTATCTTTGAAAGGATAATAGCTCCACTTAACCTATCCAACATATCATTTAGCTATGGGATGGAAAACTTATACCCAACTGTAATCTTATTAATTGCTTTGCTATCTACACAAATTCTCCAGCTCCCATCTTTCTTAGGTGTTCATAGGGCTATAACTACACAAGCCTTAAACTCTCTTAAATATACCCTTTTCTCAACAACTCTTCCACCTTCTCCTTCAGAATCTCGCTCTCCTTTGGATTCATCTTGTATGAGGAAGGTTTGGTAAATTGGCACCTAAAATTAGATCTGTCTGATGTTAAATGTCTCTCAATGGAGGTAAGATATTAGGAAGATTATATAGCACTATATCTCTTAACTCTATTAACAATGGCTTGACTACTTCTGGCTGCTCATGCACTACTTCTCTTTTCCCAAAGCTACTACCTGTTTTGCAATTAAAGCATGAATTAACTTAGACTCCCCTCACATTTGCCTCCCTCTCTTATACTAAAGTGTTGATGGTAAGGAAGTTATGTTCCTCCGCTTTAGAATGACTTCTACTCTTTAATGGCAATAGAGTGATCCTTACATGTTCCCTTTCTAACTTGTATACATTGTCTCTCTTAGAGTACTGCGTATTCTCATCAAATTATTATGGTTTATTAAGAAGGATATGACAAGCATCTGTGTCAACTAAGTCGTAGTACGTCTCATATTAATACTTGCCTATAGAGAAAGACACTCTACATTGCTCCTTAACTTGAATCTTCTCTACTACCTAAATCTACCCAGGTGTATATGGGTTGGGATGTAGTTCCACTAAAAGCTTCAAAGCATCTACGGCTCTCTACTAATGACATTCTTATAACTTCCGCTACCGATGATTAGATCAAAATAACGATTTCCCATAATGCACCTAGTTCAAAACAGTTTGTGACACTAGTTGTCTCTTCCTTCTTAGGGATGAAGATAAGTTTCCTCATAAAATATGACTATTCTTCATCTTCTTCTTCATAATATTTTCTACCGTCATTGTTAGGCTTTCACATAACATTATTTACCACCTTGTTTTCTCTCTTAACTAAATTTAGGGCTTATTGCTTAAGGCAGCCATTAGACTCATGTCCAAATTCCAAACACCTAAGACACTTTGCATTGAATAGCTTAGGTTTAGTGTAAGGGTTGGTTGGCTTCTACCTATCTTTATCATCTGCTGCCCTAGACTTTTCAGATGATCTTTCCCCCTTTGTTTTATCATTACGTGATGGTGTATCCTAAACTGTCTTCCCTCTGTCGCTTGCCCTTTAATACTCGCTAATGTAACTTCTGCCATAACTTTTGTGACCAGGATCAAATCTTGCCCTTTCTTGTAACATTAATTCTGCCTTCAATGCCATACTTTTAACTTTGCTTAAATGTCTCATAACTTGTACTCTGATTCTGTCTTGAATATGTGGTTTCAATCCATCTAAATACTAAGCCACTTGATGACCTTCTCTTTCTATTAGATTTTTTCTCTATACTAGTCTCATAAATTCTGTTGTATATTCATGAACAGATCTCTGCCCTTAATGACATTGTTGGTATTGCTGTATATTCGATTATACTCTTATTCATGAGTCACATAAATCGAGTAGGCCTGGTGAATTGGCTTCAAACAAGGTAAGACAAGGCTAGCCATGGTTCCATCAATTACGGAATCGTAGCTCTAGATTTTAGGCCAATTAGACCTCTTCCTTAGGTCAATAATGACCAAATACTAATCTATTTTAGCAAAATAGTTAGATAGAAGATTTCCACTTATGGCATCTCCTTTTTTCTTTAATTAGTCTTTTTTTTATAGTTAATTTCCATGTTAAAAATGCTATAAATTGTACATGGACATTTTTATAACTAACATATTGGTAGCTATGTTGTATGATATCATATAAATTGTACTTAGGCATTTTTATAATTGAAATTATAATGAACATTGAGAAAATAATGTATAATGAAACAAGATTTGAGTTATAGAAATGCATGAGCACGATTTGTGGTAATGCCCAAGTGGTAGTAGGTTGCTGTAAACATTGTCGTGCAATGCCAACCAGAAGACATATGTAACCATTGTACATTCGATAGATAAAGGAATTTGAGTCTTGAGGGATTTGATCTGACCATACTCGAAGTATACTTAACTAATTCAGTTGAGGCATAAGTATAGATAAGTAAGAAAGGCTACCTTATTGATAAAAGCCAAACATATGTAACAACAATAAATAATACAATGGCTTTGCCAACGACATGAAGACTTTCATATCATCTTTCCAAATCAAAATCTAACATGTCCAAGGGGTAATCATTTGTGATGAAGTAATTATTGAGTCATGCTTTATGAGAAGTTGTCCATATAAATATATATATTCAGTACATTTTAGTGTGATCTAAAATTAGCATATGAAGTTCAATCCTTCACACCACCACCCCTACACCTCCACCCAATGACTCTATTACTAAATTAATCAAATAATGGCAGGTATCGAAAGATGGATGGGTTAAATTAGACAACTGATGCATAAGCCATCATCATTTCCCATTTCCCAAGTTGCTATAGAATAGAGGGAGTCTTTATTTTTTAGATGAAATGGATTGTTAGATATTTGGTTTTATTTGCTTAAAAATTTGGGAAATGTAGATGTCTTATTCTTGACTAGCAGAATTATAGGGGATTCCTTAGGGATTAAATTTGAAAAGCTTTGAAATTGTGACTTACGGTATTCATCAGAGAATGGACTTCGTGTTAAGAAGAAGAAGGAAATGAATATTGGTAGTTGTATGAATTGAATGTATGTTAATTTAGTTATGCTTTGTCAGGTATTTATACAAAGGAAAATAACTAACTATTATATGTGTCAGCAAAAATAAATATCTTATACATCTAATCCTGATGTGCTTAGGAGCTTAGTTATTACTAAAACTTACCGTAGTAGATCTGAGCTAAATGGGTCCTTCGAAATATCGAAGAAAAATAGAGGGAATTGGTCTATAGATGAACTAAAGTAGCTGATATGAAGTTGCTTGGAGGATATGATACACCAACGTACATAACACTACTTGACACTTTACTTGATATTACACATAAGTTGATGTCAAAGTTTACCTGCCACTAATCCTGAATTACTCGGCAAGATTAGATAAGAGTATATAAAAAATGGATTTGGAGAGAGTTGTCTCACAAGAATAAGATATTTGATGCCTATGTGTAAAGTTTGACTGTCTAGCTTACAAGGGAAATGAACTATTTATAGTAAGTTCCCAGAGTAACATTACAAATAAAAAAATTACAAGAAAATATATATAAAAAGGGGATTTCTAGTACATACAAAAAAAGGTAAAAAGGACAAAAGATAACAGTGGAAAAGTTGTACAATATCAAATGAGGTAGACATATGGTAGTGTAACATTAGTCTCGTATAAAGATTCTCTGAACACAACAGGTGAGAAGGATCAAGATGTTGTTGTAATAAAGAGATCGAAACAAGAAGAGAAGAGGGTGACAAGAGAAATGGTAACAGGTAGAGAGAAAACTATTCGGTTGGTAAGTGAGTCTCTCGTCATTCGGTAAGAACTTTTTGGCAGCAGCTGGTTGGATTACTCAGTACGAGGTCTTTGGTAAGGGAATAATTGGCATCATCACAACCAATAGTATAGATCAACGCATAACAATGTGAGGAGCTTAAGGAGTTTAGCCATCCTCCTTTGGTGTAAAGTTTCTTATTATCGACAGGTTGCCGAGAGAGGATTCTTCGGGTGAGGGATTGGAGGCTTTGGAATCGTGCGTAAGTAACGGGATCGATGGTTGACAGTTCGTCAGTTCCCCCAGGGTTGCTGAATATTTGCCCTCAAATCTTAGTTCTCATCATCATCGAGTACATATGGAGTCAGATTGGCAACATTGAATGTGGTAGATATGCCGAAACCCTTGCGTAACTTAATCTCATAGGCATTATCATTAATGCGCTTAAGGATCCTCTAGGGTCCATCCTTTCTAGGAGATAGTTTGTTTAGTTTCTTGCTGGGAAAGCATTCCTTGCTAAAATGGATCCAAACAAGGTCCCTAGGGGTATAAATGACTCGTCTCCTTCCACGACTTTCCACTTCCTTCTGTCGGGCCATAGTTTTGGCCAATTGCTTAGCAATCTTTTAATGTAACCTCTAGAATTCTTCGGTATGTTGTAGGCCAAATTGATTTTCCCCTTTGTAATTAGACTGTTAATTAAATTCAAGGGTAGGTTCGGGTTAAGTCCATAAGCAACCTCAAATGGTGATGTTCCAGTTGAGCTATGAGTCGAGTAGTTGTAGGCAAATTCAATGATGGGTAGGCATAAATCCCAGTTATGAGAGTTCTTTCCAACAGTGACATGCAGGAGGTTACCAACGATTCTGTTCATTATTTTAGTTTGGGTTTGTCTAGGGGTGACAAGAAGTATTAAGTAGGAGCTTAGTACTAAGCTTCCTCCATAGGGTCTTCTAAAAGAAGCTTGTCAATTTCAAATCATGGTTGGACACAATACTCCTCGGTACTCCATATAGTCATACTATTTCCTATAAAAATAGGTTAGCCACGAATAAAGCATTATTAGTTTTGTGGTAGGGAATGAAGTGGCCCATCTTGTTGAACTGATCAACTACTACCATGATTGAGTCGTACCTTCTCGATGTGTGGGGAAGGTTGGGCATGAAATCTATGCTTAGATTGGCTTACGATCGCTCAGGAATTGGTAAAGGCGTGTATTCTCCATAGGCCTCTCTCTTCCCCTTTACATATTTATATACCTCGTACCTTTTAAGTATTTGGTGCACATCCTTCATCATCTTAAGCGAGTAAAAATGCTTCTTTAATATCTTAGTCATCCTTTTTTCCCTATAATGGCTGGCCAAACCCCCAACATGAGCTTCTCGAATGAGTAGCTCCCTTATAAAACCACTCGGTATGTAAATTTACTTGCCCTTCATCAATGACCTCTCACTTAAGTAGAATCCTTCTGCAGCTCCTCTAGCACTGCACCCGGCTACTAAGGGTCTAAAATGTGGGTCATGCTCATATTGATTAGGTAAAGTATTAAATCTAAATACGTTAGCTTGTAATGTTGTGATGAGGGTATGACGGTGAGAAAGTGTATTAGCTACTGTGTTGGTGCTTCCTTTCTTATATCTGATGACATAGCAAAAGGTCTCCAAGAACTCAATCCATTTGGTGTGACGTCGAGAAAGATTTTGTTGCTCACGAAGATGCTTGAGAGATTCATTATCCGAATAAATGATAGCAATAGATAACGCCGCCAGTTTTGGAGTGTTTGGATAAGGGCATAGAACTCCTTATTGTAGGTTGAGTAATTTAGGGCAGCACCTCGGGGTTTTTCGCTGAAGTAGGCAATAGGTTGGTGCTCTTGCATAAGGATAGCACTAATGCCGACACTAGATGCATCACATTTAACCTAAAAAACTTTCTCAAAATTTGGCAGGGTGAGTACTGGAGCAGACGTCAACTTAGATTTCTTATCTTCAAAACTCTTTTGAGCTTTTTCTAACCACCTAACTCAATGTTCTTCTTAGTTAATTTAGTCAATAGCACAGTTATGGAACTGAAGTTCTAAATAAATTTCCGATAGGACGAGGCTAAACCATTGAAGCTCGTGACTTCAGTAGCACTAGTTGGCGTAGGTCATTCATTAATAGCTCTGACTTTTTCCTCATCAACTTGAACTCCCTTTCCTAAAATGACATATCCAAGGAATACAATCTCACTCAACAAAACACACATTTCTTCAGGTTGTTGAATAACCTCTTGGCGCGGAGTATGTTAAACACTAATCTTAAATGTTCAACATGAGTGATAAGGTCGGCACTATAGACTAGAATATCATTAAAATAAATTACAATGCATTTGCTAATCAATGTTTTGAGTGCATGATTCATCAGCCACATATATGTACTTGGTGCATTAGTTAGACTAAATGGCATCACCAACCATTCGAATAGAACATCCTTTGTCTTGAAGGCCATCTTCTATTCATCCCCAGGTCTTATTCGTATTTGGTAGTAGCCACTCTTCAAGTCAATCTTAGAAAAGATGCAAGTGCCATGTAACTCCTCAAGCATATCATCAAGTCGCGGGATCGGGTATCCATATTTAATAGTAATTTTATTGATAGCTTGGTTATTGATGTACATTCACCACGTTCTATCCTTTTTTGGCGCAAGTACAGCTGATACGGCATTAGGACTCATGATCTTACGGACATATTCGTGATCCACTAACTCATCGACTTATTTCTTTAGGTCAGCTGCTTGCTCGGGATTGAGCTTGTAAGCAAGTTGGTTCGGTAAGGCAGCTCCTAGTTGTAGGTTGATGTAATGTTCAATATCTCTTAAAGGAGGTAAACCTTTCGACATCTTGGTAGGGAATAGGTTGACAAAGTCTTGAAGTACCTGTTGCACTTTGGTAGGTAAGTTCTTCACTTCTCTAACTTGTAATAGTCTTTGGACTAAAAGCAGCACATAGTCTTCAACTTTGATTTCCTAAGTAAACTGAGCTTGGGAAATCACTAAGGACTTCCGTTGTAGTGATTTAGCAACTTCCACTTAGGCTTCTTGCACTTCCTTAGGACTCATAAGTGTCAATACAATTTTCTTCCCATCCTTCTAGAACATGTAGGTGTTTCTATACCCATCGTGCAATACCCTCAGGTCAAACAGCCATGGTTAGCCGAGTAATATCTGAGAAGCATACATCAGAAGGACATAGCACAACACCTCATCCCTGCATCTATTGCTGATGGTAATTGGTACTTTGACCTGCTTAGCAACATGTAAGCCTTTATTTTCATTCAGGCAGTGAATCTTATATGGCTTAAGGTATGGGAGGGTTGGCAATTTCATGGCTTTGACTACCTCTTGTGCAATGACGTTGGTACAGCTCCCTTCATTAATGATTAAGGCGCATAACTTACCATTCACTTAACAATTTGTATGGAAGAGGTTCTCTCTTTACTTATTCTTGTTTGCCACAAAAGCATTGAGAGATCTTCAAACAACAAAGCAATACTTAGCACCACCTTCAGGAGGTATCTTGGCATCGGGGTCTTCCTAAAATTCCTTTAACATTTGATTGACTCTCACTTCTTCCTCCCCTTTGTTGGCACTTTCTACTTCAAATTACAGCTTGTCCCCCTTTATGGTCTTGACTTGATGGTTTGAACATTGATTAGCTACATGTCCATAACCGAGACATTTGAAACATTTAATTTCTTGGGTCTTTCTTCCTGAGTTCTGACCTTTGTCTCTTCGGATCTCAAGTTTCTGAATTTCGCTCTTATCTCAACCTTCTTTTGGTTGGCTTGGCATCTGCCCTCGATGTTGCACTTCAAAATTGTTTGGTGCTTTGTCATTCCTTAATTGATTTACTTCTATTCGATAGCATTGGTCGGTTACTCGACATTTAACTAACCTTGATGGGAATTAAGTTACGGGCCTCTGACGTACAGTTGAGCCTAAGGATTAGAGAGGCTGGCACGAAAAATCCTTATGTTCCAACTAACCCCTGCTGAGGTCGAGTACTTCCTTATTGAGGCCAAGTACTTCCTTACTGAGTCACCTTTAATGCCGTGCTGTATGATTTCCCATTATTCTGTGGTATGTCGAGTTGACGATTACTATCTATCGCCAAGTCGACCAATGATTCGACATCTTTCTTGCTGAGAAGCCAAAAGAGAGGGATTAGGCTAACTAAGCCATCCTAGCTCGGACAAACCCATCTGTTCGTACTTTTTGTCTGCATGTCCTAATAATCTTGCCAATGCAGCATTACCATATGTACAGTATCATATGTAGAATTTGTAGCACTAATGATTGTTTTCCTTTATATTCATTTTTACCCTTTTGTCTTGTATACACTGCTTCTTTAGGAAATGTCTTTATTGTCTTTTCCCTTTTTGGGCAAGTTATCCTAACTTACAGGTATAAATACCCTTGTACTTATAGCTGTAAAAGATCAGATTACCTTCAATATAATTGAGCACTTTTCTTCTTTGTGTAAACACTATTGCTTACTCTCGGTATCACTCCTATCCTTTCCCTTAAGCAAGGTTAAGTGGTGAGTAAACTCATTAACTGCGTCATATCGAATTGTACCTTGAGTCCTCAAAAGTTCCATTGGTGTATCATATCCTCTAGAGTTGATTGTGGGTTTTACTTACTGTTTTCGTTCTTCATTTCTTTACCCTTTCTTACCTTTCCCCATTACTCATTTTTCAAGTTTTCTATAAGCTTGGACCCATTCAACAACTGCCTTTGTCTGTTCTTGATCACAGTTCGCATCAAACTTGGTTTCGCTGTTGCCTTTCAACTTTCTGTGCCAAACGAATGGTTTCATCTAGAGTTGTGAGGCTCTGTAGCTTTACGATGTTACTAATCTCAACCTGTAGCCTAGAGATGAATCGTGCTATAGTTTGCATCTCATGTTCATCGACATCGCATTGAATCACGAGCAACGAAAACTCTTGAACATAGTCATCTACTAATTTGTTACCTTACCTCAAGTCTTGGAGTTGTCGGAAAGTGTCTTGTTCATAGTATTCGGGAATGAACCTACTTCTTAGAACTCTCTTCATCATGTTCTTTGTTCGGACTTCGCGTCAGGGCCTTAGGCAAACATTCTGTAGTTTCTTCCACTACATTCCCGCATATCTACAAAATTTTAACGTGCCCCCTCTGTTATGAACCGATGATGGTGTAGTCGTAACAGACGCCATATACTATATAAAGAACCCCTGATTGGTTAGCCTTCCAATCATGAACTCTTCATATCACGTCCTGAAGCGACAGAGTCATAATAGTCCCTTCGTGTAAACCATTCTAAGATAGAATTGGTCTTATAATTGCTATCTTAGACTTGATCTACACAAGGCGTCCATGACTAATCTGCTCTGAAGTAAATAGTTTGTAATTTAAGTAAATCATTCACCTAAGAAAGTAAAAATATATATATATATACACTGAAATTCAGTTATTACAATTAACGTTTACAATATTTCATCGTACTATATTTCCTAGTTATTATATTATTCAGTAATGAAAAATTCTAAAATAAAAGCTTAGATCTTAAAAATATATGTTTGTTCTTCAAATGTTTTTCTTCACTCTCTAGGATCCAATAGTTACTAACTTCAGGGTAGTTGTATGCCGCTTCTCAGCCAGCACCTGCACGGCGTTTATAGGGATGTGAGCAACCACAGCTTAGTAAGTTAGGATGGAGGACTTAAAACTATGCCATAATATAACAAGGTTATCAACCAACTTATTAGGTGCAATGCATGTTCAAGCAAATGCCATTGCACGTTCAAGCAAATGCCATTGCACAACGTTGTCCAGCTTGTCGTGAGATTAGAGAAATTGTGCCAGCTCTAATCCGGGTTAAGGAGTTGCCATTAATGCAACAACTCACGACCAAACCTAGGCTTGTGCAATGGAGACACTGCTCCTTCTGCAATTACCTTCGAACCATTGACTTCACCCTCACTGCGACCTCCTCTCTTGTTACTTAGTTTGACTAAGGATGAAGAAGGGACCATTATGTAATCCTACGCTATCCCTTTCGAAGGGGTCGGTATTTGGCCAGAGAATCCTAGATTTCCCCTAATGGGTCGCCATGCAGGTCCAATTATGATTATGGGTCATATATTTGATTAGGTCCAAGTTAGGGTGATCAATCATTTCATACAGATCATATAATACAAACCAGAACAACAAACAGAATCATAGTATCACTCATAATCAAGCACATGCACACAACCAACTATCTAACAAGCATAACTAAGCATAAGCTCAAGCCTTCAAAATACAGCAACGTATTAATCCTAACTTACTTGAACTCCTCGCTTACTCACTCAAGGTCCAACTCACTCAAGCCATCGCCGATCATCCCTATAACATAAACGTGGTTTCAGTTTTTCATATAACTATTATAAGTTGATTTTATTCTATAACGCTTATTGTTATGTTTTGTTTAGGGTTTAAGATATTTAGTTATCTAGGCTCTCAAATCTTTTACAATTATTCTGGGTTTGGGTTCATTTCCGCATTGATTTTTAAATTAGGTTCTAGTTTGATTTCGAAGTACTGTTTTATACCTGAACCCTAGAAATTCGTTTCAACTCATAATGTGAAATTAATCACATTACTTCCTGATATCCTAAATACAATCACTTCTAGTCAGTATTTTATTCCACTCAGTACACTTAAATCTGTATTAGTGTACCGAATTTACTCCTAATGTGAGAAATTTTTACATTTTTCATATAATTATATAAATTTAAGTTTTCTATCAGATTTATTATATATTTTTATTATTATCATAATATCAATTTTTATTCCTATATATGCTATTTATTATATTTCTAATAATTGTATATTATGTACTATTACTTATTATGTACATAATACACATATAATATTTTTATTACTTTAATTACCATCTCCCAACATCAATTATCATTTCAAATATCTAAATTCATTCTAAATCAAATTTTACACCTAATTACCCTAATTTACAAAATTAACTTAAAATTTACTATTTTTCTTATTACTTATTTACTACATAATTAACTTAATAATTATATATAACGCCTTAAATGCTATAAGTATCATACTTTATCAGATTTTAACATCTTAAAACATATAATTATTCACTGAATCAGTAATTAACCATTTAATCACTTAATTAACCTTAAATTACCTATTTTATGCCTCATTTTAAGGCCTAAAAATTATCTAAAAATTTCAAAAATTAATTTTTGAAAACGGGCTTCATAACACTATTCTATATCATCTAAGTAGTCTACACAAAAATTTTGGACTTAAAACTACACTCTCAAGGTCATTTATTTTTAAACTAAAACATACTCAGTTTTGCATGATTTCTTAAAGACCACATATCACGGGATATATTTTCATTAAAATAATATTTTTCCTAAAAAATACATACAAAAATATTCCATAATAACAAAATTCATAATTTTCTAAGAATATTTACTATTTTTACAAAATTACACAAAATTGGGCTGGAAATCAAACTCATTGATTTGGGTGGCTTTCCCTACTCGGCACACCTAGGTGCTGCCACCATCGTGTGGTGGTGATGGCCGTCCACTCTCAGCTACTCGTCGGGTCTGGGTTCTCCTTACAAGCCCCAACTGCACAGTTTTCTTATTTTTTTTTACCTAAATTTTTTTCTTCTAATTTCAATGCTCCTAATTTTTCTCTGATTTCTAATTGTCCAAATGAGCTCTGTGATTTTTTTCCCTATTTATAGAGCTTTGTGGTAATTAATGTGTAATAAATTAGATAAGACATTACCCAATTTCCTTGATTTTTGGCTTTTGTGTTACTTGATTTTAATTGGCTAATTTTTCTTCTTCAACTCCTTACTTGTCACGACCAAATCTACATCATTCCAGATTTATTTGATTTTTTTTTATTTTTCCTTAATTAATTAATAATTTTCTTTAATTATTTAATAAGTTTTTAGCCACTTTAAGAAATTTCGCGTATTTTTATCTATACGTAAATATATATTGGGTACATGTGAACATTCCTAATTATTATTTAGGTTATTCTATTATTTTTGGTATACATATAATCTATCTCCAGTAATTTATTAGTTATTAGATTATACTTTTTGCCTTTTTAATAATTAACAATTATTATACTTAAAATTTAAAAATTTTTATAACCTCCTATTTTATTACTTATTTTCTTAAATTTAAGTTTACGGGATCATTTTACTAATATTTTCTACTTTGCTTATAATTTAGGCTCGATCGGATCTTTCAGCCCATCGAAACCTTAGGTGATTGGTTGTGGGGCTTACACTTCACACAATATACAAGACTCTACAACTACTAATTTCCTAAGAACATACAGATCCACATGATATCATCACATAAACATATTTATATAAAATTTAAACTACAAAGTTTATAGTAAGTAGTAATTTAGTACATCTAGGTTTATATCATTAACAAAACAACAGTACATAAGTAAAAGTATGCATAGTCAATTCTCTTATTACAACAAATGACCCGCTCTTGCCTAGGTCCCTAAGTTAATCAGTAGCATCCCCTGGCCAGCCTCAACAAATAAGCCATCCTTCGGTAAAAGTCTAAGGGGGTGTAAAGTTAAGTTTAGTGAGCAAAACCATCAGCCACACCACAAGGAAGTTATAAATACATTATATTCACGTATATGAATAAATGAACAAATATGATGCCAAACAACACGTATAATTAACTAGTCAATATACGCAACTCAAATTTAACGCCCTCCGAAGTGAAGGTTGGAGTATACACGGCACTAGTTAGATCCGGGTATTATACTAGAACTTACTTTACTATGAAACTCTACATTCCATACTTAAATCAAACAAGTCCTTTATTTTCATAAAACCAAGTTCTAGTATAATCGTGAATGGGCCCCTGCAGTCCACACTCACCCATAAATGGAGGCCTCTAAACTTGACCTTTAACTAGGTGGTTGGTGCCTCTAACGCTTAGTATTCCTACGAGCTAGATAAGGTCATTTTGTACGAGTGCACCGTATAAAACTAATAAATTTATAATAACAATCCCCAAATGGTCTCTTTCTACCTTCGTGTGGTATGACGGTCGGAATTATGTCCATGCAATGTATGTTGATGCATGTACTAGTTTCTTTTTATGAACCAAGTATAGTTAAGTCCAATTATGGTATGACCATTCAATAGCACACACAATCATTATCTATACTACTATGCAACAACAAATTATTATTCGTACTTAAGGTAAATTCACAATTTAGTACATAATAACATACACAAGCATTTCTTGACCCCACATAACAATCAATTAACAATATCATTTAAGTCCACTATCTATAATTACATACAAGTATGGAATCATAGGGTAAATACTCACTCGACTATGACGACTTGCTCTAGTCATAGTAATCAATTGGGAGATCCTTGTTTGCGTCAGGATCACCTGATAATTACGATATAATAACGATAGTAAGCAATTGAATTAACTAGTAATTCTATATATCTATTTACCTAATTCTACTTACATTACTATCAATTTTTATTCGATTAGACTTTATCACTAATCGTATGTAATTTTTTCATTCTATTTCTGATATTTATAAATTTATTGTCGTTTTTCATCATTTTCAGGTGTATGTTTACACGTTGATGTCTGTTTTAGACGTTAAAACCCGTGTTTTATTATATAGACTAAATTTATTGAAATTTTAACTATTGAAGCTTAATTATTCTTATTAGCTAGTTTTATGTTCTATTTTAGTAGTTAATAGTTTCATTAGCCATTAATTCTTATACTAAAATGATCTTATGATTTATTATCTTAGAGGCTTATGTCATTACTTATGTTATCAATTTCTTATGTCATTGCTTATATCACTATTTGATTATGTCATTGCTTACATTATCATTTATTACATATATACTCTTATCCTTATGTATTCGTACACTTTATACATATGTTATATATATTAATATGTATACTTGTGTACTTATACGTATACTAATATACATACCTATACACACATACGGTGACATACGTATTTTCGTATGCCTAATGTTTCCTTTTAAGAAAGCTTTACAAGTTTCATATTTTTGCACTTCAAGGGTGTATTTAACATAATATATGTATGTATAGTTATTATATACCTCTTTTTAGATTATGTACATAAGTATACTTTTATATACGCATACTTAAGCATATGTACACATGTTCTTCTTCCATTTACTAAGTATTCCTATACTTCTAAGCATAAAAAAAATGGAACTTTCACTCTTAACAACACATATGCACATATCACATAAGCTTCCTATCCTAACCTAACCTATTCATCTAATTACTAAATAAGATGGAAAAATATATAACAACATATCTTTTGCTCTTTGTAATATGTAAAAGAGGTATTAATTTATCTAGTGTATAAAAAGTTGTTGAAATATGGAAGCAGATTTGAAAAGTTTGAGAGAAAGGGGGACAAGAGAGTGATGGTTTGGAATGGGAAGAAGAAAAGGGATTTTGTATTGTGTATTTTGTATTTTATATTAAAGACAAGTGGGGTCTAGGAGAGGGACAAGAGTGAACGGCAATAAGAAGAGAAAAGGGGAAAAAAATCCAAAAGAAGAGAAGAGAATTCAATAGAAAGTAAGGGAAGATTCTAGTTTAATAATGACCTTTGTTGACTTTTCAACATGTTGACTTTAGTCAACATTTATTGACTTGGTCAACCTATGACTTGATCAATATTTCAAATTTACATATAATCTAAGTGTACATAATGAAATAATTAGGGGAAATTAAAAAGAAAATTAAGGAAATGAGAGGAAACATGGGGTTTAGTGAAATGATTAGTAAGGATAGGTAATGAGATCTTCTTTTAGGTATTTATATCCTATATAAATCATTTGGTAAGCTACTTAATATAATTATCATGAAAAGTGTCATTTAGCATATTGATACTTACTATATGTACCATAAGCATCAACTAAACTCTTAACTCTATATAATACTAACCTATTTGTATACTTAGAAGATGAATATGATCTATGATATAATATCTTAGTTTCTAAGGTATTACTTTAGTATTATATGTATTTATGAATGATTGAAAGTTATCTTTAATCTTTTACCAATGATTTAGTATATTACTAAGGTTATATTATCAATTAGGGTTTGAGGGTAAATTATGGTGAATTAGTGCTTTTATATCCTTAAAGTTATAGTTTTAGGGTTTTTATCACTTTCTGATAAAATCTTTAGTGTTTACATCCGTTTAGGGTAGAAAAATTTTATATGCGAATGATTAGTAATTTTAGGATTTTTACTTTCATTAGCTTTGTTAACTACTAGAAATATTTAATACACTTAAGTTTATTTTAGATGTTAGATCGAAAAATTTAAGGATTTACACCCTTGAATGCAGACAACATCTTCATAATCGTAGAAATTCAATATCTTTTCTATCTTCTCTTCTCAATCCAGGTAGTTATCAGCACTACTAAACCCGTTGAAGCTCAGAGTCTATACCTTAAGGTATTTGGCACCTCTCGGTGCTCTATACTCTCGCTCATCAATCCTAACATACTAGTCTTCTTCTTCTTTATACTCTTCCACTTCATCCAACTCCAGAGTTCTTCTTACGACTTTGTTGATACGTTGTGGTGGTGCTTGGTTCATTGAAAAGGCTTTTAGAGCTCACTTATTCATCTGCTTTCTTAGCCTATCTCTCATCTCTCAGCCCTACTCAGTAACTCTCTCATGCGGTCCAGTTTCTGAGACTCTGTTTACTAAGGCAGCTAAGTTGGCCACAATAGCAGCAAGATCTTGTATCTGCTCATCAGTAGTATGTGGTGTTTGTTGGGTAACTCAACCATGACTATGAGCATCATTTTCGGCATTATTAATCTTTCCCTAAACACTAGGATTTGACATTCTAAAAAAAAAAGCTTTAGAAAATATACTCCATACAGGAAAACCTTCGACCCATATACACAAGTATCTTGAACAGTAGATTAACTATCATTATACAACTTTCGGTTTCAACCTTAAGCTCTGATACCGGAATTATATGATGTGCCTAGGAGCTTAGTTATCACTAGGACTTACCGTAGTAGATCTGAGCTAAATGGGTCCTTCGAAATTAGTCCATGGGCGAACTAGAGTAGCTGATGTGAAGCTGTTTAGAGGATATAACACACCAACGAACATAACATGACTTGATACTTTACTTAATATGACGCACAAGTTGATGACAAGGTCCACCCATCACTAATCTTGAGTTACTTAGTAAGATTAGATAAAAGGTATGAAAAATGGGTTTGGAGAGGGTTGTCTCATAAGAACAGGATATTTAATGTCTATGTCTAAAGTTTGATTCAACCGTTTACAACGGAAAGGGACTATTTATAGTAAGTCTTTAGGACAACATTACAAATAAAGAAATTACAAGAAAGCATATATAAGAAGGGGATTCCTAGTACATACGAAAAAGGGTAAAAAGGAAAAAAAGACAAAAATGGAAAACTAGTACAATGTTAGATGTGGTGGACAGGTGGTAGTGCGACATTGATCTCGTACAAAGATTCTTTTAACACAGCAAACAAGAAGGATCAAGATGTTGTGGTAATAAAGATGCTGAGATGAAAAGAGGGTGACAAGAGAAATAATAATAGGCCTAGAGAAAACTACTTGACCGGTAAGTGAGTCTTTTGTTACTTATCACTTGGTAAGAAGCTCTCGACAGCAGTTAGTTGGATTACTCGACACAAGGTCTTTGATAAGGGAATAGTTGGCATCATCACAACCGAAAGTATAGATCAATGTATAACAATGTAGGAAGCTCAATGAGTTCATCCATCCTCCTTCGGTGTAAAGTTTCTCGTCATCGGTAAGTTGTTGAGAGAGGATTCTTTGAGTGAGGGATTGGAGGCCTTAAAACTTTACGCGAGTAATGGGATCGATGGTTAGTAGTTCATCAAATCCTATTCTAACCGTATGTATACAGTATACATGATCATTTGTTACTTATTACACATACCACCACCTCACCCCCCTCCCTCAACCTTACAAGTTAGATGATCTTGTACATTCAACTTGGATAGAAATTATTGAAGTTGTAATTCAAGAATGGCTTTAGTCATGATGTTCGCTAGCTATTGTGAAGAAGGAACATGTTGTAATGATAGAAATCCTGAAGAAATAAAGTCTTGCACAAAGTGCACATCATGTTCTATATGCTTCATTCTACCATGGAAATAGGGGTCATTTGCAATTAAATAAGTAGATTTACTATTGGAAAATAGGGAAATAGGAAGTGAAATGGGAATATGTAAGTCTTGTAAAAGATATGAAAGCTATAAAATTTCTTTTGTAGCAAACTCTATGGCTTGATATTTCTCTTTAGGAGAAGATGTAGCTACAGTTAGTTGTTTCTTCGTTTTCCAAAATATTAAAAATGAGATAAGAAAAGTATAGAAACCGGAAAGAGACTTGTTATCAACTTTACTAGATCCCCAATCAGCATCCGAAAAACTTACTATGGAACAAGAAGACTGTGAGGAATAGAATAAACCTTGGTCCATCAATCTTTTTAAATACCATAGCTAGTGTAATGTGACATTCATGTATTTAGTGCAAGGATGGGAAATGAATGGGCTTAATTGCTGTATAGAAAATGAGATATTCGAACGAGTGATAGTCATATACAACAATTAGCCAACTAACCTTCGATAGAGTGTACGATAAGATAATAGCTCACCATCAGAGTTATTCAGATGTATGTTAGTAGGAGATGGGACACAACATGGTTTAGCTACTGTTAAACTAATATCTTGCAAAATATCAACTAAAAATTTCCTTTGGTTGAGAAAAATACCAACAGGGGTACAACACACTTTTAAGCCAAGAAAATACCTCACTTCCCTTAGATCTTTAATAGCAAATGCCATATCCAAGGATTCCTTAATAGCAGCTATAGGAGATAAGTTATTTCCCACTAACAATATGTCATCAACATAGACTAAAGTAGCAATAAAAACCGATCCATTAGTTTTGACAAGTAAGGAATAATCTATTTAGGCTGTATAAAACCCAAAGAACAAATGAATTTAGTAAATTCTTTGTTCTATTGGAGATACGCTCGTTTTAAACCATAAAGAGAACAAATAAGCTTGCAAAGATGATTTGGTTTGGCAACCTCATATCCTATCGATGGCAACATGTATATCCCTTCCACAATGAAACCATGCAAGAATGCATTGTTAACGTCAAGTTGATGAACAAACCAACCATTTAAAGAAGCAGGAACAAGAAGTAATCTTACAGTAGTTAAGTTTGCTACTGTTGAGAAAGTAAAAGTATAATCAACACCTTCAACTTGATTATGACCCTTTCCTACTAAATGAGCCTTAATCACTTTATAGAACCATCGGATTTGTATTTCACTTTATAAACCCATAGTGAACCAATCGCTTTTTTATCATGTGACAAGGGAACAAGATCCTAAGTATGATTAGCTTCTAGAGCTAATAATTCATTGTTCATGGCTTCTATCCATCGTGGATCTTGTTTAACCTCATGATAGTTTCATGATTCATGGATAAAAAAAACATGAGCTAAAGAATCAATATACTCCTTTGGAAAAGATGAGAAGAAAGCTAGTTTGAATTGAGGAGATTTGGTATATGTGGATAAACAAGTTTGAATAGAGTTCTCAATAATGGATGGAATAGATAAAGATATATTCATTGCATGAATGTAATCCTTAAGCCAAGGTGGTGTATGTTTAGCACGTGTAGATCTCCTAAGTGTAACAACAGAACCATTGTTCAAAATATTATCATCTGTAAATGAGATAGATTGTTCATGAGGAGAATTTAGATTATTTACTGTCTCCTAATCTATTGCAGATACATCAACAGAATTATGACTACATGCCTCATCAAACACTTTTGAATGATAACAAGGAAACAATGTAGTATAAAGCTTGCCACCCATAGCAGATGAAACTTCATCCTTTTGAAAGGGAAACGGATTTTCAAAAAAGAGTGCTCCTTTACTTACAAGCATTTCATGCGTATTTAAGTCACATACTTTATATGCCTTTTGTCCCATAGGGTACCCCAAGAATACACATCTTTTAGCTCTAGCATCAAATTTATCTCTCAAACGAGTAGTAGTTCCAACATAGCATAAACATCCAAAAACTCTAAGATTATCATAAATTGGAACTCTTTTATATAATGGCTCATAAGGAGACTTCCATTGCAATTGTTCCATTGGCATTTGATTTATAAGAGAAGTAGTTGCCAGAATAGATTCTTCCCAAAATTTCTTTGATAAATTCGCATGTATTCTCAAGGCTCGAGTTGTGTCAAGTAAGTATCTATGTTTTGTTTCTATTACCTTATTCTGTTGTGGTGTATAAGCAATACTGTGTTGATGAATAATCCCAAATGTTTGAAGTAACACTTAACAATCTTGTGACATAAATTCTCCCCCATTATCGATTCTTATAGTTTTAGGTGCAGTATGGAAATGATTTTGAATAAAGGCTATGAATTGTTTTAGATTTGAAAGAGCATGATGTTTGTGTGGCATTAAGAAGGTCCAAGTCCAATGACTCATATCATTAACAATGGTTAGGAAATATTTGCTACCGGTTAAAGATGGAGTATTGCTTGGTTGACTCTTTGAAAGCGTGAGTGTGAACTAATAAGTGTATCGAGTCATGAAACTAGTACAAATGGTGAGTCAAGATCGTATTCTACAGAGAGCTAGGTGCTAAGAGCTAGGTGCTAGGTGCTAGGTGCTAGGTGCTAAGTAGTAAATTATTTGAGTTTTTCCCTAAGTTAAGCTATCGATAATTGAACTAGAAGTGAGTGAAAACTAATTAATAAAGTGAACACTAAACCAAATATTCTTGCTATATTATGAGGGTCTTAGGTCTAAGAGATAAAAAGGGATCCAATTAGGATTTGCAAATTTTCTCTCATTTGAATTGATATGATGTTTTAAATTAGTATTCGAAATTGACTAAAAGGGATTTAACTAAATTTACTAGAATTCGCCCATCTCATAGAGTAGCGGATTTCTAATTATAGCATAAATTCACTTGCTAAGGTAATTTATCTATAATTATTGGGAAAATAATAATCCGTTTACACTGAAATTATTATTCTAGTTAGAAATTTAATTTAAGCATGTCCTCATGACCCGAACCATATTTCTAACTGCATTAAGTGCGTGAGTTTACAAATTTAATTAAAAACCCGTATATCCCTATGATAAGCTTTTTAAAAATTTAAGTTATGTTCAACACGAGTTATTAAAATCCTTCCAGATATCCTATAATTCTATCTAGCTAAAAAGTAATGGCCAAGTATTAAATAACTAGATAATGAATATAATAGAAAAATATTCGAATCCTCAATATCGATATCGGAATAATACACAAAACATATCAACTCATTAAATCCATCAATACCAAATCCAAATAAATTAAGTATAATATCACATCGCAAAATCTAAATGAATCAAGATATATATAAATTGAAAAAAAAAACATAATAAAATTAATAAAGCAAAACAAATATAAAATTTATGTTCTTAACTATACTAGTGAAAAATAAACTCTAGTTGCTGTTCTATCTCTAAATGCTACTCCTAGTTTCCTCTCTTGTAAAACTACTATCCTTGTTTGTTGTCTACTCCCTTTCTCTCTTTTCTATCCTCGTTTGTTGTCTACTCCCTTTCTCTCTTTTCGTCTTTGGCTCCTTTATTTTAGAAACCCTCTTTCCTCATTTGTCTACTTATGGGCTCACTTCATTAAAAATGGGTTAACTTAAGCCCCCACATCAGCTCTTCATTTTTCTCTTTATGAATTCCCCACGTATTCTTCACTTTTCATGTAGGTGCATGGTTCGTGTATCCACCACAAAGCTGCTGCCCCTTACACAATTTCTCTTCTTAGTAAAATTACACAAATGGCTTTTTAATTATCCCATGGGCCTTCCATTGACATGGTCCAAGTCTAGAAAGGAAAAGAAAAAAAAATTAGCAACCACTATTCTCTAAATTACTGTCCAGTGCTGGTTTCAACATATGCTTTGTTTAACTGTTCCAATCTTCCAGCCCCCACGTATTGTACAAGTTTGACTTGGGTAGCTCAATTGAATTGTGCTTCGTAAGTGAATTTCATAGCTTGGTCATGTCTGTTGCACTTAAACATCAACAGCTTAGCTTGGTCTCGGTCTTGGCTTGAATATAAACAAAGCTGCTCGACTTGGTCCAATGGAGGTGCTCGGTTGATTCTTGAAGTGTCTTAGCTGCTGCAATTTTCTGCAGCATGTGACTAAGGAGCTACCGTTTGTGTTTGTGAATTTAGTTGCTTAGTTTCGGTTTCGAATAGTTCTGCTGCTAGGAAGCTTGATCATATTGTTTAGCTGCTGCTTTCGATTTGGGATGTCGTGGCTACTAATTGAAGAGGTTGCAACTGTTGTCACGAATCGGAACCAGGCCGTGAGTTGCTTGTGTAGTGGACTTCGGGCTGTGCTCTATTTGTTGATTAGCTGCTGGTCACGCGTCTGGACAAGGAACATACTCAGCTGCTACACTTGGAACTCACGGCTACTGCTGTTGCTTAGTGACATTCATGACTTATAAAAATTAAGAAAATAATAACAATAAAAATGAAGTTCTATAAACTCAGTAGATTGAGCTATTATTAACAAAATTTCAGTTTCAGCCATCAATTCGTGTGCTTGAAGTGCCGTAGCTTTTTAAACTATTGAAATTTCCAAAAGTGAGCTGCTTGGGGACTAGGTAATTGGTGGTTGTTTAATGACAGAGCTCACGAGATGCTGCTATTTGGTGGCCATAAGAAGTTGAAATTCAACTACTGCTTTGGTTGGATGCTCGATTGATTCTTAGCCTGCTACATGCTTGGTGGCTCTCGATTGGAGATGTTTGGAGCACCAATTGGGTGCCACTTGCAGCTGTAACTTGAATAGAGATGATGCTTGCCATGGATTGGAGCTCGAGCATGCTTGGTTCTCAATTGGCACTACTATCCATGTTTAAAACACGTTTGGAGTGCAACTGCTGTTTCTCCTTCTTCGTTCTCCACTAATCGAAGTCACGGCCTGTAATAAAAACAATCAAAATGGAACTCCACAAGCTCAACTCAATATAAAAATGGAATGCATATTTTTCCTCCAGTAATTTAGTTTGCTGTTGTAAGTTGATGGGTTCCGTATTAGAGTGTACTCTAGACTAGGAGTTGCTGAAGTTGTTATTGAGTGGAGTGACCGCTATATATTTTATTGTTGGAGGGTAGTTGTCATCCATAGAGGTGGTTTAGTATACAGCTGCTGTGCGGTGCATGGAGCTTCAAATTGTTGAATAGAAGCCGTTGCGAACTTAAGTCACATGTATTTCTTTGTTAATTGGCTATGCTAGCAGCTACTCAACTTTTCCTATGCAAGCTATCTTCTATAATCAATTCAAAGTTGCTTTATGTGGCCTTGGAGTGTTGTGATCTACTATGTTCTTCATTAAATGGAGCTGCTACTGTAGTCCTAAAGAAGTGAAAGCTTTTGTGTTGAGCTACTTGGTGAGGTTCCCTTTTTCAACTCATTAGAAGCTCTTGATTTCAACTCCCCAACTTGATTACCAAGGAGCTTAAGCTGTAACAAAGCTGCCAGGTTGTTCTAGACTGCTATGAGGCCTTCAAGAGCTTAAGTTGTGTGCATTGTGATTTTCCATGGCTGGCAACGAGTCCAAATAAAGTGGAGCTCTTGAATTTTGCTTAAGGCTGATTGGTTTTGCTTCACTGCTGCAACTACTGCGCTGCCTAGGATCAGATGCTGCTATCCTTAGTGTTCATGTGGTTGTGCTTTGTTATTGAGATTCGAATTGTTGCTGCATTTGATACATGATTATGGTGCACGATTCATAAGTGGTTTAAAAATGAGACAAACTTATTGACACATGCAAATCATTTCAAGCTAACATTTGATCCTTTTTCACTATTTACGCATTCTGGTCCAGAAAGAATAGATTTTGTTGATTTTTAAGTAAAATTTACATCAAAAGCACAATGAAATATGTAAATGTACTGCATTTAAAAGAGGATAAATGTGTAATTACACATTTATCAATATTGTAAGGTCTCTAAGTATCAATGTGAAGTAAATCAAAAGGATGCAAGGAATGAGAGGAGCCAGTATTAAAAGGTAATTTATGAAATTTAGCTAATTGACAAGTGTTACAAACAAAGTCGAGGGAGTTTTCCTTTATTTCCTAACATACGATATATCTTTGAAAAGGAAACATGACCAAGTCTATTGTGTAGAAGCTCAACATCGACATCCTTCTCAACAGTAGATACAAAAGTACTGGGCATAATTACAGTCAAATTTTTGTTTTCATCGTTGACATCAGGTTTATTCTTCTTTATTTTTAAATCTATAGCATTAGTATTACTAGAAGTATCTTGAATTATAGAATCATTCCTTATATCAGCAACAAGATAAAATACTTAGCCTTTAACACATATAAACCACGATATAACACAGCTCGTGCTACTACATTCTTAGATATCCAGTCCTGAAAACAACATTTTAGCTCATCAAATTTAACAAATATGTTATCATGTTCCACAAGCCTTGCTATGGACAATAGGTTGTACTGAAAATGAGGCACTAAAAGAACCTTTTCTAAAACAATATGTGCATTGAGAATGATATCACCAACAGTATGCAAAAATTTGTAATGATCATTTGGCATTTTGGACTTGATAGGCTCAATAAGGTTTTGTGCATGGGTGAGGTTTTGGATAAAAATGAGTAATATGTTTTGATACTCCTAAATCGACAATCCAACTAGACACTCTACTATCATTAAGTAAACAAGAGTCAATAGCAAAAGAAGCAACATTACCGGCAAAGTGAATTGTTGGTCGAGTCGCTGGTTTTGTAGACAAGTGTTGTTGGTGTTCCTTCAACATCTCAGCAACTAATGTGGCTTAATATTTTCCCTTTCTATAAACCTTAATTTGGCTTTAGCAACTAATGCCAAACAAAAATTCGAACCATAAACAATTAAGCCAGTAATAATAGTCCCTGGGCTATCCGATCCAAACAAACGAAGCGGATCATTATAATTCTCACTTGCCATACCAATCGACGGAAAAACAGAACTTCAAGAGTTGTGAATGAAAATATAGAGACTAGATTGACTTACAGAGCTAGAAACGAGCATAACCTGCTCTGATACTATGAAAAGCTTTGAAATCGTGACTTGCAGTATTCATTAGAGAGTGGACTTCGTGTTAAGAAGAAGAAGGAAATGAATATCAGTAGCTGTATGAATTGAATGTATGTTAATTTTGTTATGCTCTGTTAGGTATTTACACAAACGAAAATAACTAACTATTATACACGTCAGCAAAAATAAATATCCTGTACATCCAATCCTATACTATACTAACTGTATGTACTCAGTATACATGAGCATTTGTTACTTTGTTACAAAATTATGCAAGAAAAATCTTAAATTAGGATTCAATCAATGTCGACTCAGTAGTAGTAATAGCAGCAGCAGCAACAGCATTCTTTATAATATCGGATATGACGTTGCAAAAAAGTATCAGTGGAGAATAGCTGACATTTTAAATTTGTGCATGCAAGGTGGCATAATGGATTAGTTTGAAGCAGTTCAAGCCCAGGAAAATAAAATCATGCTGCAGATTACATAGCAAACTATTAGGATTAGGAATCTTATGTACTGTTTTTTAGTTTTTGAATGCATCGTCCTCTGTTTACCATGTATCCTCAATAATTTGGTAAGGCTCCGATTATGCCTGTCTAGACAAACAAACAAACAAAAAATAAAATAGCATAACATGGTCTCTTTCATGGGTTCTACTACATGTAAGTCTATTCATGAGGAAAATGCACTAGAACGACCCCAATTTTCTCTATATATATATATATATATTTTTTTTTTTTTTTCAATTATATGATCTATACATATAGATATATATTTTTCAAATTTCAAGACTTAGGTTTCGAAAATCATTTAAGATAGGACCTTTGTGGCTTTTCCTTACAAGTGTCATTAAAAGCCAGCTCCTAAAAATATTTAAAAAAAAAAAAAAACCATAGACATTGGTCCTAAAATGAGAAAAAAAAGAAATGTAGATCTTGAGATTAAAAAAAAAAAAAAAATGAAACTTCAATTAGTTTTTGGATTTCCACCCCCACCTCCCTCAACCCCATTTTAAGACCAATCTTAACGATACTCATAATGGAGAGTGATAAAAACCCTATTCTGACTTATTCTTAAAAAGCAGAAGTCCTAAAATTGAAAATTAATAAAAAGTGTAGATTAAAAACTCACGTAACAATCTTAATGAGTCATCTTTTTAAGTTTGAAACCCACTCTTTAGAAGTTTATATAGCCCATCACACCTCATTGGTTATAGGTCCAAGGGTCCATAAAAAAAAAAAAAATATTCTTTTTATATTTATTTAGATTTTTAGTTGTTCTTTTATATCCTAAGATTTTCGTATTTATAATTAGTCACACTTCCAATAGAAATGTTACTGGGCATATCCGATTTTAGTGTCGGACAATTTCTTTGTACGTAGATCTGCATTATGCCCCCTTGTAAAAACTAATGCAGTTAGGTTCGGCAAATTCGTGAGAAAGGGACATATTTAATGCACTAAGATAAGGACACAGAAATTGACTCAAAATATAAAATATTTAATTGAACTTTTTTAGCTGCAAGCATTACCAGACATTTTCGTACATAATACGATGCCACAAGACTACACGCTTGTCGTCATGAGTCGGTGACTGTGAGTTCTGAGTCACGAGGGGAATGTCGTCCTTGGCGCTAAAACTCTCACTATTCTGTCATCATCACCTCCGAAATCCTCACCCGTTCGCCGCGTGAACAGGGGAGTCAACACCGAGTCTCTACTCACTACCACGCCACTACAAAAGACTATTTTGTCAACATTGTATGCTTTCAAAGTGGCGGGTGGAGAAGAGATATTTGACTTGAAAATCAATAATGGAACAAATCGAGATGTAACTACTGTTTGAATTTTTTTTTCCCTTTTAAATCTATGTATTTGTTCTATATTTGATTTATATTTATTCGAAATTTAATATTTGAAAAATTATATTATCTGTATTTTATCTATTTCTGTTATATAATTATCCTAAAGGTAATGATTAAAATATCAAAATTAAAAAATGAAAATTTACTTATTTTCAAGAGAGAAGTTTTTTTTTTAAAAAAATATATTTTATATATTAAAAATAATTATATTAATTGCTATATATATATATATGAATAAAGTAAATGGTTGATAAATTAAAGTTTACAAAGATTTGTTATATATTTAATTGTAGAAGAGAGGTATAGGTGAAATTATATTTTCATCTTTTTGCTACCTCATTATTATTAAATGCAATATTTGAATAGACACAAAAGAAGTATAATTATAGTTTCTTGTATTAAAATAAAATTAAAATTGGTGGCTTACCAAATTAAAATTGGGATGGTTGCTTTGTAGAAATAATGCTAACATATTATTAACTTAAAAGGGAAAATATTTAGTGAAAAAAATCTTTTGTGTTAATTGATTGTGTTTTGTGTCAAGGTATGAACAAATTTATATATATAAATTGATTTGTGATATAGCATCTTTTTAATCATATTTAAAAATTTAAACTATATTTGAATTCGATTTATAAATATATTTAATGTCTAGCTGTTAGACCCATTTATCAATTAAAAATTATCTGTGAAGTCTATTAAAAAAAATATTTTTTTCAATGTTATCTTTAATTTGCTTAATGCTTATAACAGAAGCCCATTAAAAGCTAAGGAAAAAGGAAAAGCTCGATGAGCTTGAGATTATATACATATATATATAACATTCAATTTCATATATGACATAAGAAATTAGAGTTCGGAGGAATCAAAATTAAAAGATTTGAGTTCGCAATGAAAGAAAGAGAAAGAGAGAAGAGAGTGGGTGAAAGATTAGAATAAGTAGCTAAGGTCATTATAGTTGAACGACATGAATATTGGTTTCTGAACGAGATGAATCATATTGGAATTCTCTTTTCTTTAATCGTAATATAATAGTAGGTCAAAATAAATAAATAAACAAAAGATTAGAGTAACTGACATGTTGTATTATATTAGGTTGGGTGCCAAATTATACATTTAGGCTAGATTTATACGTGGATTCATGTCCTTTGAAGATTTCGAAATAGATTTTTCCACTATGAAGCCTTTTTTAGCAAAATTTTAATAGAAAACAAGAATCTTTTGAATGTTTCGATAATGATTGGTTTTAGTTGTAGAGCCAAAGTTCAATGCTGTCGTAACTGAATTGGGTTTCGAGTTGGACGATGCTAAGTTAGAGTTGAGGAAATACAAAAGATAAAATAGAGATCAATATATTTATCATACATTTTTTATATTTAATTATACACTAATAAATATATATGATTACACACAATATATTCTAAAGGAGTTAAATTATAAATAAAGGTTTTTCCCTTTTCATTTAATGTTCCTACAATATTAGATTAAGGCACTTTAATTAATGCTTAATATTTTTTAAAATTTATAGCATATTTCGTTAAAAAGAAAAATTTTTAGCCTATCGAGCCAGCTTGACTAGTTTGGCTGATTTTTCCGATATCACCAGTGGATTTGATGACGCATGATTCCCGTTCAATTATCAGTCCAAAATTCTTTTTATATACTAGCACATTTTGTCCTTGGTGATAAATCAAACTAAAAAAATCAAAATAAAATGCATATATACATACAAACAAAATCACATATATATATATATATATATATATATATTAAAGCCACTAATCTCTTAGACTTGTGGAAAGGACAATTTCGAACTATGAATTCACTTGTCAAGTCATTACATTGGCTTGGGCTTACCTTAAGTGAGCATAAACCAATTATTGAACCATTTGATTTTAAAGGTCTCAACGGTTCAACTATGGTAACTCGTAGGGTTGGTAGGTCATCAAACCGGTGGGCCAAATTATTTTTAAACCAACGGTTTGGCCCAATAGTTTAGAGTTAGGCTAATCTCAAAAATTAAAAAATTATGTATAAATAATATGTAATATGCTATACATGTACTATATTATATAATATAAACAAGTATATTGTATATGTAATATATAATAATAATTAATATTCTATATATATTATATAATGTACATATATATTATATATATAATACAATATCATGTATTTATGCTTGTAAGTTCTAAATGAATTATTTTGAGATTTAAAAAAATTGAATTGAAAATAAAATTTTTCATTTATGAGCAATGGTATAAAGTTTTAAATTTAGTTGAAAAAAAATGAAGATGAATATTTTACAAATTATTTATAATAATTAAGGAAAATTTGAAAAAAGGAAAAAAAAAAAATCTAACGATTCAAGATTCACTGAATCGATCTAGATTCCTCTTTTAAAGAGTTCGGCCCGGTTCACTTTTTTATTAGCTCATGAATAAGCTATTTAGTATTGGTTTCTAGTGGAGCCAACTTGGTAAACACCTTTATCTATAGCAAGTTTGAGTGATTCTCACTCCATGGTTGTTATATATTTTTTTAAAATCAACAAATATGGACAGAAGGACTAATATGGAGGCATATGCAAAGAGTCAATTCCCCTTGCATCATTTGCTATAGTTTATAGATACTTTGGTTCCATTGTCTTACAAGTAGACGGATATATATAATGTCGTCTGTAGTTTGTAGGTGATGGCGCTTGCAAGTTTCATGTTTCTTCATCACTACGGGAACCATTGATAATCAACTCTTCTCGAAGGATGCGATTATTAATCTAATCCAAATATAAAGAATCGGAACACCTTCAGTTTTTTGATTTACGTGCAAATGGGGAAGAAGAGTTCATTCCATCTTAAATATTATTCACCGGGTCACATCCCATATCCATACAAACACGCACGACTCTTAACGCAATTCAGTTCAGCGAACAAACATGAGAAAAGATAAAACAGGAAAATCATAGAGAGACATCGATACACGAATTTAATCTAGAAGACATCAAAGTGATACAGGTAAAAAGAACCATTAGTAATTTTTTTAATCTATTAGAACGGCCAGTCCTGGAGCAGCTCATTCTTGTTTTTATTTTTTATTTTTTTTTAATGTTATTTTTAGGATATGTCTCAATATATGTAAAAGGTCAAAGTTTATGCCCAAGTCGTAAAAAGCCAGTTTTGAGCGATTGGAGCTCTTTACTCTATTGTGTCTAACATTAACTCCACAATCTAGATGACTATGTAGTGTTTTGTAGATTCTAATACCTAAGTGGTTCCATTTAATAAACGAGAATCGTAATATCTTAAACGGCTAGGTGTATTTATCTGAGATAACCATGCAATTATCTTTTATGTAGTGTATTTACTTAAATTTTTCATTAGCTCAACCACTTCAATGGGGGAAGAAAAAAAAAAAAAATGGTAAAACCCATTTAGACAGTCAGATTTAAATAAAAAGAAGAAAAATTCCTAAATGGAACTACAGTATATATAATAAATTTAATTTGTAGTATATTCTCATCCGATCCATCGTTTGGTAGGTATTTCTTTTTTTTTTTTTTTATAATTATTGTTGTTGTTATAAAAACCATATTTATTTGCCAAGCACCCACTTTTTGAGATCCTTTTTTATTCCTATGAGTTTAGCAGAAGTTGGATTCTTTTATAAAAGACCATAATTTAACTAAAACTTTGTAAATATATAGTAGTAAATGGGACCTATAAAAATCTTTTATGAAGAATTTTAGAACGAAGTAGATAGGTTATTAAGTGAGAGAGTTTTTCAAAATGTCTTTTTAACTTTTAAGTTTAGAACATGGTGATGGTGTGGGTAATAAGAATAAGTCACTTTTGTTAGAAGTCGTCATGATTTGCACGAGGATTTAGAAGTCCACCTTCCTCGATGCAAATAATTGATTACATATCCAATTCGTCTACACTATTTATCGTGTCCATTGACCATTGCTCGTCTTCTTCGACGGCTTCGGATGATCGCTGTGGCATTATTGTTATCTTATCACCATCGCATTCTCTGGTGGGTGGGCAGCTTATGACACCAATGTCCGTTTTGTTCTAGATTCCCGATAATACATTACACTCGGTATTATATTAGTATAATATTTTTCTAAAGATACTAAACTTATCGTTCTCTTTAATGTAAACATCTTTCTACGTAAATACTATTATATATTTTATTTAGTAGGCCAAAAATAAAAATAAAAAAATCATGTTTTTCTCAAAGGTAGGACAAATAAATATGTTTGGATTGCACGTTTTTCACTCATGATTGATTTCAAACCAATAGGACAGTTGCTAAATGGTTCGAATGTAGTTGAAAAGAGTAATTATTAATATCGTTACGTGAGTAGTGGATACCAAAAAAAAAAAAAAAAAAAAAAAAAAAAGAGAGCTGATAATAAAATCGTTCCTTTATTGATTTGGAATTATTAAGGATATATTAATCTTTTTATATAATATATTGTTGACTAGGTTTTCGAGGGTTAAGGATACGGATACGGATACGAGAGGGTAAATTTATGAAATACTCAGAAATAGCTATTTCATAACTAGCTTGTACGACTGAGGAATTAGTTTCCTTGCTATTTTCACATCTCATGAAACAAAATATACGAATTGCCTTCCTTTCTTCGAACCATCAAACAAGAGTAGCAACAAAAATGAAATTCAACGACTCCCGTCTTTTGGTAGATCGCGTTCGTGTCGATGTTGCCGTTTCCAATGAGAAGGATCCTCATCGTCAGCTTCTTCGATTTTTTAGGATCTTGCACGAGTTTGTGTTGCTGTTTATATGTTTTGTGTTATGTACCATAAATAATGTTAATAAATCTAAAAAATACCTGCACTAAAAATGTGAGGGATGAAATGCTGATGGAATCCTTGTATATGGTTTTATGCTTTTGGTATTACCGGAGAAAAATCAGAAGTTGGTTGAATATAACTTCAGCCCCAAACCCAAAAGGAAAAAAAGAAAAAAAACAAAAAAAAAAAAAGCCACAGAATTTACTATCCTTTTTTAAGTATGCTACCTTAGCATTCAGCCTTTATAATTAGTATCAAAGTATAAATTTTATTAGGTAGCGGTAGTGTTAAAAAAAAAAAAAAAAAGAAAAAAGAAAAAAGGAAAAAGAAAAGCGAATAAACTGAACCATGAATCTGAACTCGTAATGTCGTGCTGTTACTGAGTTGAATTTAGTCATCAGGGCCAACTGATATGGAAATTTAGTTTGATAGATAAATTTGGGCTCTGCTTACTAATCAAAGTTTTCGGCCATCACCTATGCTAACTACTCTGAAACGTATCTTAGGTACTTTTTGAATTTATTCATTTTCAACGTATGGGTCCCCTTTTTCGCTTTTTTGAATTAGCTTTGTAATGGATCTATCCATCTCTTTCGTCAAATTATTCACATTGATATGTTGTTTCAACCATCGCTCTTTTCTTTCTTTCTTTTTTTTTTTCTTTTCTTTTTTTCTCCTTCTTTATTTAGCCAAAAAAAAAAAAAAAAAAAACGTGAATCTTTTGCTTTCGTTGGAATTACTTTCCAGTGCCTTTACCACCCTTTATTGAAAGAAGTTACAAAAATCAAAGCTTAACAAAACTTTGTTTTTGTCGTACATTCATATCTTTAAAATAAAAGTTATAAAAGGGATGCTTTTGACAATGCATTTTTTCTCTTAGCATGGAGTCTATACCTAGTCCATGGATGGACTATTATGTTACATTTATTTTAATAATAAACGATATGAATTTATATATATTAATAATAATCATTGGGTAATAAAGTTATCATATAATATAAATTCTAAATTAAGTGATTTAAAATGATTTTATGGGCTTTAATGCATCTAATAAAGCATAGGTCACTATATGTGTTGAGATTGAGCTGTTATTTCCAGTTTCATGATAGACTGAATGGGAAATAATAACAGGTTAACAGATAGTTAATATTAAGGGTGAGTAGATAATCTTATTGTACAAAGTACTCTTTCGAACCTTACTTTATAAGATAGGTTTCAGATAGGTTATGAAGGTCACAAAGTAGGTTTTGGATAGAAATATCTTGGAGCCTGTTCTTAAAGAGTAGGTATATGTATAAAGTTATGGTACCCTATATCTACTATAAATACTGTATCTTACTCTAAAATGTACTTGATATAAGTTTTAGGATACTCTATATTTACCTTATAATAATAGTTAAATAATATTAATAAATAAAAAATTAATACTATTTTAATTTTTTTAATCTTAAAGAAAATAACAATAAAAAATTAGTTCATATTAAAACTCTAAGATTACATACTGCTCATGTTTACTATTTAACACTATTTTTTTGCCTCATTCTTCATCTTATACTATCCCTAATCTATTAAGATCTTAAAAATATCTCAGTTTTAACTTATCATTTAATATATTTTATTAGAATTACTTGTACACGGTTTTGTATTTTGTCTATAATAATCTTATGGCTTGATAAATATTGTATTTTGATGATTTAAAAAGAAAAGATAAAAAAACTTTAAGCATGAACCAATCAAGTGGTTAAATATTTCTATATTTTACCTACCAAAGTTTTTATATTGTCACAATTTAAAATATGTTGCAACCTATTCAAAGTATTATTGGCTAGCTTAGTGATAGTGTAGTTACAAGTTTGCTATTAATTATATATCTAGCACAAAGTTTTGAGGGAAGATAAAAAGAAAGTATAAGTTTTGCAGGATACCCCATACCTTGTAAAATCTATGAGATACAGGGTATAAGGTAGTTTTAAGGTGTTGCATGATAGGTTTTAGTTACAAAAGTTTGAGAACCTATGCCTATTAGGAAGGTTATGAGTAGACCCTCATATCCTACCTACTTTATATTTCCTTACCTTAATTTAATATAGAATACACACACACACACACACACATAAATATATATATGGTCAGGATCCTTTACTTATACACACTTTTTGTTCTTTTTGACACCCCATCATTAGAAAGAGCAAAGTAAAATCTTAAAACGGTTGTGTGATTGACTTAGAAAACTAGTCATAAAAAGTAATTATAGAAGTCTTCCATTACGGTTTCAACTATACTTTCGAACTTCCTCTTTCATACTTTTGCCTTAATTTTGCACATATATTGTTCTTAGTGATTTTAGTTTATGTCTTTCATTGAAGATCTTGTAATCGTTTGATTTAGTGTCTTATGAATAAGATTTTGTCTTGAATAGATCTTAGGCCAAAAGATTGTTTTGAAGAATTGATTGATGGCATTTTAGGTTCCTCTTATAATAAGTTTTTGCTTTGAATTCAAAATTAGGGTCACACGAACTTGGATTTAGAAAACACTTCATGTTGGGAAGTACAACTAAAGGAGTACGATAGTGTATTCCGGCCATGTAACTCTTGAGTTAGAGAGTGTAGACAATAATTGAAAAACATGGCCTCATTCATCAAGAAATGGGTATGTCCATTAACATGGGGAAGTACATCGACATGATCTAACCCATATAGCTGATGTTAGGCAAGTGTACCAATCGATATTGTGGTATAGAGAAATGAATATGAATGTTGTAGCTTAAAAACTATGAGTATTATTACTAACTTTAACCTTATTATCTAATCGAAAAATTTTAATGAATGAAGCCAATTAAACCTGGAAACTAATTAACTAATAAACTAACTATAAGATTCAAATAATTTAAAGGACAAAGGCAATTAAATAATGACTTCAAGAATCCAAAGACGTGCTTCTCTTAGAATCAATCATGTAACTTTGTTAATAATCATTTAGTTCCATCTTTCATTTTATTGACCATGAGAATACCTAAATTAAGTTAGTACTTTCTCACGTTTACTAACCTTGATAATAAGATACTCGCTAGAATCTCTTTTTAGATAAAAATATTCAAGCTTGCATTAAAATATCAATCAATTTTGTTATAAGGTTGATCTAACTCTGTTAGAATTATGCTCTCTTAACTTTAAGATTTTCTATTATGGGCTAAAGAATAAAGATAGGTCACATGATAATCTTACGATATAGGCATCTAAATACTGTAATCTAACTTTTAACCATGATTGTAGAGCCCTTTTAGATTTTTCCTTAATTTAATTTATATTAAGCTTAACTTGCTGAATATAAATTACTCATTATAAAATTAAGGAAAATTTTGTAAAATAATTTAGAAATGCTAACTAGTTTAAATTGGTAGAAAATAATTAAGGTTAATAGGTGAAAAAACCCTAATCAAGCCATTAGCATGCAAATTATTAAAAAAAAAATTAGAAAAATTTTAATACGAGAAAACTAGGTTTGGGGGCTAATCTATAAAAACCCGCGGGCCACCATGGAGAAAATTAGAAAAAAAAAAACTAACTAATTAGTAGGCTTTTATTTTTGTTATTTTCCTAATAAAATAAAAAATGAAGAAATGCAAGAAAATGATTTTTTATTAATTTTTTGTTACAAATTTTCTATAAAAAAAAACTTTTTTTTTTTAATTTTTAAGGGTTATCTTGAAGGTACCAACTTACCCACTAGTCAGGATCAAACTAATGTAGTTCTATTTTTAATAAAACTTTAGCATATGGGTTATTTTTATTTTTTAAAAAAGCTAGGTTTAAGTTTTTATTTATTTATTTTATTTTACATAAAAATAATAAAAAACCTAACTTTATTTCCAAATTTTTGAAAAAAACTAAAAAGATCCTAACATTGAAAAAAAGACCAAATTAATTTTTTTTTTAACTTTGAAAAACCAACTACATAACAAAAAATTTTTTATTTTTGAAAAAAACAATAAAATACCTTAACTTTTAAAAAAGATGTAGTTTTTAAATGCAGGATGGAGTTTTTGTAAAAATGATGTTGATTTTAAAGGAAAGATGTAAATTTTGTGAAAATATGAAAATTTAATACAAGTATGTAAATCTTGTGAAAATATGCATTATTTAATGAAAATATGAAAAATATGAAATTTCATACTAAAAGATGTAATTTTACAATAAGAAAAATACTAACTTTAGGACACCAAACACTAATCTAATAAATAATAAACCTACAAATTGTGTTGTTGTTCTAAATCAACAAAACTTGTGTTAATACATATGTAAGGTGAAACAAAGACATTGATCATGCAAATTTATTCTATTATGTGAACACAAATAATGTATAGCTAATAGGCACATGATATGCAAATAATAAATAAAAAAAAAACTTCATTAAAACTAAAGACCTATATGAAAAGTAAACAAATTAGTGTAGATTTAAAAAAAAAAACTAACAAAACTAAAAACTATTAAAGTTAAATTAAAAAACAATAAAAGAAATAAAAATAAAAACAAATCTAAACTTACCTTAAACTATTGGTACGCTGGTCAGACCATTAGAGAAGGGCGCACGCGATTGTATAGGAAGGATCTAAATGACGCGAGTTAGATCTTCTTCAAGAAAAAATGTAGCAAAAATAAGGGCTTCACACAATGTTTTCTAACTAACGAATCAAACAGAAAATTGTAATTTTATGAGATAATGAAACTTGGTTGGGTATATGTGCCTTGGTTAGTTGTGGTTGTTTGGGTGGTTTTCAAATTTGAGTAATGCTAGTGGTTGTTAGATGTGGCTGCCTAAGGTGGTTTAACGCGAGAGAATGATGTATATTCTTTTTGGTGTGGAGAACTTAATGGTGGTACTAGTTTTGAGTGAGAAGTGTTGTTTGGTTAAGTTTTTAAAGGGGCTTGATAGTGGTTGGTTAGGGTTTGGTGTGGACACAATTAGGAGTTACGGTGGTGCATAAGAGAGGTTAGGTTTGGTTGCTTAAATGGTGGTAAGTCCAATGTGGTGCTTAGTTCGTAATGGCTTGGTGTGTGGAGTGTACAAGTGTTAGAGAGAGAAAGTGCAAATGTGTGCATGTGTGAGTGTTATTCAAATGAAGAATTGTATGTTTTTGATGTTAATCAAGCTTATTCTTATAGAGTTTACAATTCAAATCTAATTAAAAGCTCAAAAGGAGATTTAGCGGCCAAGGATGAAGCTCAGGTTAAGATTTAAGTTTGTCAAAACTTTTATTTATGACTATCGATGTAAATCTTCATGATATTTGAAAGCTTTTGATAATGATTACCTAGATTTGAATCAATTTCAGTGTAAAAATATAAAATATTTAACAATATTTGATGAAGGCTTGGTGGTTGAGTCTCTTTTTTTTTCTTTCCCTTCCCTCCATTTTTGGCTATGGATGCTGGAGAAAGAGTTTTTATGTGTCCGGCATGTGGTAGGGCTAAAAAAAAATGTGGATATGTGTAGAGGAAAGAATCGAACATGCGACCTAATGATCCAACATACATATAAACACTTTCAGTTGAGCTATTGGTCATTTCTTAAACATCCATGCATTTAAATTGTTTTTAAGCTATTATGTTGGGGCCTAATCTAATTCAGTTCAATTCATCCTTAAAAATGGTCCACATACCCTTACGACAATTAAATAGTAAAAAATACTCATGCTAAATGATTTTTCAACTAAAATTTATTTCAATAAATTTTAAGTCCCATTTTGTCTGGTTATTTTTTAAACTTTAATTTTAGATTTATTGAAAGCCCAATTTTAATTAAACACACTTCATGATCTCAAAATTTCACTAGACTTCTCTAAACATATTTATTTCTAATAAAACCCTATTTTTTGAGGACTCAAAATTCATTAAATCATACATATATCTTTGACTATAAAATTGCCCATTTCGACCATAAATGACCTATTAACTTGACTCTAATACTTTTAACACTTTGTATTTTTTATTTTTCAATTTTTTTTCCATTTTTTGTATTTTCAAATATTTCAAAATTTTAAATATCTTTCTACAAACTTGGCCAAAAAATAAAACAAAGACAAAGAGTGACAAAAATGGGATGCCTACAATGATGTTCATAAAATCATGCAACATGTAAATGAAAACATCATTGACAATATCCAAATTAATCTCTCAATCTTAAAACTATAAAGCTTACTCTTTTAGGTCTTCTTAAGCTTTAGAGTCTCCCAAATTCTTGTGTCTAAAAGTGTATGTTAGGGTTCTTGATAGGAACTTAACCTAACCTACTTACCCGTTTCTGAGCTTGAAGGTTAGTTGCCTTAGTATGTAAGTTCTTTCTTAGTAGCTTACCAAAGAAGAGGCTAGGCTACTATTGAAAACCCACATGTTGAGTTCTTGAGCTTTAACTGATTTTACACCATCTCTTAGATGGATGACATTAACCATCAGTTCGACCAAAATAGCTTGATCATCTTGATGGGTAGCTTAACTATCATGTTTTTAACTTATCTATTAGAGAGTCCATGCTATTTATCGGACCTTGTTCGAAGACCTATTTGTATGGAATTCATTATGTAATGCTAATACCATAGGCACTCATCTACTGACATGTGTTTCTAGCATTGTCTTTTTTTGTATGGGTGTCAAACGCATATTCTCATTGTTGAATGTCATTTTTATCCTTGTAACATAATTTGTGAACTATTACTAGTGTAGTATCCCTTTTGGTAAAAGTGAAGATTTAGGATTTTTCCCTTAAAGGGGATTTTATAAATATCCACACTATGTACTTGGCTAAAATCACCTAATGAATTTTCTTGTTGTCTTCTTCCTTTTACTTATTCTTATGTAAGCCATAGTTGCCTAAGTCCATACCTAACTCTTATCTAACCCTTGAGCTAGATAAGTGGTGAGTGATCTTCGTAACTTGGCTGTAAATAATATCAACTAAGTTGCTAGATTCATGAAAGTTAAGGAGTATGCCATATCTATTGATCGATGTAAGGTTTTGCTTACCCATTGACTCTCATTTAGATTTTAAATCATCTTAAGGTTTGGATTCATCCCTTATTTCATGTGATTGTGTTAACGTATGTCCATCTATGTTTGTGCTTTTGTATCATCTTGGTATTGAAGCTGTGATGATGATGGAGTTGTTGTTGAAGCTAATGTTGTTAGTTATTGGGTTATGTTAGAGTGTAGTGAAGTTATAAGTACTGTTCGAGAAGTTGGTGAAATTGTATTGCTATTGTTTCAAGTGTTGTATGGTTGTTTTATATTTGCCTTCTTTGTTAGTTTAGTTATAGTTTTTGGTTTGTAGAGTGGTAGTAGGTATTGGGTGGTGTTATGAAGTGAGTCAAAGCCTTGGGTTGTTAAGGTATTGTTCAAGCAATTATTTTAGGTTGTTGTGAATTGGTGTTTGTTGCTATATTAGGTGATTGAGCTACCATGGTAGTATTTTGAAGTGTTGTATTAGCAGTCGTGAAGATGATAGACCCAAGTGTGAATGCAATGGTAGGAGATAGTGAAAGTGGTGTTCCTTATTGTGGTTGGTAGATTATTGCCACCCCCAAGTTCACTGATGAAGGAATCAATGAATTAGCTACCATGATGGCTAGGCTAACTCACATTATGTGCTGATTAGCCACAACGTGACTTGTTGAGGTCGTTCCCATTGATGTCGAATTATCCCCCATTGATAATGAGTGCAAAGAGCTAGATACTAAACTAATGTTGTTGCCCATTGTGTCAATGTGTACCTTGATTGGCAAGTCTGTACAAGTAGAATGGGTAGAAGAGCTTATAGAAAGATTGATTTGGATGAAATTGAAGGGACCAAGAATAAGGAGTATTATGAAGTAGAGGAAATAGGAGTTTGACCAGCTCAATGTCTTAAGAATGTTAAGTTATAGATGTGGACCTACTTTTATTTTAGAAATGTAGACAACTAACATGATTGGGAGGACAAGGTTGAGAAGATTTTTGAATGCCATGAGTGTAATGACCATATTAAAGTGAATCTAGCTGTTCTTGAGATTACAAGGTATGACACTTTAAAGCCACTTGAAGATGAGAGTAGTGTTAAAGATCAAAGCCTTGACTAAAATGAGGAGAATTACAAAGACAAGGTTCCCTGACCACTACATGCAAGATACATTCAAAAAGTTATAAGAGTTAAGACAAGGTAGATGTAGTGTGGATGAATATGTGAAAGAGTTTTGGATCTTCATGATTCATTGTGAGTAGAGGTGTGCAAATGGGTTAAACGGGCCAATCTAGCTTGACCCACTTTGGCCCGCAGGTTAAATGGGCCAGGCTCATTTGGCCCGCTTTTCAATGGGCTAAAAAATGTTAGTCCTAACCCGCTTAAAAAGCGGGTTAGACGGGTCGGCCCGCGGGCTAAAAGCATAAATTTATTAAACGGGCTGACCCAAACTAGCCTACTTTGACCCACGGGTTAAACGGGTTGGGCTAACTTAGCTTACTTTTAAATGGGCTAAAAAATCTTGGCCTTAACCTGTTTTGAAAACGGGTTAAATGGGCTGGCCCGTGGGTCAAAGCCCATTTGCACACCTCTAGTTGTGAGGTTATGGAATTAGAGGGTCAGACTGTCTCTTCATTCATTAGTAGGTTGAAATTTGAGACTGGAGAAATGTTAGATGTCCAAAGAATTGATAAGCTCAAAGAAGCTACCTAAGTTGCTCAAAGAGTAGAGCATTGGAGATGCCAAGTCTATGCCTAAGCTCCCTCAAGGTCTTAGCCTTCTCGGCTTACTTCATTGGGGCAAATTAGATCGAAGCCAAGCAAGCTTAAAGAGGTAAAGTCTGACATGAAGTCTTGAGTTGTTGAGAAGGAGATGTTACGGAAGATTGAGAAAGAACAATCATTAAGAGGGAAGACTAGTGAAATAAAATGCTTTAAGTGCCAAGGGTTTGGTCATATGGCTGCCTAATGTCCCAATAAAAGAACCATGGTTATTAAAGGTAAGGTGCTGATCATTAAAGTAGATAGCATTGACGAGGAAGATGAGGAGTTGAAGGTAATCATTGTAAATATAGAGTACATTGAATTCTTGAGTATTTTTGTGAGAAGAGCAATGAGTATTGCCTCTTCAACTAAGGTAGAGCAAAGGGAAAACTTGTTCTATATTGGTGTAAGGTGAAAGGAACTTTGTGCACACTAATAATTGATAGTGGGAGTTATGCCAATCTTGCATCTATAACTATGGTTGAGAAGTTGAAGTTACCGACCACTTCTCACTTGAAGCTTAACAAGTGGCATTAGCTTCATGAGAAGGGTGCCTTGTATGTCACAAAACAGGTTTTAGTTCCTATTTTTGTCAGAACTTATTATGACGAGGTGCTATATGATGTTTTAGCTTATGCATGTCTCACATCTTGTTGGGTCAACCATGGTTGTTTGATAAGAGAGTAGTTTATGATGGATTTAAGAATACTTGTTCATTCAAGCATAAAGGATGGAAGATTACATAGAATATAATGATCCCTATCAAAGTTAAGGATATGCAAACTCAATTGAGTCAAACTTAGAAGAAAAAAAGTTTAGTGATGACTGGACTTGAGTTGTTGTAAACAATGTGATTGGATACTAATTGTGGCTCAAAATGCGCAATTTTTTTTGCAACTTTAAAACCCACATTTATGCATAAATTTAGCAAAAACTAATTAATTTTATATAAATTTGGAGTTTATGCACAAAATGGACCAACTTGAGTGATATTGATGAAAATGCATGAAAAAGGATTGAATTTATATGAATTTTGTTAATATTATATCCTGTATGTAGGTGCTCACAAGCTACCATGATCTTGGTAGCCCTTATTGCTCAATAAAGAGGATTGAAATTGATGGAGTTTGGAAATTTAGCCTATTGATCAATCAGCAGTCTTGTTATCGACTGATCAATATGCCCTAAAGCATTGGGGTTACATTGACAGTTTAGGCAACCAATTGGAAGAGAGAACGATGTGGTGAACAAAAAGTAGTTGAAAGGATTTAACCATACCAATTGATTGATACCATCTACATTGATTGATCGACAGAAGGAATTAGGGTTATGATTTGTTTAACCTAAAACCTTAATCCCCTAAACATTGTGTTTTGTAGAATACAAAGACAATCTTAGGGCGACACGTGTCTACAGATCGATTTACAGCTTAATATTATTTGTTACAAAAACGATGAGCTGCAATTAGGGATTTGCTAGGTTTAAGTTTAGTTTTGCATGCTCATTACTATGTTTACTATTTCTTGACTTTTTTTATGTTATTTGACACTTGTCTTTGATATTTTAATGCACATTTCTTGATATTTGGTCTAGATTAAAGAGTAATTGTCACATCTTGTCATAGCATAAGATATACTATTACACAAGAATCTCTGTTTATATTCAACAAAAGTTCTATTTATAACAAAAGATTACTACATTAGAGTTCAGCTTAATACTTGTTTATACAAAAGATTACATTTATCAAACTTAACTAAACTTAAAATGTAGTACTTTTTTTTTTCTTCATATGTATAGATCCTTCATGGAACTAAGATCAAAATACTATAAGGCTTCTTTAAAAGCGGTTGACTTTGTCTTTTATGCTCTCAAAAGACTTTTTTCCCTAGCTGATATTACCTTATCAATTCTCTTCATAACCTAAGGATACATAAGTATCCCTTTAGCTCTTTGCGAGCTAAGTGTGAGTGGAAAAAAAAAAAACATAAAATACACATAACATACATTCACATAGATTAGTACTATAGGATATTCAACCTCATAACTCGAGTTATCAATATAAACTGTTTATGCAAAAAATCTGTGTTATGCTTATGCATATGACATGCATCGGTACTGATATCTTATATTTTTCCCATTTTTCATCTAGTTAATCGACATACTTAAGCATTTGGATACAATGTTTAAGAACTTAAGGTAACAAGGAGCTGCTTAGGGGTAAGATCCCAACAAAACCACCCATTGTAGCTTGAAAATCCAATACGTAGCCGGTCACATAATGTGGCCAGAATAAGTTGAGCAATACAGTTTTATATGCTCAAAAGCCAACTCAGTAGTTTTTAAGCTTTCAGAAACGCGACCCATAGGTCCTTTTGTGCCATGCCATGAATGTAGTAAATAGTACAATAGCCTAGTATCAAGCACGAAGCTCAAGTTCTATGTTATAAATAACTTAACTATCTTAACTTCAGCTTTGTTTCGCATAAGGTTCACATAAGCAAACACCCTAAAAAATGGTTCAGTTTCTAAGTTTTCCAAACAGAAATATATATCGATGAATTAGTCATACAATGGAATTGGGTATCTAATCAATCTAGTACGTCATTACGATTTACAAGACAACTGACTCTAAGTCAAGTAAACATAGGTCTACTTGCACGAAAATAGAAATATCTACTTACTCAAGCTTGATAGTAGCGTAAAATCTTAATCTTCATGATATGGTCCTTCCTTACCTATCATACTTAAGAAAATATAAACAGACCCCAAGTCAACTACGGGCCGATACTAAGTTCTTATGCATTTCAGCTATTGCACTTCGAAGCTTATTTCGATTGTATCTTATTCATTTCTTATCCAATTTTAATAAACTTTATATCTTCACGATCATTATTTTGAGTACCATTAGGATATCTTAAGAATTAAGACTAATCAATATTGACAAATGTCCAAAAATATCTTTTCGTATTATCAATTTGACCGTATGTTATTATAACTTTGTAATTAACTCGAATAAACCTTAAATCTAAATTAAAAATCCTAAAATTCCTCATTTCCTAAGCTGATCATCATTCATTGTGTACCAAAAAATATTACTCCTTTAAATATTTAACAAATATCACATTAGCACTAATTACTATATCATATATTAAGCTAATATATAGATTGTTATCATGAAAACACATAATAAATAGCGCATGAGCCCAATTAATTTCACAAAAAATCCTATAGACTCACAAAAATATGTAGTTTAATTATTGACCATAAATTATACTAAACTAGTTATTATTTATTTTTACGAAAAATAGCGGTTTTAACTCAAAATTAGTAAAAATTAAGCAAATACGTGAATTTACTCACAAGATAAAATTTAAGTGTCTCAAACATCATTATGAACTTCCAGAAATCATAATAGATAGGGCTAATATTTTGATTTTGTTAAAAACTAATTAATTCAATAAAATAACAATATTTCCAGTTTTGTCCAAAATAATTACAATAAATAGTCAACATGATTATTTTCAAAAATTATTTTACTAAAATTAAATAAATATATTAGGTATGTTATGGAAAAATTTTCAACTTGAAAGGAAATTATTTAATATTTATAAAATTTAATTCAATTTTTGTCTAAACAAAGCCATTTCTTAAGGACCTTATAATTCTAATAATTATTTAATTAAATAAAATTACTAAATTAATCTACACATAAAATAACTTTAGAAAACCAAGTTTTATAATTAAATAACATCATTTGGTATTTTTACAAAATTTATAAAATTTTGACTGGAAATTTGGTTCACTTGAACTAGCTACCTTCAATTACCTTTCGGCCACCTAACCTTGTCGGAACACCTCCTCTGGTGGTGTTTTCTTTAACCCTAAATGGCCACCACAATCGAACATCAACAACCTATTGAATCGCCTTAGACTAGATTCATGCCTTGTTTTTGCTCTAATTTCTTATTTTCTTCTATTTTTTTTTGAAATTTTCTTGAGTGATTTTCTTGTATTTTCAAACTTCCAAAATATTTTTTTTGAGGTGTACATGCCCTATTTATAATTTTCAAATCGATTAGGATTAATAAAAATTAGACATGTAGCTTACACATATCATTTTTTTTTTATTTTTCAATGCATGAGGTGTCAATTTCTTATTTTTTACCTTTTGACTCATCAATTTTAATTGATCCTAGGTTGTCACATCATGGGATGACTTATCCTTTCATTTTTTTATTAATTTTCTATTATTTTATATTAATTTACCTTATTTTAATACTAATTTATTATTATATATATGTATTTAATACATAAAATGCATATTCTATGTTAATACATATATATATTATATATACTTTACCTTCATTTATGATTCTTATAAGTTAAATAACTTATCTCTAATATTTTGCTATATTTAAATGCTTGAATTTTACATTTTCTATATTTATCGGCTTTGGCGATAAATTGACATTTTCTTAAATTAATATTTTTATATAGCTTATTTAAAAAAATTGAATTTACTTGAATTACTTCGTTTAATTTTTCTAACCTTATTGTGAAGTTTGAAATTAAACGGATATCATAGCTTGGTACCCTAAATTTAGGAACTTAAATCCTAGGGTAATCGTATGGGCTCAAAATCTTGGAATATTACAGTAATATCATCTTGTTCTTCCTTTGCTCACTTGCTCTCGCTTTGATACCTTGTTACCTTGTTTATTAATGGGGGTTTTGCTATGTTTGTGAATGTTGTTTTTGTCATTTGTAATACTATGAGTGGCTAAGTTAGTTTTTGCAAGTTTGTGACAATGTGAAAGATGTAGTAGGTGGAATGTTGTAGTTTTGATATTGGTTTGTGTATTTAGTTTGGATTTTGATATGGGTTTCCCTTTTAAAAAAAAATTCTTTAATTGTTTCTATGTAGCGTTGAGTATGTTTTCTTTAAACACATATAAGCCTCTTGTCGCTTTCAAAATAATATGTGAAGAGCTTGAAGTCAAGGCTACTATACAGCTATTCAGGCCCTTCATCGCAATCAAGTGACAACCGGATGGATAGTTTTATGTGGTAGCATAGCATGATCACAATTTTATGGTTGGTCTGGAGTCGAAGGTTCACAAATGGCATGATAAGTATATCTCGGTAAGATTTAATGTGGATCTTGATTTCTACAGCAAGTGGATAGAACCCATCTAGACTAAAGATATAAAGTTGTTGTCGAATGATGCTGTTGCTACCAAGAAGAGGCTAAATATGTAGTGTAATAAGATATTTTTCTAGGATGTTGAGAGGATTATCAAACATTATGAGACAAGGGAGCCAATATTCTCTGATGAAGAAGGTAGGGCTCAATCTACCCATTATGCCAAGTTGAGCTACAAGAAGAAAGCTGATCTTTATAACTCATGGGAGGAGATTCTTTACCCTTGATCTTTGCTCGGTATGAATTTGGAAGTCATTTACACTTGCTTTGAATTGTAACATTCTTCTTTTCTATAGACATGTGTAAAGGTGACATAGATCCTAAGAAAGTTGTTTGCTTAGGCTAAGGCTAAGAAATGGATTATGAATTGGCATGCTACTAAAGATGCTTTGAGTTAGATTAAGGTGAAGAAACAAGCTGTTAAGGAATAAGCCATTTAGAAAAAGAAGAAAAAGACTACTTAGCTTGATGTTGGATGGTTAACTTAGTAAGAGAAGGCCCCTAAACCTATTTAGCATGAGTTGCTACTTACAATAGAGAGCATTATGGAGGAGAGACTAACTGGTGGGCCTAGTTAAGTTGCTGTTGCTAACGACCATATGGAGATCATTCCAATTGAGGGTGTGGATAGCTTGGTAGAACTATCGTTTATGTTGAACCCAAAGAAAAGAAAGGGAAAGAGCATGCTAGAGAGCCTTTATCTAAGAGGAGAAAGGATTTAGACGAGAGCACTAAGGTGGCTTTACGAGAGAAGGCCTTAGGAATTTGGTCTGCTTAGTTTGTTCCCCAGTCTGAGGAGAGCTACTACTGTGCACTCTATTGGAGCTATATTATCCTAAACATTGATTTTGCTTTAGGTGATAGGACAAAGTCCTTAGCCCTATTGGAGGGAATTATTCTACCGAAGGATAAGGAGATCGTAAGGAGAGATGTAGATAGGGTTGGTGGTAATAACAAAGGCTACATTGCTGCTAAGTTATATGATGTAAGTCTGAATCCCTATAGTTTACTTTAACTTGTGTTATCTATTTAATTGCTGACCTTTTGTATACATTCTATAGATCAACAATTATGTTTTAACGGCCATAGATGAGGCCGAATGGGAGATGAGAAAGGTATGTTCGATCTTCTTTTTATGTTCATGTAGCCAAGAGTCAATTAGCTTATCACCAACTTTTTGTAGCAGCAGGTGGATGAGGCTTACAACTCCTTTAAGGCATAAACTATTACAGTTGAGAGTGCTAAGATCAAGGCCAAAATGGAAGTTGAAAATTGTAGGGAGAGCTTGCTGCCAAAAATTTGGTACACTCTTTGGTGGTCGATAAGGTGACAAGCTTAAAGTCCAAAAATGATGAGCTTTTTAAAGACACAGAGGAGTTGAAAGAACAATTAAGGGAGAGAAGGGAGAAATGTTGGAGTCTAGGGTAGACAATTGCCTCGATGAGTGAAGAGGAGGACAAATTAAGTATCTAAATAAAGAATTTGGAGATTAAGAACTTCAAACTCGAAGCTTGTGTTGCTGAGCTACAACAAGTTGCTAAGGCCAAACCTTCTGTGGAGGAGGTGCTATTAATTGTTAATTGAAGCTAGCATTATGAGAATTGCTTAGTGAGAAATTTTTGGAAGGGGTTTAGTTGTTTGGGGTAGAAGTTTTAAAAGTTTACCTTGACTATGAACTCTCCTATCTTAATTTCGTTGAGGTTGATAATGATGATGTTAACAGTGATGATGATGAAATGGTTGATGATGAGGAAAGAACGGAAGGTCAAGGGCAAAATGATGATCAATTGGTCGATGTTGAAGCCTTTAAACCTATTGAAGAAGTAACTGTAAAGGAGACCTCTTATGTATGAAAGGGTCCTCTAGTACTCTAATCTAGATCATTGATGCTAGCAAAGATTTCAACTTTACTAAGCTCAAAGAAAGCTCAGCCAAACAAGACTATCCCTTTTGATCATGTCAAAGAGAATGCCCTCTAACCTCAATCTAATAATTAATTTCTTGCTAGTGAATACCTTAGCTTTTTTTGAATATTTCTTAATGTTCATTTAGATTAGGATTTTAACCTTTTGGTGGTTGCAATGAAACCTTAACTTTGGTTATCATTGAAAATTTAATTTGTTGCACGTTTTATTTCATGTGCATTTTATTCGTCAATTCATCCATAGTTGTGGTTAAACAAAGTTCATTAATTGTGTAAGATATGAACATATTTAAATGTTAGGATTCATTGGCTAAACTAAATTAATACCTATTGAAGGAAATTTCAAGTTCATTAGTTGTATTAGGTTAGAACTCTTTTTTTTTTTTTGAGAGGATTGGGCTTGTTTGCCTCGTACAATTAAGCTCGTTAACCATTATAGGTTGAAACTTTATAAGTAATAGCTCATTTGCTGTATAGGATTAAACTATATCATCTGTTAATCTTAAGTAGATTAGGAATTAATAAGATTGTGAATAGAGATGTGCATAGCAGATTGGGAAATAAACACTTCACATTAATAGAAACTAGGCTACCATCTTACATAGTCTTGAAATAAACAGTGAATGCATATACATAACATTAGGGGTAACAAGGAATAACTACTCAAAATATAACTTAAAATTCTCAGCAATTCATTCATGAGGAATGACTTATCTATGTAGCCTTTCTAGTCAAGAGGTCATATTGCCTATGGCTTCCTAAACCTTTACTGGGTCATTCTAATTTATGCTGAGTTTCCCCTGATTGTCTTGTACATCTTTCGCCTCCATTTTCCTACAAACCAGGTCTCTAGGTTGAAACATCTTATGTTTGAATTTTCGATTGTAATATCTTGCCACCTTATGTTGTGAAGTGGTAACCTTTGCTTTAATAATGTCCTTTACCTCTTCTATAGTGTTTACATTGGCTATCAAGCCAACTTGATTTTCCATGACATCAAAATTTTATGTACATAGGTTAGGTAGCTCCAATTCAATTGGTAATATAGCCTTTGATCTAAAGGCCTATCTAAAAGGATTTTTCCCTGTTGAAGTCTTGTAGGTAGTCTTGTATACCCATAAAATGTTAGGTAGCTCATTAGCCCTCTTGCCATTCGTATGATCAATTCTCCTCTTTAAGCCATGTAAGATGGTCTTGTTGATAGCCTTAACTTGTCTATTTATTTGGGGATGAGCCACCAAAGTATAGTTCAGTTGGATGTAATGCTTCTCATAGAAAGCTTAGAACTTGTCATTGTCGAACTATGGACCATTATCGGTGATTATCATGAAGGGGATTCCAAACCTTGATAAGATAAAGTTTAACAAAAAAGATTCAACCTTTTTCTCAGAAAATTTTGCTATTGCTTTGACTTACATCCATCTGGTAAAATAATCCATTGTGACCATTATAAATTGTCATTGCATAGTAGCCTTGGGAAAAGGTCCAAGTATATCTAGTCCCTATTGGGTAAAAGGCTAGGAGCTGATCAAACTATGTAATTCACTATGGGGTATACAGCTCAAAACCTCATGTTTTTGGCATTTGGGCATTGCCATACTATAATTTTGGCATTTTCCTTCATGGTTGGCCAATAATAGCTAAGCTTTAGTACTTAAACATATAAAGTTTGAGCTTTCACATGGCTGCTGCACACTCCTCTGAGTAGATAAAAAGAACTTCCTAAGTATCCCTTAGTGTAAGGCAATGAAGATAACATTGAGCAAAACTGCATTTATATAAGTTGTCATCAATCGGAGTATAATTTTTGGCTTAGTATATGAGCCTTCGGGCTTCTTTCTTGTTTATAGGTAGGGCTCCATCTCTTAGTACTCAATGATTGGGTCGATCTATGACTTCTCTTTTGGTTAAGGTTGCACTTCATAATACTATTTGGTCACTTCCAAACTCTTGCTCGGAAAATATTCAATGAAGAGTTTATCATTCAAATTAAGAAGTGATGTGCTCACCGATTTCAACAATTTGTTAGTAGTGATATTTTGAGCTCTAGCAATCTTCTCAATTGTGAAGGAATGAAACTCTACCATGAGCGTTCATATAACAAGTAGGTACTTGCTCATCACCTCTTCTTTTATTGCATAGTCTCCTTTTACTTGATTTACAATCAATTGTAAGTTTGAAAAGGCTGCAACTTTCTTAGCTTCAACTTCCTTTGCCAACTTTAGCCCGGTAATCAAGGCTTCATATTCAGCTTCACTGTTGCTTGACAGGAATCTAAACTTCAAGGCATACTGTATCTTCACATTATGTGGCCCTTACAAAATCTAAGTAGGTTTCTTGGCTATGTTAATGCTATCCTCCTCTCCAGTGAATTTAACTACAAAATCTGCTAAAACTTGGGCCTTCAGATTCAACAAAAGATAAGAACAAGCCCACTATTTGTTTTACATCAAGTAACATGTGGAGTAACTCCTGATATAGCAGTAAGAGCAAGACATGTAGGTGGATTGACTCATCAAGTTCCCATTGAAATAGGATCCATACAAGGAAAAGCATTTGCCATTTGTTGGTTATTAAAGGCATTCCGAAAACATCCAGGTTGAAATATGGCTTTTAAATTAAGTTCTAAATTAGTGGATGTTACCCAAGGGAGTGGCAAACCATATGCAAAAAGGAACAAATTCATAGAATGGTAGAGGCAAATAGAGCTTTTGTGCATTTTCATTAATCCATGAGCAGAGGATCTACATAGATACATAGATTTGTGTCATTCAAGGTTTATATTGCATACCATAGGCACTCAATTCCAGGGCATACTTCATCGTCCTTCCTAAGGAATCAGATCATTGCAAGGCTTGCTATAGTGGTAGATCAGTAAGGACTATAATTTGATGAGCTTTAAAATAAGGCTTTAACTTCCTTGTTAGAAGTAACATAGTTAGGATGAATTTCTCAATCATGGTGCATTTTTGCTCTGGGCCTTGCAATACATGATTCACATAATAGATAAAAATGTGCTCTTTTCCTTCTACACGAACAAGGATGGAGAAAAGAGCTTAGCTGCTAATTGATAAATATAAGACAAGTCTTCCTCAAAGATGGGCTTTGAAAGTATTGGTGGTGATGCCAAAAAATCTTTTAGTTCTTTGAATGCAACCTTACATTCGTCAGTCCATCAAAACTCTTTAGGATTGTTTAAAATCTTAGAAAAATCTACACATTTATTTATACAATTTGAAACAAATCTGTACAGGGTGGTAACTGTCCTATCAACTCCTATACTTATTTAACTGTACTTGGGGGTTTCATATCCTTTATTGCGTCAATCTTTCTCGGGTTTACTTCAATGCCACATTAGGTTACCACATACCCTAATAATTTGCCTAAGGTAGCCCCTAGAACACATTTTTATGAATTCAACTTTATATTGTACCTCCTTAATATCACGACCCAATAGTATTATTGTCATGGTAGATCACCATGTACTGTATAAAGATCTACTATCAACCTTTTTGTTGATCACAGGCCTTTCATATGATATACAAGGCTCCTTCCACTCTATATTATCATTAGACCCATAGATAAGTAATATAGAGCAATTTAACTAAAATTAACTTTTATGATGTAAATTAATTAAATAAACGTGTGGACTCTTTAAGTTTTACACCAAAAGAATATTATAAGCAAATACAGTTCATAAGGGAAACTGCATCATAAACTTCAAACTATATTATGAACGAAAATAAAGGTAAATAGTTATCTACAAAAATTATTACAAAATCTCCTCTCCGCTCCTTAATCGCTCCAACTCGTCTCTATGTGAGACTCACCTCGAGCATTCCTCGACCTGGATGAATGAAGAGGATTCCCTACAACAAAAGAAATTTGTTGGGGTGTAAGCTTAAGCTTACGAGATAAATAGCTTCGTCAATACCACATGGTAGAAATTTATTAGATGCACAAACATATGAATACATGAACAATCAATATGCCAAATAATACATGTAGTGGCCTAGGAATTGCATACGACTCAAAATTACGCCCCCTGTAGTCAGGGTTGGAGATAATTAATAGCCCTTGGGTTTTATATCATTTACACTATTATGCTTAAGTTAAAACAATACCATATATAATATGCTTTCTTTCTTGAACAACAAATTATATTTTCAACATCTTAAGTCTAGTAGTGTGGTAGCCCTCGCAGTCCACAAACACACGCCCTAAGTAGAAATCACAAGACATGGCTCCTCGTTAATGGTTGGCATCTCCTAGAGCCTATTATACTGGTCAGCTTAGGATAGAGACCCAATATAAATGATGACATAGCTAGTAACCAATCCTATAGGAGGCCCTTCTCCTATGAGTACCTTCCCATCTTCTACGTGAAGTGGCAATTGGTGTCATTTGAATGCAATTATGGGGAATGCATGATTCATTGAATTTCTTAATCATATAAGTAATTAATCTGGTTTTTCATGGTGATCAGACAATTTCATTCTATACAATTACACATATGAGTCATCACAAACAATTCCCATTATTATGGGATTAACAAGCCATAGTATTTAACCAAAAATTCACACACATGCATTTCCCATATCCCACAAGAATCCATATTATATATGTAAGTTTAGTTGCATCTATTCTATAAGCAAAATCAAGTAAAGAGTTATTAGGAATTTACTCACTCAGCCATGTAAGTTAATCGAAGTAGTTCGAGGGTAAGTTGTTTCTGAACGCTGGGTCCCTTGGACATCGCAATCATAATACTATAAGGATTTGAAATAAGGCTTAGAAAACTAAGCTAAAACCTCTCAAGTTATACTTTTGACTAGTTTTCGTATTTTTCTCGGTTTCTTACTTAAAGTTCAATTGAGTATAACTTTCGCATTTTAAATATGATTTTTATGATCTTATCATCAATCTTCATCATTTTCAAGTGTACTTTAATGTGGTGAGGTTATATTTTTGAGATGAGGTATGAAGATCTGCCTACAGGTCAGAACAGTAGTGGTCTTCATAATTTAGAGTGCTTTTGGGCTTTGTTTGGTTAATGGGCTTTTTGGTAACTTAGGAAATCCTTTGGGCTTGGGATTAAGAGCTTGTTTTAGGCTCCAAATACTCCTTAAGGTTAGAATCACAATTTTGATTTACACTCCTAAGGCTAACAACCACTTCTTGGGCTCTTAAGTGGGCTTAAGTTGTCAAATTACTTGTTTTTGATCCAAATCAAAGATAGTCACTTTCTTGGGCTTAGGAGGTATCTTGTGGGATTCTTGATAGTCTTAAGACAACTTTTATTATTGTGCTAAGTTACTGGTTAAAAACTTAAGGTGGGTTCAACTTGGTGTTTGAGGCTCGTTTTGGAAGTTTTAAGCTTAGTTTTGAGTTTTAGGCTTAATACACTTATCGTATTTGCCTTAGTTGGTCTTTTCACTTCTTTAATTACTTTTATTATATTTTTAAGTGTCTTTTAGCAAAGTTCCAGATCTGGTTGGTTTGGATGTGAGGCCTTCTAACTTAGTTTTCTAGTGTGCCTATGTGCTTAGTTATCACCTGGACTTACCAAGGTAGAAATGAATTGAAATAGGTCCTTCAAGATATTGAAGAAAATTAGAGGGAAATAGTCTACAATAAAAAAAGAGTAGCTAACGTGAAGCTGTTAGGAGGATGTGACTCACCAACGAACATAACACGACTTGACACTTCACTTGATCTGATACACAAGTTGATGTCAAGGTCCACCCGCCATTAATCCTGAGCTACTTGGAAAGATTAGATAAGAGTGTAAGGGGTATAGACTTAGAGAGGATTGTCTCACAAGAACAGAGTATTCAGTATTAAGATGTAAGTTATCCCCTACTTATAAGAGAAAATGACTATTTATAGTAAGCTCCTAGGGTAACATTACAAATAAAGAAATTACAAGAAAATATTTACAAAAAGGGGATTCTTAGCACATACGAAAAGGGTAAAAAGGACAATAAACCAAAAATGGAAAAGTAATTAAATGTCAAATGAGATGGACAGCTGGCAGTACAACATTGGTCTTGTATGAATATTCTCTAAGCACAACAAGCGGAAAGGGGCAAAATGTTGCGGCACTAAAAGGGCCGAGACAAGAGAGATGGTGGTATGCCGAGAGAAACTACTTAACCGTTTAAGTGAGTCTCTCGTCACTTGGAAATAGATTTTTGGTAGCAGTTTGTCAGAGTACTCGGTACAGTATCCTTGGTAAGGGAATGGTCTGCATTAATACTACCGAATGTACAGATTAATGTATGATAATATAGGGAGCTTAGGAGTTTAACTACACCTCTTTGATATACATTTTCTTGTCATCAGTAGATTGTTGAGAGAGAATTCTTTAAAAGAGGGGTTGGAGGCCTTAGAGGCATGCGCGAGTAATGGGACCACTGATCGGTAATGTATCAATTTGTCGGGGTTGTTGAAGATTTGCCCTCAAATCTTGGCCTTCGTCATCATTGGGCACATATGGAGTTAAGTCGGCGATGTTGAATGTGGTAGATACGTCGAAACCTTTAGGTAGCTCAATCTTATAGGTATTATCATTAAGGTGCCTTAGGATCCCATAGGGTCCATCCGCTTTGGGTGATAGTTTGTTCATCCTTTTACTAAGGAAGCATTCTTTGCTAAGATGGATCTAGACAAGGTCTCCAAGAGCATAAATGATTTGTTTCCTTCCGTAGCTTCCCATTTCCTTCTGTCAAGCCACAGTCTTGGTTAATTGCTCGACAATTCTTTGGTGTAACTTGTGAAATTCCTTGGTATGCTGCAGGCTGGATTGACTCTGCCCTTGGGTAGACGAACTGTTAACTAAGTCCAAGGGTAGGTTTGGGTTAAGTCCATAAACAACTTGAAATGATGATATGCTAGTAGAGCTGTGAGTAGATCGATTGTAGGAAAATTTAATGATTGGTAGGCATAAAAATGCTAAAGAATGCTCCTTCAATATCTCAATCATTCTCTTTTCCCCAAAATGTCCTACCAAACCCTTGGCATGAGCTTCTCAAACTAGTAGCTCCTTTGTAGAACTACTCCGCATGCACATCTACTTGTCTTTTATCAAGAACCCTTCATTCAAGTAGAATCCGTCTATAGTTCCCCTATCATTGCACTTAGCTACTAGAGGCCCAAAATGTAGGTCATGCTCATATCAATCAGGTAGAGTATCAAATCTAAGCACTTTAGCTTGTAACGTTGTAATGAGGGTATGACGACGAGAAAGTGCATCTGCTATTGTATTAGTGTTTCCCTTCTTATACTTGATGACACAGCAAAAGGTCTCCAGGAACTTGACCTACTTGGTGTGACTCTAAGAAAGCTTTTGCTGCTCGCGAAGATGCTTAAGAGATTCATGATCAGAATAGATGATGAATTCTCTCGGCAATAGGTAATGCTACCAATTATGGAGTGTACAAACAGAGGGCATAGAACTCCTTGTCGTAGGCTAAGTAATTTAGGGCAATACCTCGAAGTTTTTCGCTAAAGTAGGAAATGGGTCGATGCTCTTGCATAAGTACGGCACCAATGTTAACACTAGATGTATCAAATTAACCTCAAAAACCTTTTCGAAATCTAGTAGGGTAAGTATTGGAGCAGACATCAGCTTCAAATCTTCAAAACTCCTTTGAGCCTTTTTTGTCCATTTAAACTCAATGTTCTTCTTGGTTAATTTAGTCAATGACGCAGTTATGGAGCTAAAGTTCTGGATAAATCTTTGATAGAAAGAGGCTAGACCATGGAAGCTCCTGACTTCGATTGCACTTGTTGACGTAGCCCACTCATTAATAGCCTTGACCTTTTCCTAATCAATGTAAACTCTACTTTGTGAGATGACATATCTAAGGAATATAACCTCGCTTTGATAGAACATACATTTCTTTAGGTTGTCGAATAATTTCTTGGTACGGAGTATGTTAAACACCAATCTCAAATGTTTGATATGAACAAGAAGGTTGAAACTGTAGACCAAAATATCGTTAAAATAAACCATAACGCATTTGCCTATCAATGCTCGAAGTACATGATTCATGAGTTGCATGAATATGTTTGGTGTGTTAGTTAAACCAAAAGGCATAAACATCTACTTAAATAGACCATCTCGAGTCTTAAAGGCAGTTTTCCATTCATCTCTCGATCTCATTGGTATTTGATGATAGTCACTCTTTAGATCTATTTTTGAAAAGATGCGGGCACCATGAAACTCATAGAGCATGTCATCTAACTGTGGTATCGGGTAGTGGTACTTAACAGTAATCTTATTGATGGCATGGTTGTCAACGTACATCCTCCATGATCCATCATTCTTTGGTACTAGGACGGCTGGGACGGCACATGGGCTCATGCTCTCACGAACATATCCGTGATCCAACAACTCATCAACTTGCTTTTTGAGCTCGACTACCTATTCAAGATTCAGTCCATAGGTAGGTTGATTTAGTAGGGCTGCTCTAGGTTGAAGATCGATGCAGTACTCAATTCCTCTCAAGGGAAGTAATTCTTTTGGCATCTTAGGTGGAAATAGGTCGGCAAATTCCTAAAGTAGTTGCAACACTTAGGCAGGTAAGTTCTCAACCTCTCTAACCTCTAGGAGTCTCCTGACTAAGAGGAGTACATAGTCCTTGGGTTTGACCTCTTGTGCAAACTAAGCTTGAGAAATCACTAAGGACTTCTGCTGCAGAAATTTTGCAACTTTTCCTTGGGCTTCTTGCACTTCCTTAAGACTCATTGGTGTCAATATAACTTTCTTCCCATCCTTTTGAAACATGTAGGTGCTTTTATACCCATCGTTTAACACCCTTAAATCAAATAGCCATAGTCGGCTGAGTAATATGTAGGATGCATACATGGTTAGGACGTCACGCAGCACCTCTTCCTTGTATTAATCACTAATAGTAATTAGCACTTTAAGTTTCTTTGAAACGTGTAATCCTCCTCTCTCATTCAGCTAGTGAATCTTATACAAATTAGGGTATGGCAGAGTTAGCAATTTCATGGTCTTAACTACCCCTTGCGTAATGATGTTGGTATAGCTCCCTTCATCAATGATCACAACGCATAGCTTGCCATTCACCTGGAAATTTATATGAAAGAGGTTCTCTCTTTGCTCGTTCTTATTAGCTACCAAAGTACTGAGAGATTACCAAATAACAAAGCAATACTTGGTATTGCCCTCAGGAGGTATCTCGGCTCTCGAATCTTCCTCAAATTCTTCTAACATCTGATCGGTTGCCACTTCTTCCTCTCTTTCACTCTCACTTTCCACTTCAAACTAGGGCTTATCTCCTTTGATGGTTATGACTCAACAGTTTGAACATTGACTAGCTACATGTCCATAGCTGTGACACTTAAAACACTTAATTTCTTGGGTTTTCTATCCTGAGTTCTGACCCTGATCTCTTCGGATCTCAGGTTCCTCGGTTTTGCTCTTACCTTGACCCTTGTCTGGTTGGCTTAGCATGTGACCTTGGCGTTCAACCTCAAATCTGTTTGATGCGCTGTCACTCCCTGCTCGGCTTGGTAGGCCATTCCTACTCAGCATCATCATTTTGCTATTAGGCATTTAGTTAGCCTAATTCCGTCGTTGCTTTTCAACTCTTTGGGTTACACGGATGGTTTCATCTAGAGTTGTGAGGCTTTGTAATTCTATGACGTTACCAATCTTGGCTTGGAGTCCTAAGATGAACCATGTTATAGTTCAGGTCTCAGGCTCGTCAACTTCACATTGTATCATGAGCAACAGAAACTCTTAGACATAGTTGTCTACGGATCTATTACCTTACCTCAAGTTTTGGAGTCATTGGAAAGTGTATTGCTCGTAGTGTTCGGGAATGAACCTACTTCTCAGAACTCTCTTCATCTTGTTCCATGTTTAAACTTCGCGTTGGGCCTTTAGATGAACATTCTATAGCTTCTTTCAGTACATGGCTGCATACTTAGAAGTTGAACATCTTTTCGATCTTCTCTTCCCAATCGAGGTAGTCATTAGCACTACTAGACCTGTTGAAGCTAGGAATCTATACTTTAAGATGCTCAATACCTTTTGGCGCTTTGAACTTACGCTTATCCATCCCATCATACTAATCTTCTTCCTCTTCGTACTCTTCCACTTCGTCCAACTCTAACCTTCTTCTCGCGACTTTATCGGCATATCGCGATAGTGCTTGGTTCATAGGAAAGGCTTTTAGAGCTCGCTTGTTCATTTGCCTCCTTGGCCTACCTCTCGTTTCTCAGCCCTGCTCACTAACTCTTTTATGTAGTTCAACCTCTAAGACCCTATTTACTGAGATAGCCAAGTTGGCTACAATAGTAGCAAGATCTTGTATTTACTCATCAGTAGTACATGATATTTGTTGGCTAACCTGATTATGACCATGAGCATCACTCTTAACATCGTGAATTTCTCCCTATACACTAGGGTTTGACATTCTCAATATAAGCTTGAGCAAGGATACTTCACGTAAATGCTTTCTATACACAAATATCTTGAATAATAGACATAATAGACTAACATTGTACAGCTCTTGGTCTCAACCTTAAGCTCTGATACCAGGAATATATGGTGTATTTAAGAGCTCAGCTATCACTAGGACTTACTGATGTAGAATTGAATTGAAATGGGTTCTTCAAGATATTAAAGAAAATTAGAGGGAAATGTTCCACAATTAAATAAGAGTAGCTGACTTAAAGCTGCTTGGAGGATGTGACTCACCAACAAATACAACAAGACTTGGCACCTTACTTGATATGATGCAGAAGTTGATGTCAAGGTCCACCTGCTACTAATCCTGAGCTACTTGGTAGGATTAGATAAGAGTGTAAGGGGTATGGACTTAGAGAGAATTGTCTCACAAGAATAGAGTATTCAGTATTAAGATGTAAGTTATCCCCCACTTATAAGAGAAAATGACTATTTATAGTAAGCTCCTAGGGCAGCATTACAAATAATGAAATTACGAATAATGAAATTACAAGAAAGTATTTACAAAAAGGGGATTCTTAGTACATATGAAAAGGGTAAAAAGGACAACAAACCAAAACTGGAAAAGTAGTTAAATGTTAGATGAGGTAGATAGCTGGCAATGCAGCATTGGTCCTGTGCAAATATTCTCTGAGCACAGCAAGCGGGAAGGGTCAAAATGTTGCGGCACTAAAGGGGCTGAGACGAGAGAGATGGTGGTATGCTGAGAGAAACTACTTGACTGTTTAAGTGAGTCTCTCATCACTTGACAATAGATTCTCGATAGCAGTTTGTTGGAGTACTTGGCATAGTGTCTTCGGTAAGGGAATGGTTGGCATCATCACTACTGAGTGTATAGATTAATGTATGACAATATGAATGTATGACAATATGGGGAGCTCAGGGAGTTCAACTACCCTTCTTCGATATACAGTTTCTTGTCATCAGTAGGTTGCTAAGAGAGAATTCTTTGAGAGAGGGATTGGAGCCTCGGAGGCATGCACGAGTAATGGGACTGCTAACTGGTAGTGCACCATTTTCCAACTTGTTTCATCATTTCCTTAAGTTTAGCCATTAGATCATGAACTTAAGCTACATGTATTCAAATCTTAACTTGACTTCTTTTTCATGAGATGATTATTTAGCTCATACTTTACATGAAAGTAGAAGATCTCATACTTATCATAATTCTCATATCATAGTTCATGTCTAACAAAGTTGGTTTCCCCATAGAACTTTATGTGATGGATTGTTCCTTTACTTAAGTCTAGATTTGAGCATTTTAAACTTAATAAAAGTGAAAATAACTTCCAAGTGACTTCGAATTCCTCACATCCAGCATGCTTCCCTTTTATTTAAGTTCTCATTTCAAGATTTTCTCAACTTAAATCTTCCATTCAAAGTGTTAAACAAGTATCTCTACAAAACACTAACTTTACGTGCTCATAGTTTAACTTTCATGTAAGGGTTTCATGAGTTTGCTTCTTAGGGTAGTCTTAGATGTTTCATCAACTTATAATCATACTCACATCTTCAAGAAATAGTGGTCTCTTAACATGATTACTAAACTACTAACACAAGATACACTTACTCATGTATAAAGGCAAGATATGGAGGTTGTGTACTAAGTTTTCACTTAAGCTTTTGTCTTACTTCCTCCTTCTAGCAACCTTCTTAAAAACTTTGAGTTTTGGTCCTTTGAAGTGGGGTTTAATGGATATTCTAAGGATCCTAAAGGAGCTCTAAATGTTGGCAAATGTAAGACACAAAGTGAAGTTGAAAGTACTGTGAGTGTGGGTACTTGGAATGTGGTAGTAAGTGTAAGATCTTGTGGGGTTTTGTGTTTCCTCTTTTGAGTGGTTTTCAAAGTAAGAGAAAAGGAAGTGAAAATGAAGTTGAAAGTGAGAGTAATGGGAGAAAGAGTGGCTAGTTGGTATTGAAGGTGGAAGTGTGTTTAAGAAATTTTTTTGTGTTGTCTTGTAGCATGTACAAAAATCAACAATTACAACTCTTGATGATGTAAGCATTAAGGGGTGAATAGTAGAGTGTAAGATAAAGTGATTGATGGATGAAAGACAAAGGCATGCCATACCCCCCCCTCGCCCCCCCCCATACCCTTTTTTTTCTTGCTTGTAAGAATTGGCCATTAAGGTCTCTTTATGGCATGGAATTGTCTTATCTCATTTATTAAAGTTAAGCATGTGAAATCTTGTGATAATTTGTCCATATGTAGTATAAGTTAATGGGTAATAAGGAAAGTGTCTTATCACTAGTTTTTCATAAGTTATCAATTGATAAATGACTCTAACTCTCAATTGATAAGTCATTTAGGGTGATTAGTTGGTCTACTTATTCATATGTAAGGCTTAGGCATAAAGATAAGAGAATTGTCTTATAGGAAATTGTTTTAGGGTTTACTTCTTGAATTTTTTTGTAGATTATGATTCAATTCTTATAAAATTATGAAATTTTCTAAAGTTGAATGAAATTATTTGAATTAGATTATCAATTAGTAGCTTAGGGTTAAAAGTCTTTAATTGTTTTAGGGTTTAGGGTCTTAAGTGACTTTAGAGTTCGCAGTTCTTCATGTTCGGGTTTTATCGATAATAGGCTTTCGAGTTGGAAAAGTAAGTTCGTTTTTTAAATGCAAACTTGAGTTCTTAGTTTAGTTGATCCTTGGGAATGTTTAGGAAGTACTCTTAGTCAAATTAAAGGCCCGCTTAAAAGTAGGGTTTACACTTAATGTATTGAATGTCTCATGAATATTGATAAGGTGTTGATCCTCCTCTTTGCTCTTTACTATTATATCATCGACATATACTTCAACAATGTGTTGGATTTAGAGCTTAACATCCTTGTTACGAGCCTTATATAAGGTTTCCTTGGTATTCCTTAGCTTAAAGGGCACGACTGTATAGCAATAGATCCCAAAGTTCATAATAAATGATGTATGTATGTACTCTTCCATGTCCATTTTATTATGATTATAACTAAAGAATGCATCCATGAAAGAGAGCAAGGCATGCTTGGTAGTCAAATCAACCATCTGATCAATCTTCGTTAGGGGGAAATAATCCTTCGAGAAGTCCTTATTCAGGTCAGTAAAGTCTATGCACATGTGCCACATGCCATTTGAATTTTTGACCAATACACAATTGGCCAACCAAGTTGGTTAAAGCTTGTCCCTTATGAACCTTTCCTTAAGTAACTTTTAGACCTCCTCTTCAATTGCTGACTATTGTTCAGGGGAAAAATGCCTTTTCTTTTGATGAATAACATTTGCGTTAGGATCTATTTGCAACTTAGGCATCATGACTTCTCTCGAGATGGTCGGCATATCTAACAAAGTCTATGCAAAGACATTGGTGTTATCTTGAAGGAACTTAATCAGGTCTAATTGGATCTTTACTGGAAATAGCCTCCCTATCTTAGTTGCCTTATCTGGATTGTCCCTAAGTTCAATTTCCTCAATTGCTTCTTTCACATTCTCCATACTGCTGGACTTCCTCTTTGAATTGGCTTCAACATGGAAAACTTCCTCACACTTTAGGGTTCTTAATAGTGATTTGGTGAATTGCTAATCTCCATTGCACTCCCTAACTCTGGTGGGAGTAGATAATTTTTCCTTGAGATGTGTTGTTGATGGGACCATGTCAAACAAGTGTTAGCATGGTTGGCCCATTATCATATTGTAAGGAAACTAGTACTTAACAACAAGGAAATACACTTTGTCTTTTGTCGTGTTCTCATCATCCCTAATCTGGATTGAAAGGGAAATTACTCTAATCACTCATACGGGTTGGTTCTTGAAAGCATATAAATCGTAATCATAAGATCCCAACTGTGCCATAATCTTTAACTTCATTTGGTCGAAGACGTGTTGAAAGATAATGTTTACTAAACTTCTAGTGTTAATAAGGATCTTCTTGACCTTGAAGTTAGCAATTCTCGCACTGATTACTAGTGCATCATCACGAGGCCTTTATATGCCTTCGAAATCCTTCTTTGTGAAAGAGATGAAACTATTGATCTTCACCTTCTTACTCTACACATTATAAACATATTGAATGGCATTAGTTAAGCTCAAAGAGTAAGATCGGCCTAAAGTAGAGTGTCTATTGACAATGATGTTTATGACACTATTCAGAGCCCTATTGTTATTACCTCCTTCTCTCGCCTTCCTTTTCTCACCTTCCTTATGGCTTAAGGAGGTTGACCTTCATTATCTTGTTCACCTCTTCATCCTTAGGTTAGCTCTTCAATATTCTCTATGTCACGCGCCAAAAACTTACTTAGATATCCTAGCTAGATCACATCCTCAATCGTATTTTTAAGTTAAATATATTTCATCAATGTTTTCACCTTTGTCACGATGAAAATCGCAATGCTTATTAAAATTCCTATATGATGGTTTTTCTCTTCATACGTTCAGGTCATTGGAACACCCTCTGATTTCGTACTTCCATCAATATGTCAGATATTGGACTGTTAAAAGGGGTATGAATGTTGTGCCCCAAACCTAAGAGTCATAAAAATCTTACAATGCAAATTAACCTAAGATAGTAGCTAGTCACTTTAGTCACTAATGTAGATATAGCTAGTTACTTTAGCCGTTAATGTATGTATAGCTTACACTAGACAATTACCACTCCATAGCTTTGAGTCATCTAATTCAGTATTTGTTTGGTATCAACCAGTGGTACAACTTTCCAAAATAGCTTTTGAAAGAGATTTTGTGGTATAAACACTTGAGAAGAAATCAAGTTTTATAAATAACTTTAGAAAAATGACATAGTAATGGTTTATTAAAGTCTAGAGGTTTATAGAACATACTATAAGTAACAATAGTTGAAAACTAGTGAGTTAACTGAAGAGACCCTATTATTTTTCCTAAAGGTTAGTAAAGTAAAGAAATAAAATAGGATCTAGCTAATTAGTCTTGAATCTCACTTTTCAATCTCCTTCTCTACTCTTTTAGAACTTAGAGTAGTACTAGTGTATCTATCAGGGAACTTACAAAACAACTATAAAAGAATGAGCGACCACTTGCTCATTAAATGGGATGCAGACAGTAGCATATATTTGACATAGAACAATTGGGGTTTTTAAGCAAGTTTAGTTAGATACTATGTGTTTATAGGTAAGTGTCATTATATGACGTTATCTATTCTGTTATGAGATTAGAAAAATTATAGCCACTCTAATTCAAGTTGAGGAGTTTGACGCTGTCCACTTCGCGGATCAGAACTAAATTGAGGCTCGTATAATAGAGAATACGGTTCGCTAGAGACTTTACTTTGAACTATGGTCCCTAACCTTGTCGCAACCTTCTTTCTTGTCATTTAGTTATACTAAGAGTGGACAAAGGATCGTTTCAATTATCCTCATCGAAGGGTCTATGCTTTGCTAAAAAATCCTAGTCATTTCCCTTAGTGGGTTGCAATGCATGTTTGGTTAGAATTTAGGTTGAGTTTGAGTTAGTTTGATTTTTAGGGTAATCAAGCAATTTCAGGCAATTCAACTAAGCATATCATAAAGCAGTCAATATATAAAGTCCATCACTTTAAATAGTACAATCCATATTGAAGCATAAACGTTGCACACGTATAGGTAACTAACTTACAACATAGACAAGACATATACTGAGGACTCCAAGTATTCTTAAATAATACTTCAAAGTGTGGTGAAGCATTGATCTTACTTACCTGGTCATGTGATGTTCTATACATGTGCATATGGGTTTCATTCGCTTCGATTTTCCCCTAAATATGGAATGTAATTACTTTAGTATTATTAAATATAAAGTAAATGAGTTCGTTTTAATAATTTAAGTGTTGCTAGGACTTATCTTTTGTGAGTGGTGTAAGCTTTGTATTGAGTTCCAACTTGCTATTGAAGTCTCTAAATAAGTCTATGATGTAGGTATAGTTAAGTCGCCCTTTCTTTTAACCATCCTTTTGATCAAGTCTTTGAATCAAAGATCAAATCCTCCTCTTACAAACCAACCTTTGAAGATGTCTCTAAAGTCATTCATCTAAGCTTTCTAAACTAGCAATGCCTTTGGCGAAGTTTTTGATATCACTAAAATTACTCTTCTTTCACCAAATAGCTTCCCAAACAAAGCTTTAACATATGTAAAGTTAAAATCCTTTCATTAGCCAACCTTCTGAACATGTCTTTGAAGTCATCACCACCACGCTTCTTTTACCAAACGTCATCCTAACATAACTCTAACATGGTTATACTTAAGATCCTTGCACTAGCTAGTCCCTTGGTTAAGTATTTGTACCAAGAATTTAAATTACTCTTTTACCACATCAACCATTTGAAGAACTTTATGAATAATTTAAATTTATAAGTTTGCCTAAAGCAACTCGCTCCAACATCATATTACAGTTTAGAAATATGATAAATCATGATCATACAATAGGCCCATCAGGCCTACGATCACCATATCACTTAAACTTCTGATTCCACATACCATCACCTTAATGCATGTAAGCTATAACCAATGATTTATGCATATCTCAAATCCTGTTTCATCTAACCTACTCCAAATTACTCTCCCCTATAATATGTAATACCAATGAGTTCTAGAACTGGTGCAAATAAGTTTCCTTAGAGTTTATTACGTAAAAATATCCAAAAACAGCATTTTTACCTCATTTTAGAGCCTAAAAAATTATGAAAAATATTTTTGATTGAAATCTTCTCATAGGATTTATACATGCAGTATAAGGAAGCTCTAGAAAAAATTTGGTTTTGAAACAACAATAATAGAGTTATTTAAAACAACTTTAGAAATCACTTGGATTTGCTCAGTTTCTTAAGGAGGTCCTATATCCAATTAAAAATTTTACAATTAGATATTTTTCTCTAAAAGTATATGTAAAAATTCATTAAAATAATTTTTCCCATAAATATTAGAATTAAAATAATATTTTTTAAAAATTAAGTAAAATCGGATAAATTTTTGAACTTACTAGAGATTGGTTGTTCGGTTACCACCTTTGGCTACCCCATTGTCGGTAGCCTTAGGCATTGCCACCATTGCTAGGTGGTGGTGGTTGGTACCCAGATCCTTTGTTAATTCTTGCTTTACCTTCATGTTTTGTTTATGCCATTTCCTTTCTAATTTCTCTAAAATTTTTTCTCTAACTTTCTTCTTCATTCAAGATTTTTCTTAGCTTCCTCCTTCATCTAAGGACTCTAGAGAGCAATTGGTGATATTTCCTAAGTTGTATAGTGTTAATTAGGGGATTTTCTCTCTCTCTCTCTTCAAGGGTTATATACCATTTATTTCTTCCCTTGATAAGTGTCTTATTACCAATTTGAAAAACTAACAGTTGTCTTCTTTCATTGCTACACCCAAATTCATTGTATGTTTGTTATTTCTACAATTTTTTAAAATAAATTTTAGGATTTTTCATACTAATTTTTAGTTAATTGTGAGTATTTTTAGATATTTTAGGCATTTTCAAATATATCTTTGTATATGATAATTATACCTAAGGTATACATACCATTTATATATATGATTTTATGATTTTATAGTGCAAATAATTTTTCCTCTAAAATTTGGATAATTTTTTTTCACCTAAATTGCATGTTTATAGCAGGTCGATTATAACATAATATAATTTAATGAAATTAATTATTTTTAGCTATGATACTATTATTTTATTATATTTCTATAATTTGAGCCTACGGCATGTCCTTATCTAACTCTAGGGACTCACACGTGAAATATCATCTTAATCAGATAACTTTTACATATGTCTTAAGTTACCTACTAGGAATTTAACACGTAAGCCTATGGGGCTCTTGGTATTCGATTCGTGAGACTACGAGGCTCATAATGAATAGAATAGGTCATAATACATGACCTCGTACTTTCACTATTACTTCCTTTCAAGAACTAGTTGTCATGTCCACTAAGTCGATCCTTCAAACTCTTCTTGTTCTTATCATTCTTTCGATCACTTATATTTTGATTGGCTTTATGTTGAGCTTTAATGTTGTCCTCTTATCAAATGTAAGAGGTAGCTTTGGCCTTGAATTTTGCAACTGACTTTGGCTTATTTTTACCTAAATATTTAAAGAAATATTTGTGCAGCTTAACTCCATCAATTACTATGCTTAAGGCAGCACTCATGTTTAACCTTGGAATCTGAACCATTTTGGCTATAAATCAAGCTAGATAATCTGTAGTAGACTCATCAGGTCTATGCTTAATAGTGTTAAGGATTGATCAATCATTATTTGGTAGTTTTCTTGTAAGTAAGTGTTGCAAGAACTCCTCTGCAAAATCCTTACAACATGTAATAGTATTCTACTTTAAAGGTTTGAACTAGGTGCTTATGGTATTCCTTAAAGTGGAACGAAATGCTTGGTAAGCTATGGTGTCACTCAAGCTATGCAATTTACAAAGGGTGAAATAGTTTAAGATGAACCTTTTGGTCCTTTGTTCCATTGCATGTTTCAAACTGTGGTAATTTTATAAGTGATGCATCTATTGTGGTTGTTTTCCTTTATTTATTCTTTTAAGTATAAGGGTTGAAGTATTATCTATTGCTTTGACTTGATTTCTTGGTAATTCAAGTGAATTGATTGAATTATTAGAGTCTTCAGCACTATTGTCATTGTACTTTAGATTTGATTTGTGAAACTATTTTTTTGGATAAGACTTAGAATCTCATCATTCTTCTTAGATATTTCTCGATTTTCTTTGGTTAGATTAGCATAGAGTTGCTCTAATTTAGCCCAACGATCTTCATCAAGATGCTTACTTCCCTCTTAGAAACGTTGGGGAGAAGTACTAGCTCTTGCACTCTCAATCATTCATGTCTTAGCCATAAGTAGAAAGGGACAAAATAGATAGTGCCAAATATTGTTGGTTAGAAGTAATGTATAGACTGAATCCTAAAAAAGAGAGAAAAAGTTAGGCTAGAGGGTGTCGGGTTTAGTTTGGCGTAGCCCCTTCAATGCTTAAGTCAGTGTATAGGAGAGTAACAGAATAAGTGAACGAGTGTTCAAAGAGTGTAGAGTTTTGATACAACATTTATATCTCCATATTTATAGGCGTTTGTCAAATAATTGCAATTATAGGTGGCCCTTGATCATGGACTCCGTGGTTGCTTCTTAATTTAAGCACATGTCGAATGATAAGAAGTAGTAGGTGGTTATGTAGTTAGGTTAGGCAAGTACTTAATTGTCTATGCCACTTATCCAAATTTAAAGTACTTAAATGGGTAGGTCAGGCTCTCTAGCTCATCAGATTGGTTAGGCCCACAATTTCCTAGGTCATTAGAACAGGTTGCATTGTCAACCTAGGCAAGACAGGTAAGCTCAACAAGTAATGTACTGAGCTATAATCAGGGGTAGAATTCCACTATCATCACTTTTTATAATGGTCTAGGAAGTTAATTAAGGATGATGGTTGGTGCCATTATTCGAGGAAGTATAATGAGTAAAAGTGTTGAATAAGTGTATGAAATGTTTAAATAGATGGCATCATATGCTCATGGTTGGCATTTTGAGAGAGCTCAATCGAGGTGGGCAGCAAGTGTAAGTACAAAAGAAGAATTAAGTTGACGTAAAGTGCAAGTTGCCTTGCTTGCTTAGATAGAAGAAGCTAAACAAGCCAGCAGATCTAGTAGTTACAAGCAATCTTACAAATATTGTTTTGTATGTGGTAGAGTAAGGCATTTGAGCACAAGTTGGGTTCAAAACTTATTTGCCCCACAAGAGATAGTCAAGAGAAACAAATTAATGCAGTAGAGAATTTCAATTAGGGACAGAGAAATTATAACCTTTACTTAGATACCTATAATGCAAGTTAGAGAGACTATCCTAATTTTTCATGGGGAGGTAATTAAGGAGGAGGATTTAACAGAGGTTTTTAAGGACCTTGGATACAAGCTTGTTATCACCAATCACTACCTCTACCTCTATCCTTACAAAATTCAAAGGGAGAGATCATTAAGCAATCATTAAGAAATTCTATTCAAAAGTGCAATACAAAAATGAATTTGCAAGAGGCTACTTTGCAAGATATAAATAAATGGATGGTTCAGTATTATGAGAATATGAATAAGAGACTCTTAGGACAACTACCTAGCAATATCGAGCAAAACCCAAGAGATCAAGCTGGGACATCTAGTGGAAATGGTAAGGAAGCTAATGTAGGAAAGAATGAGTTATACTTTCGTGGGAAGCAATTATTCAGAGGTGAATACATGAGGCTAGAGGATCTTGCTGAGGAATAAGTTGAGCCTATGGATGAGGAGATGTTTACATTATCAGAGGAAGAGTTAATAACTGAACTTGAACGGAATCTTGATAATGAGATGGATGAGGACTTAGAACAAGAGGAAGTTGAAGAAGAAGCCCTTAGTGATGGTGATGTGTACATAACATGGACACAAATAGAATGAGGGAAATTAGTGAAGAAAAGGATCCAAGTAAATGTAAAGTTGAAGAAAATCCTACTGAATGTGAAGACATAAAAAGTGATGAACCTAAGGAAGAGAATCTTAAGAAGTCCAAATTTGGAAAATAGGGGGAAGTGAGTCTAGAAGAGAAACCTAATATCGATAAGTTCAAAATCGTGGACATGGTGCTCAAGGAGAAGGGTGCTAATGGCTTCTAGTTTCCATACGAATTGGAGGATCTATGGAAATTCATTGTGCCATGTGCTATATTAAATAAGTTTTTCTCATGAGTTCTCTTGGATACGGGTGCATCGGATAACTTTATATCTGGGAAAACTATGTAAGAACTAGGATTGGAAAGTTTTATAAAGGGAAGCCTGTATTATATAGGGGCCATCGATAGGGGTTGGACTACACTTTAAGGAGAATTACACTTCATACCCTTTAGTGTAGGATTATGTGACTTTTCAGTTGACTTCATTGTGATGGATATGAAGGATGAAGATGAACCTCAAATCTTTCGATGATTGTTCTTGGCAACCTCTAAAGCTATATTAGATATGAAAGAGAGGGTAATTATCCTAGAAAGTGGAGAATGAAGAGTAATACTCTAGGATAAAGAATGAATTCAACAATTATGGGAAGGAGAATGAGATTTGGATCAAGAAAAAGAATTTGAAAAAGTGAGTTGAATGAGAAAAAGGGGGATTCATGAGCATGGAGAGTCAAGCATGAGTTGGGTGGTTGAAGGATTTAAGCCCCAAAGGATGTATGATGACCTATCATGAAGTAAAATTAAAAAGCTAGATTAAAGGCTTAAAAACAAGCATTTGGCGGGAGGCAACTAGACCTACCATCTTTTCTTGTCTTTTTATTTAGTTTATGAGTCTTTTAGTTTCAAAATATTTTTAGTTGTAACTTTTTTATGTTACGTAGACATACGTGGTTAAATAAAGGAAAGGTCCATCAATTGAGAGATACTATTAAGGATTTCAGAAGGGAATTGAGAATTCTAGACACATTAAGAAACTAAGGGTCTCCTATTCTAACCTTTTCCTCTTTTATCCTTTAAGCATGCATGAGCTGAATTGCTAAAAATGTTTCTTGAATTTGAATTTGGAAGTAGGAAAGTTAGACATGGACATTGAAGTTGTGTTGCTCTAATTGGGCTTTAATGATAAAATTGAATTCATGCTAAGTTATCCTTTTTGTGCACTACAAGATAGTTTCTTTCTAAAATGTTGGATCCATTTTCCTTAATGCTTGATGTTTATAAATTTGAGTATGCTATCATTTTATAATGTTTGTATGAAAGAGAGTAGGAGGAAGTGATCAAGACCATACTTTCTAAGTCCATTGTGAATAATTCATGAATACTTCTTAAAACTTTATAATCAATTCATGGCATCTCTTCTTTGTTTAGTTATGTTCTAGTTAAAATGCTTAATTCAAGTGTAGTTTAGAGGTTTGGAGAAAGGGAAATGTTTTGGCTTGGTGTTAGGTTTTTGTGTTTTTGGAAATTGACTTGTATATAGACACCATTCTTTTGAAGGATTAAGTGGACTGTTAATGTTGTGTCAATAGAAGTGGTATTGGATTTTACCTAAACATCGGGATGAGTGTGGTTTGGTTTTGTACAGTACAGTACGATTTGCTCTCCTTACCAAATCGAATCTAATATAATGGTTCGGTTATTTTTTGAAATCAACCTAATCTTATGGTTTGGTTTGTAAATTTTTTAAACTTAATTAAAAGCAGTTTTGTTTGGTTTTATCTATTGTTCAAATTGTTTATGTCAAATTTTCTCTAAACATTTTATTTTTAATAACATATTTTCCTTTCCATCAAGCATTCATATGTTTCTAGTTAATTTCTCATACTTATTATGTGTAACAATACTAAAAAGTTGCATGAGATCTTAATAAACCTAACTTGATTGGATGAGGATAAGAGACTCTATTCTAACAAACAACAATGAGGAAAGAGAAGTATAGTTACCTATCCAAAAGTGATGCGAAGAAGATAAACGAGACTCACCAAAGATTGAAAAGCGATGAGAGATATATAAATAGCACCAACTATTAGACTTTTGATTTGAAAACATATAAGGAAATGATAATTTAAAAAAGGAAAATTTCAAAATGTGAAATTTCATATGCAACTCACTTAACTTAATCGTAATAATTGACCTATAATAAGATAAAGAAGAACAAGATATGAAAGTTTTGATGAAATCCATGAAGATTGGTTGGAAAAAAACAAAAAAAACTACAAAACAATTGTATGAAATTTTTTTGTTCAACCTAATGGTTTGGTTCGATTCAAAACAGTAATTGTGAACCATTTATGTATAACCAAACTGAACCAAATTGTGAACCAAACAATTCAAAAAAAAAAAAAACCCACTTCTCGGGTTGGTTTGGTTGATAGTTCGATTCATGGTTTGTGATTTTTTTGCTTAGCCCTACTTTAATGTTCCTAAACCTATGCACAATGAATGCCTAGAAAGATAGAGAAGAAAAGTTGAAAAAGAAAATGATAGGAATCAAGTGAAAATCATTACAAATCAAAATTATGATCCTATCACAAAAGAGAAATGAAGTTGAAAATAAAGAAAGTAAAAGAAAATAGGAAAAGCAAGAAAAATTGAAAAGTCCATAAAATCTAGAAAGAAAATCACAGGCAAGATACGAAAGTTATTCCAAAAGTAGGGGAGGTGAAGTAAGGTATGATTTAGTAGCTACTCTCTTTTTGCATGGCATTAGTATGAAATATTAGACTTGACTCCAAATTTCATAAGCTTAATCTAAATGAGAAGGCTAACTTATCTAGGCATCAATTATTGGATTAATTACATAGTCTTTGATTTGTGATCATTTGATTTAACATGTGGAACAATTTCAACATCGATTATAAAGATTTTGGCATTATATTGAGTGCATCTAACGTTGAGCTTTCAATGGTATAACATACTTACAATTATATTTGAGCATAAAGGAAGTACATGCTTGTTCCATTATTCTCTAAACAATTTGATTTCTTTTTGTCTTACTTGAGGACAAGTAGGGTTTTAAAGTTAAGCGTGGTTATCATGACTTAAAATGCACAATTTTTCCTAACTTTAAAACTCGCATTTGTACATAAATTTAGCAAAACCTAGTTTATTTTATATAAAATTTGAGTTTATTCTCAAAATGGACCGACTTGAGTAAACTTGATGAAAATGCATGAAAAAGGATTGAATTTGAATAAATTTTATTAATTGTATATCCTACATACAGGTGTATAGAGGCTACCATGATCTTGGTAGCCTCTACTATTAAATCAAGAGAGGGGCTACCATGATCTTGGTAACCTCTACTATTCAATCAAGAAGGCTGAAATTGATTGAGTTAGGAAATTTAGCCTATTGATTGATTAGCAGTCTTGATACTAATCGGTTAGTATGCCTTGAAGCATTAAGGTTACATCGACGGACCAAGTGACCAATTGGAAAGGGGATGGTATGGTGAATAGAAAGTGGTTGAGATTAATTCAACCATATCGATTGTTCAGTACCATCTACATTGATTGATCGATCATAGGAATTAGGGTACGGGTTTTCCTGACCTAAAATCTATAATCCCGCAGATGCCGTATTTCATAAAACATGAAGACAATCTCAGGCCAACACATGTCTACCGATCGATTGAAAGACCTTCTTGCTGATCAATTGGTAGCTTAATTTTATAAATACTCACATTTGTTGCAAAAATGATGAGCAACAATTAGGGTTTTTCTTGGTTTTAGTTTAGTTTTGCATGCTTATTGCTCTATTTACATTTATTGACTTTATTTATGTTATTTGGCAGTTGTTTTTTTTTTTTATATTTTAATGCACATTTCTTGATATTTAGGCTAGATAAAAGGGTAGTATCATTTGGTTCTTCATTTACTCACTTGCTCTTGCTTTGATACCTTGTTAACTTGTTTATTAATGGAGTTTCTACTACATTTGTGATTGTTCTTGTTGTCATTTTTAATACCATGAGTGGCTAAGCTAGTTTTTGTGGGTTTGTGACAATGTGGAAGATGTAATAGGTAAATGTTGTAGTTTTGATATGGGTTTGTGTCTTTAGTTGGGATTTTGATGTTTAATTCCTTATACGAACATCTTGTGGTATTAGAAATTGACCCTTTTAATGGGATTTTCTTATAATAATGAAATTGAGAGGAGATTAATTCTAGGAAATCCTTTGAGAATGAATGGACTTGCATGATTATGAGAATGAGAGGAGATTAGTCATGTAATTTCCAACATGAGTCAACAAGTTTGTAGCGCATCGATAAATAGAATATTATGTCTATGAGATTGAGAGGAGATTAGGTATAGCCCATTGAATTCACACTACTTTATGCGGTTATAGTGAATTAGGATTGGTTATGAGATTGAGAGGAGCTCGATCCCTTAATTTTTAGAATTAAAACACTTAATTTTTGATAGGAATCAAGTGTTTGGCTAGTAGTGTAGGAAAATAAGATTGAGAGAAGATTTTTCGCTACATAGTTGAGTGACATGCCTTACTCGGGATTGAGCTCAAATGAATTTCATCAAAACCTGATAAAACCATCCCTGATATCATAACATCATAACTTCACCACTACATCAAAAACATGTCACAAACCTATGTCTTTAGTATTTATGTTAGTCGTTAGCTTTCATTCTTGTTTGTTTACTTTTAATTATGATTCACCACTTTCTATTTGACTCGCTTAGATTATAGTAGCAGGTTAGGGTCTTATATTTAGTTGAACCCTTTTCCTTAAGGAATTCAACTTGGTGAATACTCACCAGTATTATTACTGCAAACAATCCAGCGTATTGGTCAATGAAGAGGTGACATTGATTTGAAAACTTTCATTTATAAAATTCGTGTCCTAAAATTGTCAGTGTCTCATGTTACTCTCATCAAATACCTTGACCATCTTGTTTAGTTAAAGGTTGTTGGAAATGAGGGAACAAGCTATCCTATTGCCTGCCAAGGTGTAGAGCCTAATTGAGGAGTTTATGGATTTGTTTCTTAAGGAGTTACCTAAGAGACTACATCCATTCCAAGGCATTGAGCATTGTATAGACTTACAACCAAGAGTGACATTCTTGAATAAGCTTGCATATAGAATGAATCTAGAGCAAGTTGCTGAGCTCCAAGCATAAGTTAATGAATTGGTTGAGAAAGGCTATGTTTAAGAGTTTTTAAGTCTATGTGCTATACTCACCTTATTCGTGTTGAAGAAGGATGAATCATGGAGAACATGCATTGATAGCTAAACTATTAACAAAATATCAATCAAGTATAGGTGCTTGATTTCGAGGCTAGATGGCATATTAGATGAACTACATAGGGAAAAAGTGTTCTTGAAGATTGATTTGAAGTCAAATTACCATAAATCAGAATGTGACTAGGAGATGTGTGGAAGATTGCATTTAAGATAAGGCATGGGTTTATGAATGGATTTTTTCCATTTTTCATTTGTGTTTTATTTTAGTTGAGCTAGGCTAAAAAATAATAAATAAACAAAACAAACTAAAAAAAAAAAAGAGAGTCGAGTTGTGTCGTATCGAGTCAAATCGTATTGAGTTAAGTTGAATCGTATCGAGTCGAGTTGAGTCACGTCGTATTAAGTCGAATTATATCGAGCCGAGTTGAGTCGATCATATCAAGTCGTGTTGTATTGAGTTGAGTCGAGCTGAGCCGAGTTGCATCGGATCATTTAATAGTAAATCAGATGACGATGTGTGATCAATTTAATAAATTATTGAGTCATTGGGGATTTGGGCTTTATTAAAATAATTTTGGTTCAGTCTGATATAAAATAGATTTTTTTTATCTAAATTATATTGGGCTAAATTAGAATTTATTAACTAGACTTTTGGACTAAACTAAATTGGATCGGATCGGATCGGATCGGGCTAGGTAAATAGAAAACCTAGATAGGGTTTGTAGAAGCTAGGGTGAATCTTCATCATATTTTTCATTTGTTAAAGATCAAATCCATAATTAAGAGATACGAATGATTTAGTTGTTGGTTTATAAATAAGGATTTAACAGTAGAGTTAAGTTTTTTTTTTTTTATTCCAACAATTCATGAAGTCCTGGCGACATCAATCCAAATTCAACTTTGAAATCCTGACATCACAATCCCTGACAAAATAAAAAAAAAAAATTCAAAGTCCAATTCCAAAAACTTGACACCATTGATTTGAAGTCCCTAATGTAAGCTAAAGTCCTTACACAAATTTCTACCGTCTAGCAACCCAATACCATAAATCCAAAATCTAACATCAAATTCTGAAAGTCCAAATCTAATGTGAAGTAGATGAAATCAAACTCCAATTCCGAAACCAACAATTCTGAAATCGAAAATTCCGAAAGTTAACAATTCCGAAATCCACAATTCTGAAAGTCGACGATCGAAATCAATAATTTCGAAATCCAACAATTCTAAAGTCCATTTGATTTGAATTCAAAGTTTACTAGTCTAAATTCTAAAATCCGAATCCTCGCCTTGCCAATCCAATTGCAAAATCCGACGAATGCCTTGAAGTCCAATGCTTGACGTAATTCCTTCATGTCACTTGACATACAAAAGCTGACCCCCCTTCACCATATTCTAAACACGACGACGATCACGTGCGCTTCAATGTGTAGGTAAATTTTTATTTTTAGTTTTAGCTATTTATTTGTTTTATTAATTAGTTTTAGTGTAGGTCTATTTTTATTTTCGTATTGTGTCTTTGTTAGATAATCTCAATTTTCCACAAAATTTAGTTAATTTGCGTTTTTCTAATAAAATCATGTTTTTTGAAAAATCAACAAATTTTGCGGTTGAGATTTGAAAAAGATATGTATCTAGTGGTTGAGATTTAGAAATAATACGTATCTATCGGTTGTGATTCAGAAAAGATATGTATCAAGGTATATATCTAGTATTTAAGATTAAAAAGGATACGTATTAAATCATATTTTCAACATATCTTATTTGTTAGGATTTAGAAAAGATATTTTTGACATGTAGTGGTTTTTAAAAAAAAAAAAATCTCCATCGAGTTTTTTAAAAAAATTTAGTTAGTTAGGATTTTCTTTAATTTAGGAAAATTAGATATCTTAGTTTTTTTAAAAAAAATAATAAATTGTTATAAAACGTAAACTTGGTTTGATTTTCAAGATAAAAAGAATCTACCTACTAAAATTTTTATAAAAAAGAGAACTATTACTGGTTTGATCCTAATTAGCAGGTACCTTTAGGGTAACCGCATAAAAAAATAAAAAAAAAAAACTTTTTTCCCTTTTTCTTAGAAATTCGTAATAAAAAATAATAAAAAATTCACTTTAGTTATCTTTTGTATATTTAGGTATATTTTAGTATTTTTGGAAAATTATAAAAATAAAAGCCCTTCAATTTTTCTTTAGTGTTAATAGGTCAGCCCTCGAACTTGGTATTTTCTAGTTATTTATTTTAAAAATCGTTTTTTAGAAAATATGTAGATTAGTTGCCTAATTAGAGTTTTCCCACCCAAAAACCCTAATTTCATTTTTTACTAATTAAATTGGTTGGCGACTCTAATTTTTAAATTTTTAAAAACGTTTTCTTAATTTAATGTTGAGTAATTATATTAAGTGGACTAGGCTTGATATAAGTTAAATTAAGGAAACCGAAATAAAGCTTGTCAATGGTGATTCCTTTTGGTCTTTCTAATCTACCATGCACATCCTGAGATTAATGAATCACATGCTCGGAGGTCTAATAGGGAGGTTTATTGTCGTCTACTTTGATGACAAACTCATATCTAATCTTAACATGGAGAGCTATTGTGAGCATCTTTGAGTTGTTTTCAATATTCTATAAGTAAGAATTTATATGAGAACTTAAAGAAGTGTGACTTTTGTTAACTTGATGTTGTGTTTCTATGTTTTATGGTGTGTAGAAGAGGAGTACGAGTAGATGAAGAGAAAATATGAGGAATCATATAATCGCTAGTATTGACCTATTTTGCCAACATTTGAAGTGTTCATGGACTAGCTTCATTTTATCTCACTTCATTTAGAACTTTGATGTTATTATGGTTCTACAAACCAAACCAACTAAGAAGAAAGTAGAGTTCAAGTGGAGAGAGAAGGAAGAGAAGAGCTTTGAAGAGGTGAAGGAGAAGTTGAGTATTACCTCTGTCCTTGCTCTTTCGGACTTTGAGAAGGTCTTTAAGCTGGAGTATGATGCATCTAAGGATAGCATAGGATCCATACTGATATAAGGAGGTTGACTTGTTGCTTACTTTGAAGAGAAACCGAGAGGATTTGCACTTAACTACTTGGTCTACAACAAGGAGTTCTATTCCTTAATATGAGCTTTCCCAATTCGGCGACATTGCTAGTTGCCTTAAGAATTCATCATTTACATGGATCATGATTTGTCGAGGTACTTAAAAAACTAGACTAAATTGTCAAAGAGGTAAGAGAAGTGGATTGAGTTTGTGGAGGGGGTTCTCTTAGATGGTGAAGTACAAGGAGTGCAAGACTATTGTCGTCGCTGATGCATTATCTTGGGACACTCCCTCCTAACTAAACTATAGACTCGTTTCCTTTAATATGATTAAAGACTTGTATGCCTAGGACATGTTAGGTGTCAATATGGCTAAGCTATTGATTAATACTTTATAGAGGACAAATATCTATCAAGAGGTAGGAGGTTGTGAATCTTGACTTGTCTTGTGTGATTGTTACTTTTATGTAAGGTATATAAAGGAAGACTATTTGGCCATATCAATAAGAAGCGAACATATGAGTTACTTAAATTGGGATTTTTTGGTTGATGACAATGAAGGACATGCACGCAGTACTTAAAAGATGTATTGTATGCAAGAAGGCTAAAAGCCCAATTGAGTAGGGCCAATATTAGCCCTTGCCTATTCTAATCAAGCCATGGCCCAAGTTGAGTAGGGACTTCATCCTTAGTTTATTAAGGACTACCAGAGTGAAAGATTCCCTTAAGGTCGTATTGGATAGGTTTAGCAAGATTGCATACTTCATCCTATGCCAAAGACTAATGATGTTGTTTATGTTGCTTCTTTATTTTTACAACAAGTTGTCAAATTGGATAGAGTGTTGCAAACCATAGTGTTCGACTGAGATCTTAAGTTTTTGAGCCATTTTTGGTTAACTTTATGGACTTAAAACCAAGCTTCTATGTAATACTTTATGCCATCTGTAGATTGATGGTTATATTGAGGTCATCAACTGGATACATGGAGCTTTGCTAAGAGATGTAGTTGGAAGGAACTTAGGCTTACCCATAATTGAATTCATTTATAATAGATTAACAAATAGTGTAATCGGGAAGGCCTTGTTTAAAGTAGAGTATGGGACTAATCCTAACCTTCCTCTTGGCTATGCATCCCTACTAAGCTAGTATGAAGACCTAAGTATTGTTGGCTAATCTAAGGCCCTATGGAGAATGCATTGGAAGGTGATTGAGTACCTAACTTAAGCTACTTCTAAGCTTGAGAAAAAAGGATGAGGACAAAAGGTCTAAAAGTTTCATCCAAGCAACCAAGTATGTGTATATTTGACTAAAGACCAACTCTTGAGCTTGAGGAGAAACAAGTTATCTCCCATGGTGGAAGGTTGATTCCAAATTCTAGAGAAGATTAATAAGAAAGCTTACAACATTGACTTACTAGAAGGGTAAGGTATGTCAAATTCCTTTAATGTAGCTGACTTGAGCATATACGTCCATGATAATGTCATGAAAGAAGCCTGATTAGCTTTAATCTCAAATCTCAATTAGCTTGGAGGGCATGATAAGATTCTGACCCAATGATGCATCTCTGGGGTTGTACATACGGAGAAGCACCACAACGAATGAATCAAAAAGGAAACAGAAAAGAAACTAGTAAAGTCCGGGTAGCCATCGAATGGATATGACTCGCCACTTGATCCTACTTGGCTTACAACCTACTGGATATGACACGCCGGTCTAAATTGAAGGGTTATCACTACTTCTCCTTGCTAAAGGAAATAAATAAGAGTTGAATGATAACGAGAACACTACGGTTGCTCTAGTGAGTAAATTTGTATTAAAAGTTGAATGTGTGTGTATAAGGAAAGTGTAGGTTTATATACATACCTACTAGGGTTATTTTATATGTATGAAAAGATAAAATGGTATTTTACAATTACGTTACATTAATCATATTAAAAAGGGGTAAAAAGGACAAAGAATATTGAGTATGGAAAAGAAGAAATCATTCTAGAATGTTGTGTCAGAAGGCACGTGTTACTTGATGGCTGTACGTCAGGAGTATGATACACAGGAAGGAACCAGAAGTGCTGGGAGTTCGGGGACGACTTGATCTAGATCGGCTCAGGAGCCAATCAACCTGGCAAAAAGGTTAGCTGTCTTGAAGTTAGATGCCAATAGGTTAGGTGCATGGCTTGGCTCGGCTAGTTCTGGGCTATCTTCTGGATTAAGACTTCATTATAGGGTAGAAGCATGTTGGACACATGTGAGGATTTGAGAGACAGGTCGGCAAGAGGTCGGATCGGGATAAGAGTCCCTGTCTCGATTATGGCTTAGAGCTAGTATTTTCTGTATGATCCCTTGAAGTCCTCTAGTTCGACTTCTTGTGATTGGTCTAGGGGGTTGATTCTTATCACCTAAGGTCTACTTATTTGATCCCAAGATCAAGGGATGGCCATCTTAGTTTGCTAAGTTCTCTTCCAACAACTTATCAAGGAAGAGGTGTAGCTCTTATTGAAGATCTACCTGTCTAAGTTCCTGAGCTCCTACCGATCCTATACCATCTCTTAGATGGAGGAAATCAACCATCAATTTAACTCGAAAGTGCTTAACTAGCTCTTTTGGTAGCTTAGTCGTTGTGTTTCCCACCTAATTGTCCAATAGTTTGAGTTGTTTATTGGAACCCAACCAAGGACTCATCAATATATAATCCATTGAATAATACCATAACCACAACTACTCGTCCACTAATATGTACCATTGGTACTGTCCTTTCTATATGGGTGTTAGATGCATATTCCCATTATTGAATGTCATTTTTGTTCTTGTAACATGATTTGTATACTATTATTAATATAGTATCCTTTCTCATAAATTTATGAACTTAGGATTTTTCGTTAAATGGGGAATTTGTGAATACTCCTACCATGTGCTTGATTGAAATCACCTCATAAATATTCATATTGTCTTTTTTGATTGGTCTTGAGTAATTCATAGCTACGAACCCAACTCTTATCTAGCCCCTGAGCAAGGTTAGTGCTAAATGACCCTTGTAAATCAATTGTGCATAATATTAACCAAGTTGCTAGGTTTGTGAGAGGTGACTAGTGCATTATATCCATTCATCGGTGTACAAGTTTGCTTACCCATCATCTTTCGTTTGCTTTTGAACCGTCCTAGTGTTTAGACCCCTCCCTTATTTTACATGATTGTGTTAGCATGTATCCATCCACGTTTATGCTTTCACATTAGTCCCCCCCTTTCATTATATAGAGCGTAGCTTTATCCTTAATCTTGAGTATAATACAACCTTGCTATACAATTGGTTCATGTGAAGTGTATCTTCTTGAATCTTTGAATTCTTATCTGGAAAGCAAGGAATAATGGACAACATGACTAAAACATGGTCATATCTAAGAGATAATGTTTACTAGCATACTTTATCTAACATGACCATGTCTAATCTTCTTCTCCTTTTATGAAAGTCATATGACCCTTAGGCATGGTCATCTCTATTCCTTGACTATCTTTTGGCCCTAATTTCACCAATTCTTCATATGAACATAACATTAGCATAATCATGTCTAGCGATTGTGTTGACCTTCCAAAGCTCGTAAATACTCCAATTTAACTCTAAATTGAGTAAAACTTGATTCGTTTTTTTTTTTCCTTTTTTTTTCTCAATACTCCTTAAAACCTTGACATGAAAATATTATTGAATTAAGTATCAAATTCCCCAAAAATAAACAAAAACTTAAAGGAAATACTATAAAAAATCCTCAATAAATATATTCAAATGAACACATATTGAACTTCCTTACACTTAAGCATTTGCTTATCCTCAAGTAAATTAATTGAAAAAAGAAAATCAAGACAAGAAAAACTTAATTAAACTTATCACTATCTAAGAAACTGGCCAAAAGCTATAGTTAAACCAGCAATGACTTAGGAGATAAACTCTTAATCAACTTACAATCACAAACCTATAACATAAACCACTTAATAACTTTCATATCTCTTACTTGGCCACCTTTCCATTTTCTAAAGACACTAAATACCTAAGTTCAATAGTTAATCCATGTAAATTGAAACATACTCATATCATTTAATCAAAGATTCATAAACTTAAGATTAGATTAACATCTCCCTAGTCAAGAAAGAGACAAATATTTCATCTACTTTACTAAGATGTATACACTCCCTCTTTAATCTTGCTAAACACCATAATTTAGAGTAAATACATTGTATGTCTATTGGTATGCTGTGTCAAGAGCCAACAAGGGTGGTGATATTGTAGTGGGTCTAAATCTACAGAAGGAATGAAAAGTAAGTGGAAGTAGAGGATTTTAGTAGTCCCTCTACATCAATTTTACAAATATGATGTACCATAAAACTACATACGGACTAATTAGCTTGCTAGATGTGACACATTAGTCCAAGTTAGGTAGGTTGCTTACTACAAAGAGGATTTTAGCAGTCCCTCTACATCAATTTTACAAATATGATGCACCATAAGACTACATACGGACTAATTAGCTTGCTAGATGTGACGCATTAGTCCAAGTTAGGTAGGTTGCTTACTACAATCTTTGTTAAAAGAATTGATAAGAGTTGGGCATGAGTTGAAATTGCAAAGAACAAGAACAACTTCGACAAAGGAAAATGAAATTCTATTAGGATTACTTTACTTACAATTACAATTATTAAGGCATTAATACCTGTGCAATTAAGACATCCTTATATTTGTAATAATTTACAATAAGGGGCATTTGCCCATATAAACCTATAGAATTTTTGGAACTTAGCTACTGTAATTGGTAGGATTGGTAAGATTTAAAATTCGATTGACATAATCAAGTCAATACTAGAGTGTCAATCAACCATAGAGTTGAATTATATAGTTAGTTAGTAGAACCAAAGGTAAAAACCTTAGAGTAGAAAATTGATAGTAGAAATATAGTATTAGAAAAAGTATAGGAATGTAATTAAACCCTATTCTTTTACATGGTGTAAAAACAAATGATATAACAACTAAATCTTGATTTTTATTAAGTAAACTAAGGGTAATATTAAGATGTAGCTTCAAAGTAATTCTAAACAAAGATAATTAAAGGGACTAAGTAGTAAAATCAATTCCCCTTTCCCCCTTGCTATGCTATCACTTATAAAGGCCAAGGAGAAAGGAAGTTTGTAAGAGATATTTTCGCCTTACTTTAATGAGAAAGAAGGATAAGTATGTTGACTATTTGGTAGTTTAGGCATGTTTTAAATAACCCTCATCTAACTATTAGTCCCTTCTTTTGTCACATGAATTTCTATAGCCAAAAATAGAAGGGATTAAGGTTTCCATTTCTTCCCTCTTTGTCATTACTCTCTCTTCCTACCTTATACATTGACATACAACTTCCACCTTTGATTTCTTTATACAAATCATCCTTCTACTTAGGACTTTATTGTTGTTTTACACTTCACTAGGAGTTGTATACATGGAGGTACTCGGTTTGGAGTGTCACCAAAAGAACAATAAGAAGATAGGTAAGATTTTCACTTAACATCTACATATACATATTATGATAGAAGATTCCCCTAGGATATAGTGTAGATTACTTAAAAATGTTGTTAGATGTAGTTATGTAGTGAGTTTGACAAAGTAATTTTGGGAGATCATCCACCCTTTTTCCCCTTACAAGTTACAACATTCATAGGGCAATAAGGTCATACGTCTTTTCTTAAACTTAAAGTGTTAAACACTACTTAGAATAGTACCTATATGTAGTATCTTATTATTAATAATACGTTGAATCAAATTAGGAAATCTAGGGCCTCTACTTATCTTATGGTTTGGCCTACTTAGTGAAAATAAGGCCATCCCTAATTTTCAAAGAAATAAATGTTAAGTATATTCTACAAGTGAGTCTTAAGAGGAACTAGTGATTGTTATCATGAAATTAATTTAAGATCATTAAAGCTATTGAGATCGTACCATAGCACTTAAAAAATTGAACAAAAAGGGATTAGAAAAGCTAAATTGGAAGAAAAAAATGTAAATATCAGGAGATTAACTCATAATAAATCAAGAATATGTGATAACATGAAATCAAGGATCAAATTGGGAAAATTGAAACCCTAATTTATCCCTTTACATGCTCCATTTGGAGAGACATTAGAGTGATTTCACATTTTGAGAAAATATGAACACACATATTGTAATTAATCTCTTATAACATCAACAAAAGAATTAATAATAAGATTAATTAGCAAGATCAAGATACAAAAACATAAACCTAAATAAATGTACCATATATCAAAGACTAGGATAAAGGATTATCTCTAGTGTTATCCACTTTGAGATTGAAATGAGATTTAAATATTTTTAGTGCTCAAAACTATGTTTATATAACCATAGTGAGATTTCATTATTAATTATGTTTTTATAGGTGGTGCCTAGGACTCTTTGGACCATCTAGAGGACTACTTTGATTAAGCTCAATTGACAACTGAGTACCTATGATGACTATTACCTTGTTTCTACTTGTAATGTTAGCCACACTTAAGTATATATGTGGAATTCATTGTATGTGGGGATTTGGGTAATGCTTGTGATTGATTGATTGATTGTTGTGATGGATAATCTACATAATTAGAGTACTGAGTTAGTAGCTACATTTATCTAAATAATTGTTTGAGTATCGGCTGAGTTACTTAGTCACTTAAGGGAACTGGAGATAAGTATATTAAACCTAAATAAAACCTATCATTCATTGTGTTCCTACATTTCAACTTTAAGTTGCCATCATTGTTACACCCATAATGAAAGAATATCTTGAGTCAAGAATCTCTCATTTAATTGCAAACTAAGTGACTTTGAGGGTGGTCGTGTAATTAAATGAGTTGTGTTCATTATGTTGTTGAGGGCTTGCATTTATTTGGAGGTGTTAGGAGCTAGCAAAAACCATTTTATTTCTACCCAGGGTATTTACATAGGAAATTAAATGACCAATGATACATGCCAAGAGAAATTGTATACGTTTATTTAGACTTGGCTAGACAAATGGTGGAACTACTAACCCTTAATGTTAGATCTAAATGGGGGCACAAAATATTGACTTCATGTAGTTTTTGGATGACCGCATGTGATGTTGCATTTATGCGGTTATGTATGTATTCATATGATTGATAACTTGTTTGATTTTGCTTATTGGTGATATAGGTTGGACTCATTAAGCTAGATGTAACTTACACCCTTCTAGTCTTTTGCAAGGCCTTTGATTGGAGGTAAGTGCACATATCAGTTTTATAGTATAGCAGATTTGAGTCTAAGTGTCGATCCCTCGGGGCTAGTTATGAATTACTAGTACATCCCCTTATTTTTCTATTATCTAACCTAACAATTAAGTGCAAATTATTAAAGCTAAATTAAATTGACTTATCTAAAAGAATAACAAAATATAAAAACTAATAAATCAGGAAAGTAAAGGAAACACTAAAGATTATGAAGTATCCATAAACCTAAGCATTCAATTATTGATCCCCCTTAGAACAAATATGCAATCTATAGATCTCATTCTTGTTTATTGGACCATGGGAATTCCTCATGAGTTAACTGGAAACGTTTCTATAAATCAACTCCTAACCTTAAGTATAATTTACCTGAATCGCTTCTACAATAAAATATGTTAAGATCACATTAAGTTCTTAAATTTCACTATTAGGTTACCCTAATCCAGAGAAGCCAAACGCCCAAACCTCAATCTATTTAATTACTTCTAATCACACCAGTTTATATACTATAGGATCTTGCTAACTATATAGCTAACTCAAATATTGAATCAATAGCTAGTAATATTAATTTAAAAACCATAAAGCACAATGTAGTTAGATCACAATAATAAGAAATCATAGATTAATGGTGAAAGAAAACTAATTACTTAGAAAACTAGGGTTTACAATAATTGAATACTAAAAAGAATAAATCTAAAACATCAAGAAAACAAAGAAAAGAAAAAGAAGTCTAATACCTTAACCTAAAATATTTGTCAATACAAGTTATGGTAGTAAGGCCTTTTTATAGTTACAAGTGTAGGAAAACTTCTAGGGCTTCAAATATTTTAAAAAATACGGAGATTCTTAATAGCATGTTCATGCCCTATGCTTACGGTTGTGATTCTTGACCATGATCTTTCTTTGCTCAAAAGTTATGAATAAGCAAAATAAGAGGTTCATGCTTGTAATCTTAGTCATGATTCTCTTAGACAATTAATTTCCCTTATTTCCTTACTCCTTTAGGTGTGTCAAATCTTAGCATTGCACGAGATATACCATTAAATAGGAGTACTTGTTTGCATTTAACAAAAGTTCTATTTATAACAAAGGATTACTACAATGGGGTTCAGCTTTACACCTATTTACACAAAAGTGTACAACTTTTAAACATAACTAAACCTAAATCACAATATATATATTTTTTTCTTGTACATATGTACAAATCGTTTATGGGATTAAGATCAAAATATAGAAAGGCTCCTTCTAAACGTAGTTGACTCTGTCCTATGCACTCTCAAAAGTCTTTCTCTCAACTGATGGTGGTGCCAGTTCAGTTTTCTTTAAAACTTGAGGGTACATAAATAATCCCTTAGCTCTTTCTAAGCTAAGTGAGAGTGGATAAAAATAATATATGGAACAAGCATAACACACATTTACAAGCATTATTATCATAAGGCATTCAATTTCATATTAGGAACTTTTAAGACAAGATGTCTATGTAGAGAATTCATGCTATGCTCATGTACGTATCATGTATTAGTACCGATATCCTAGCTTAACTTAGCTCTTATCTGGTTAGTTGGCACTCCTAGGCATTTAGATATAAAGTCTAGGAGCCTAGGGCAATAAGTAGTTGCAAAAACTCATCATTTAGCTGGCTTAGCTGAAACCACATCAAGTGGCTAGAATTTATTTAAGCAACACAAATCCATATTCTCAAAAACCTAGCCTAGTAATATCCAAGTTTCCAAAAACTTAACTTATAGGCTCTTTCATGCCGTGCCATGCCATGAATGCAACAAGTAATACAATAACCCAGTATCAAGCATGAATCTCAAGTTCCATATTAGAAGCACCTCAATTAACCTAGATCCAGCTTTGTGTCTAAACTTTATAATTTATCCCCTTTATATAAGGTTCAGTTACGTGAACACACAGAAGGATAAAATAATTTCTAAGTTTTCTTAGCAATAAAGTGCAACGAATAATTAGTTATAGATAAGGAAATACATCACTCAATTAATTCATATTCAATAGAGTCACATGTCCAATCAATAAATCACACAATTGTAGTTTGTGATATAATTGACTTTAAGTTACGTAGATACAGATCTACTTGCACAAAAATAGAAATATTCACTTATTGAGGCTTGAAAGTAGAGCAAATCCTAAGCTTTATGATGTAGTCTTTCCTCACTTACCACACCTAGGAAAATTGATAGTCTCTAAGTTAATTATGGGTCGAAACTAAACCCTTTATAAACTTTCGTTAGCTTATTCTTTCACTATTGCTTTTTTGAACTTCGTTTGACTGTATCTTATTCATTTCTTATCTGATTTTAGTAAAATTTGTATTTTCATGATCATTATTTAGCGCACTGTTAAGGTATCTTAAGAAATAAAATTGATCAATATAATTATAAGTCCGAAAATATCCTTTCTCACTCAATAGTATGTTATTGTAACTTCATAATTGACTTGAATAAGTTTTAATTCTAAGCCAAAAACCCTAAAAATTACACTTCCTAACCATTACTAGCATCTATTATGTGTCAAAAATGCTAATGTTATATTATCTTAACAAATATCTTGATAGTGTTATTTATTATTTTACATATTAGGCTAATTTATAGCCTTATATTAGGAAAATACATAATAAATAGTATATAAGCTTGGTTAATTCTACGAAAAATCCTATGCATTCATAAAAATATGAAGTTTTATGTAGACCATCCATAGTAATTATCTATCTTATTGCTTATCCTTACAAAAATAGCGATTTTAGCTCAAAATTATGGAAAATTAGGAAAATAAACAAATTTATGTGTAGGATAAAAACCAAGTGTTCCAAATATCCTTGTAAAATTCCAAAAGTCAGAATATATTAGGCTTATTAATTGATTTTATCAAAATTTGATCACTCCAAGAAATTTATAAAATTGACAATTTTATTTAAAATAATTATAATAAATAGTAAACATGCTTATTGTAAAAAATTATTATTTCCATAATTAAATGCATATATTAGTCATATTATATACAAAAATTTAGCTCGAAACAACAATGTTTAAGATTTATAAAAATTAAATAAAAATTTGCCCAAATAAGACATTTTCTTAAGGACTCTATATTTCCACTTAATATTTAATTAAAGGAAAATTACTACATTAATCTACACCTAAAATAACCCTAGAAAACATTTTTCCATGATTAACTAAGTAGATTTGATATTTTTAGATTATAGGAAAACATACGGGTAGTAAATAGATTGGCTTAAACTGATGATCTCCATCTACCATCTGGCAACTCGCCTTTATCAGAATGGCTTGTCGAGCTACCAACCTTCGAACCCTAAAGTGACTAAGTGTTAGGTTGAAGGATGCTAGGTGAATTGTACGTGACTAGTCCCTATCCTATTTGCCTTGTTTTTCTTTTATTTTTCTAATTTTTTTCCTAACTCTTCTTGAGTGATTTTCATGTTTTTAGGTTTCTAAAATGTTGTAAATGACTTGTAGATATCCTATTTATAAAGTTAGAGGAGGTTACATGTCTAAAAAGTAAGGGCCATGTCCCACTTTCTAGGTTTAGCACCATATAAGTAGGTGCCATGTGTTATTTCCTTATAATTTAGCTTTGGACTAAGCACTCTAAGTTGATCTTAGGTTAACACACCATTTTAATGACTCACCAAGTGATTTTCTAGATAGTTTCAACTATTTTTTGTTAATTTATCCATAATTTTTAAATTTTATATTAATATATATACATATTTAACACATATAATGTATATTTTATATAAATACATGTATATATTATATTCAATTCCACTTCATTTATTATTTTTATAAGTTAAATAATTTATTTTTAATATCTCATTATATCTCGAAGCTTGAATTTGATATTTTTTATAATTATTGGTTTTATCGATAAACTAAGGTTTTTATCATTATTAAATGTTTTATATACATTATTTTAAGAAATTAACTTTACCAAGTTATTTTGTCTAACTTTTTTGATTTTATTGTGAAGTTTAAACTGAAATGGATATCATTGTTTAACGCCTTAAATTTAGGGGCTTGAAACCTAGAGCTATAACATTGGCTTAGAACCTTAGGGTATTACATTATACCCTTTTTAAAAAAAATTTCATCCATAAAACTTAACTTCAAGTCGAGTAAGTTATATTAATAACCTTATCCTAGTAAAAAGAATAACTAATGATGAGATTACTAACCACGTGTGAACAGTTTAAGGTATTGAGCTCTCATTGACTTCGTTGATTCCTATGTCGCTTCTTTGGTGGTGTGTCTATTCCATAGGATCTTCACATATTCAATGTCTCAATTCTTTAATCTCTAAACTTTTGTATCCAAAATACGAATCGGATGCTTTACATACATAAGGTTTTCTTTTTACTCCATTGGAAGTACATCCAATATCGTTGTTGGATCACTTATAAACTTTCTCATGTCCTTGTACGTCTTATTATTTCTAAGGTATAGGGAATATCTCCCACTATGCAATTCTTCTAAAATCACCTTCGTAACTTCCGAATCCTTTGATATGCAAATTCTTTCTTTAAACCTCAACATTCCTGCATCAGCAACTCTAAGGTCAAGGTGTTGCTTAACACAATCTTTGATCTCTTATAGCTCCACATCATCCTTTTAAGCTTCCTTGATGTGCATAAGTAATGTAGGTTCTACTTTCAAATTAGCCAACATATTACTCTCATCTCTTGTTACAACTTCCAAGCTTAATTTCTCTATCTCTTTAATCAATTTTCGTTTATCCATAATGAGTACAACGACATTACCAAACTTCTTTCTACTTAATGCATCAGCCATTACATTAGCCTTTCTAGGGTGATATTGAATCATAAGATCACTATCCTTTAGTAATTCGAGCCATCGCCTTTTTCTCAAATTTAATTTCTTTTGTGTAAAGATATACTTTAAGCTATTGTCATAAGTATATTCCTTACTTTTTTCACCATATAGGTAATGCCTCTAAATTTTTAGAGCAAATATTATAGTTGCGAGGTCCAAATCATAAGTCAGATAGTTTCGCTTATGTGGTCTAAGTTGTCTTGAAGCATAGGCAATCACCTTGTCATTTTGCATTAATAGACATTGTAACCCTTACTTTTAATGGGCCTAAGATTTGATTAAGAGTACTTTTCGAACGTTCCTAAGGATCAACTAAACTAAAAATTTAAGTTTACATTTAAAAACGAATTAAATTTTTCCAATTCAAAAACCAATTATTAATAAAATCCGAGCTTGAAGAACTGCGAGCTCTAAAGCCACTTAAGACGCTAAACCCTAAAACCATTAAGGAATTTTAACTCTAAGTAATTAATCAATAATTTAATTTGAATAATTTCATTTAACTTTTGAAAATTTCACAATTTTATAAAAATCAAATCATAAATTACCAAACAATGCGAGATGAAAATCTTAAAACAATTTCCTATAAGACCACGCCCTTATCTTTATGTCTAAGCCTTACACATCAATAAGTAGACCAACCAATCACCTTAGATGACTTACTAATTGAGAGTTGGAATCATTTATCAATTGATAACTTATCAAAATTTAGTGATAAGACATTTTCCTTATCAACTCTTCACTTATACTACATATGGACAAATTTTCACAAGATTTTACATGCTTAACTTCATTAAATGAGACAAGACCATTTCATGACCCGAAAGGACACTAAATGGCAGATTTGAACAAGGAGAAAAGGGGGGCCATACTCTTGTCTTTCAACCATCAATCATTTTCTCTTATACACTATTATTCACTCCTTAATGCTTACATTATCAATAGTTGCAATTGTTGACTTATGTGTAAGCTACAAGACAACACTTTCAAAACATCTTAAACACTCATTTTCTTTCATTCCAAAACTAGCCAATCTTCCCCTTGTTTCTCTCATTTTAAATTTCATTTTCACTTCTTCTTTCTCTCATTTGAAACAAACATAAAAGGAGAAACAACCTTACTCTCCAAAATCAACTTTGCCACCATTTTTCTAAGCTTTAGTCACGGCATTTCCTTCTCCTTTTCTTATGTCATTTTATTTAAACATCTAAGCTCTTTTAGAACCATTAGAACCTTCCAAAAACCCCATTCCAAAGGATCAAATAACTCAGGTTTCCAAAAGGTTGCAAAAAGGAGGAAGCAAAGTTAAGAGCTTAAGTGGAACCTTAGTGCACAACCACCGTATTTTGCTTTAAAGACGAGTAAGTATTTTTTGTGATTAGTGGGTTAGTGCTTATGTTAGGAGACTTTAATTTCTTAAAGATATAAGTATGGTTTATGTTGTTATAACACCAAAGACCATTTTAAGAAACAAACTTATGAAACCTTTACACGAAATCAAAACATGAGCATGTAAAGTTGGTGTTTTGTAAAGATATTTGTTTAACACTTTGAATGGAAGATTTTAAGTTGAGAAAATCTTGAAACAAGAACTTGAATGGAAGATGAACATGCTGGATGTGAGGATTTAAAAGTCCTTTGAATGTTGATTTTATTTCCATTAAGTTAAACATGCTCCAATCTAGACTTAAGTTAGGGAAAAATTCATTATATGAAGTTTTATGAAAAAACCAACTTTGTATGACATGAGCTATGATATGGATGTTGTATTAAGTGTAAGATCTTCTATTTCTTTGTGTAAATCATGAGTTAAAGAATCATCTTATGGAAGAAAAGTTAAGTTAAGATTTGGATATAAGTAGTTTAAGTGCATAATCTAACACTTAAACTTAAGGAAATGATGAAACAAGTTGAAAAACTAAGTAAGAACCCGTTGGCATCACGACCAGATCTGGAAAATGGGTAAGAGACACTTAAAAACATGATAAAAGTAAATGAACAAAGTGAAAAGATCAGCTAAAGTAAGTATAGTAAGTATACAAAGCCTAAAACTTAAAACCGAGCCTAAAAATCTCAAAACAAGCCTAGAACTCTAAGTTAGGTCTTTAATAAAATTCTAATCAGCACTTTAAAATATTAAGAGTGGTTATTTTGAAGCCCATAAGAAATCCACCTAAGACTCCATAGGCCTAACAAAGTCACTAACTTTAGTTTGAACAAAAAACAAGCCTATTTGACAACTTAAGCCTATTAAAGGGCCCATGAAGTGGTTGTTAGCCTTAAGAGTATAAATCAAAGTTGTAAATTTGATCTTAAGGAGTATTTTGAGCTTAGGATAAAATCTTAAGACCAAACCTAAAGGATTTCTCAAGTTATCAAAAAACCCATTTACCATACAAGGCCCAAAAGTACTCTAAAACATGAGGATCGCTATTGTTCTAACCCATGGACAGATTTTCATGCCTCATTTAAAAAATATAACCTTACCATGTTAAAGTAGACTAAAAAAAGATGAAGATTGACTATAAGATCATCAAAATTGGATTTAAAACGAAAAATTTATGCGCAATTGAACTTTTAAGTAAAATCGGGAAAAATTACGAAAACTAGTCAATAGTATAACTTAAGGAAATTTAACTTAGTTTCATAAGTTTATTTCAATCCCTTATAAATATTATTTTGATGATCAGGGGACACCGCGTACGGAGACGACTTGCTTCTGGATTACTTTTATTGACCTACATGGCAGAGTGAGTAAATTCCCGATGACTGTTTACTTGATTTTGCTTGTAGAATAGATGCACTTAAAACTTATATATATAAATTTGGATGCTTGCGGGATATGGGAAATGTATGTGTATGAATTTGTGGATGAATACGATGACTTGTAAATTATATATAATAATGGGAATTATTTGTACTAATATATACATGTGAATTGTATGGAATGAAATTATCTGATCACCTTGAAAATCGAGTTAATCACTTATACAATTAAGAAATTAAAATGAATTATGCATTCCCCATATTGCATACGAATAACATCGACTGCTGCTTCACGTAGAAGATGGAAGGGACTCATAGAGGATGTGCCTCTTGCAGGATTAGACACTAGTTGTGTCAACATATATATTGAGTCTCTATCTTAAGCTGATGAGCTTACTAGGCGTTGGGAAATGGTAACTATCGGCGAGGGGCCGAGTCTTGTGGCTTTTGCTTAGGGCGTGTGTTTGTGGATTGTGGAGGCTATCACACTGTTAGACTTGGGATTTTAAAAATATGATTTGTTATTCGGTAAAGAAAGTATACATATATATATATATAGAGAGAGAGAGAGAGTTTTGTTTTGGCTTAAGCATAATAGTGCAAATGAAATAAAACCCAAGGTTTAGAACCCGGATTTTGGTTTGGGCTAGTTAATTATCTCTAAACCTCGATTACAGGGGGCATAATTTTGAGTCGTATGCAGTTCCTAGGTCACTGCATATGTTGTTTGGCATATTGATTGTTCATGTATTCATATGATTGTGTATCTAATAAATTTCTGCCATGTAGTACTGATGAGGGTATTTATCTCTCTAAGCTTAAGCTTACACCCCTATAGATTTTTGTTATTGCAGGAAAATCTCCTGTCTCGTATAGGGACAGGTTGGAGCGATTATAGAGCGAAGAGGATATTTTGTAATAGATTTGTAGATATTTAGTTACTTTTATGTTTTTGCTCATAACACAGATTTAACATCTCTAATGTAGTTCTGTTATAAACTGCATTTGTTTGTAATATTCTTTTGGTGTGGGTCTCACGAGCCTATACAATTAGCTAATTTATACTATAGAAGGAATTTTAGTTAAATTGTTCTATATTACTTTTCTATGGGCCTAGTGGTAACGTAGAGTAGAAGAAGCCTTGTGTGTCGTATGAAAGGCCTATGATCAGCAAGGGGGTTGATAGACCTTTATATGGTACACGGTGACCTACCACGACAACGATACTATTGGGTCGTGATAGACATCCTAATCCACTCCTTGAAGTGTCATAATAGATTACATACTCTCTAGATCCATCCGGTACCATTAGCATTAGAGCGGATACCAACCTTCTCTTAAGCTCCTAGAAACTCTCTTCATACTTATGTTTCCATTCAAATTTAACACATTTCTATGTTAGTTGAGTCAATGGTATGGCTATCTTAGAGAAGTCTTGAACAAATCTTCTATGACTAGCCATTCTTATGAAACTCCTCACTTCTATTATAGTGGTGGGCTTTGCCCATTCTGTTACTGCTTTCACCATTGTAGGGTCGATCGCTATTCTTGCTTTAGATACTATGTGTCCAACAAACCTTACTTAGTTCAGCCAAAACTCATACTTCTTTAGCTTTGCATATAGTTGGTTATCCTTAAGGGTTTGAAGCATAATCCTTATGTATTCCACATGTTTCTCCTTGCTCCTTGAGTACATTAAAATATCATCAATGAACACAACTACAAAATTATTTAGGTACTTTTTAAAGACATGATTTATCATATCCATGAATGTGAAAGGGGCTTTCATTAACCTAAATGGCATCACTAGAAATACGTAATGTCTGTACTTAGTCCTAAAGGCAGTCTTAAGTACATCCTCTTTCTTAATTTTCAATTGGTGACAATTGGATCGTAAGTTTATCTTTGAGAACGCTATAGATCCTTTCAACTGATCAAATAAATCATCAATTCTAGGAAGTGGGTATTTATTCTTTATCATCACTTTGTTCAACTCTCAATAATCTATACACAAATTCAAACTTTCATCTTTCTTTCTAACAAAGAGCACCGGTGCACCTCATGATGATATACTTAGCCTTATAAATCCCTTGTCTAGTAGCTCTTGTAGTTGGTTCTTTAGTTCCACCAATTTAGTAGGAACCATTCAATAGGGTTTCTTAGAGATAGGTATAGTACTAGGTACAAGATCTATGGTAAACTTAATCTCCTTATCTGGTAGTAGTCCAGGCAAATCCTTAGGAAAAACTTCAGGATATTCAGATACTATTGGTATATCTTCCAACCTTACTTGTTGAAATTGAGTATTCACTGTTGAAGCTAGAAATCCTATATTATAATTACTTAACAACTTCTATGCTTTACTTTCCAAGACTATTTGAGGGGTTACTATTCTAGAACTTCCTTTAAAATGAAATTCCTTTCCATTAGGCTTCTCGACCACCATCTTGCCTTTATAGTCCATATTTGCCAGATGTTTATTTAGCCAATCCATCCTCAGTATCGCTCTACCCAGCTTTTAATTCTTGGTTGGGGGTTGATAAAACCTTTTTCCTTTAATAATCTTATGGGTAATATTAGAACTCCCCATAGATTTCCTTTTCTTACTTTCTATCTCCTTAACTACCCTTCATAAGTCATAAGCTTGCTCAATTAAATGAGTCTCATTAACAATATGAGTACATTGCACCGGCCTTGTCCTTTTTAACCTAACTTGAAAATAATGATCAAGTCTAGCCCTAAACTTACTAACCTTATCAATTTCATTATTTTGTATCTCTTTCAGGGAAAACTTCAATAGCTTATTAAACTCCTATTCATATTCTTCAATAGTCTTACCTGCTTTCCTAAACTTTTAATACTCTTCATACATTTGCTCTCTTATGCATTCAGGGAAATGCTGCTCTAAAAGTGGATCCCTAAAGCTGTTCCAACCTATGGGTTTTGCCATTGTTCGTTTTTTACTCTTCTACCAATTATTTGCATGTCTATCCAACAAAATAGCAGTAATCCCCACTTTCCTATTATCTTCCACCTCATGCACTACAAAAGCTTTTTCTAAGGAATCGATCCATTCTTCCGTAACTAAAGGATTAGTTTTGTCCTTTCAAATGGTTTCACCAAACGTTGCACTCGAGCTAACTTATCCCCATTTACTTTACTAGTCATAGTTAAAGTAATTGCAACTTTTTGTACTACATCCATCCCATGTAAAGGCAAAGCTTGATTTGGTTGAGGATATTGTTCCTCCTTCATTTGTCTCCTAAGAGCAGATGATGAACTGAGATCCCTACCTATACGTGTTTGCACCATCTTCGAGATAGTAGCAAACACAGTGATACAGTAAGTTTCCTTGTAGTGATTGCTTCTAACAAAGTTAAATTCATATGATACTAAGCTACCCTGTACACCTTGCATGTGTTTAATACAATGGTCCCTAATTTGCGCTTTGATACTACCTAAAGGATGTCACATCTCAGCATTGCATGGGACGTATCATCATATAGGAATATCAATTTACATTTAACAAATGTTCTACTTATAACAAAGGAGTACTAGAATGGAATTCAGCTTTACACCTGTTTACACAAAAGTGTACAACCTTTAAACATACCTAAGCCTAAAATACAGTATATTTTTTTTCTTTAACATACGTATAGATCTTTCATGGGACTAAGATTAAAATATAAAAAGGCTCCTTCCAAATGTAGTTGACTCTATCCTATGCACTCTCAAAAGTCTTTTGCCTAGTTAGTGATGGTACCTGTTCAGTTTTCTTCATAACCTGAGGATACATAAGTATCACCTCAGCTCTATGTGAGTAAGTGAAAGTGGATAAAAAAAATATGGAACACGCATAATACATATTTACAAACATTATTATCATAAGGCATTCAATTTTATATTAGGAATTACCAAGACAAGATGTCAATGTGGAGAATATGTTCTATTCTCATGCACGTATCATGCATTGATACCAATATCCTAGCTCTCATCAAGTTAGTCAACACTCTTAGGTGTTTAGATACAAAGTCTAAGAACCTAGAGCAATAAGGAGCTACCAAAACCCAGCATCTAGTTGGCTTAGTTGAAACTACATCATGTAGCCAGAATTTATTTGAGTAATGCCAATCTATACACTCAAAACCCAGCTTAGCAATATCTAAGTTTCTAGAAACATGACTTGTAGGTCCTTTCATGTTACGCCATGAATGTAGCAAGGAATATAAAAACCTAGTATTAGGTACAAATCTTTCCATATTAGAAATAGCTCAATTAACCTAGATCTAGCTTTGTGTCTAAACTTTATAATTCATCCCTTCATATAAGGTTCACTTAAGTGAACACTTAGAAGGATAGACCAATTTCCAAGTTTTCCAAGAAATAAAGTGCATTGACATATCATTTATGCATAAGGAAATATATCACTTGATCAATGCATATTCAACAGGGTCATATATTCAATCAATTAATCACACAATTGTAGTTTGTGATATAACTGACTCTAAGTTAATTAGACATAGGTTTATTTGCATAAAAATAGAAATGTCTACTTACTAGGGTTTGATAGTAAAGAAAATCCTAAGCTTCATGACATGGTCCTTCCTCACATATCACACACCTAGGAAAATATACAGTCTCCAAGTTAACTATGGGTTGAAATCGAACCCTTTATAAATTTGCATTAGCTTATTCTTTCACTATCTCTTTTTTAAACTTTGTTTGATTGTATCTTGTTCATTTCTTATCCAATTTCAATAAAATTTATATCATCGTGATTGTTATTTCATGTATTAATATGCTATCTTAAGAAATAAGATTGGTCAATATAGTTACAAGTCTGAAAATACACTTTCTCGCTATTGACTCAATCATATGTTATTGTAACTTTGTAATTAACCTGAATAAGCTTTAATTATAAACTAAAAACCCTAAAAGTTTCCCTTCCCAACCATTGCTAGCATCTAGTATGTGTCAAAAGTGCTAATCTTATATTATCTTAACAAATATCTCAATACCATTATTTACTATTTTACATATTAGGCTAATATACAGGCTTATATTAGGAAAATAGGTAATAAGTAGAATATGAGATTTATTAATTCTATAAAAAATCCTATAGACTCAAAAAAATATGCAATTTTATATTGACAATCCATAATAATTATCTAGCTTTTCGCCTATTTTTACAAAAATAGCTGTTTTAGATTAAAATTATGGAAAATTGGTAAAATAAATAAACTTATGTGTTAGATAAAAACCAAGTGTTCCAAATATCCTTATAAACTTTAAGAAGTTAGAATATATTGGCCTTATTCATTGATTTTATTAAAAACTAATCATCCGAACAAATTAGCAAAATTGCCAATTTTATTTAAAATAATGATAATAAATAGTAAACATGCTTACTTTAAAAATTGTTGTTTCCATAATTAAATACATATATTAAGCATATTATATACAAAAATTTAGCTCGAAACAACAATGTTTAATATTTCTAAAAATTCACCCAAATAAGGCATTTTCTTAAGGACCTTATATTTCTACTTAATATTTAATTAAAGTAAAATTACCACATTAATATACACCTAAAATAACCCCGAAAAACATTTTTCATGATTAACTAAGTAGATTTATTATTTTTAGAAAATAGTAAAATATAAGGGTAGAAAATAAAAGAACCTAAATTGATGACCTTTGACTACCCTCCTGCGATTAGCCCTTTGTTGGAATGACTTGTCTGGCTACTAACCTTTGGACCTCAAAGTGGCTAAGTGTTAGGTTATAGGATGCCAGGTGAACTGTATGTGACTAGTCTACGTCCTATTATTGCATTGTTTTTCTTTTATTTTTCTAATTTTTCCTAATTCTTCTTAAGTGATTTTCTTGTGTTATCAAGTTTCTAAAATGCTGTAAATGATCTATAAATGTCCTATTTATAAAGCTATAGGAGTTTGCATGTCCAAAAAGTAAGTGTCATGTGTCATTTCCTATGTTTAATGCCTGGTAAGTAGGTGTTAGTTGTTATTTCCTTATAAATTAGGTTTTAACTCATAACTCCAAGCTTATCCTATGCTGGCACATCATTTTTATGACTCACCAAGTGATTTTCTAGATAGTTCCATCTATTTTATATTAATTTATCCATAATTTTGCAAATTTACATTAATAAATATACATATTTAATAAATACATATATATTATATTCAATTCCACTTCATTTATTATTTTTATAAGTTAAATAATTTATCACTAATATCTCGCTATGTTTCAAAGCTCGAATTTGACGTTTTCAATAATTATCAACTTTATTGATAAATTGATGTTTTATCAAATTAAATATTTCATATACTACATTTTGAGAAATTTACTTTACCAAGTTACTTTATCTAACTTTTTTACCCTTATCGTATAGTTTGAATTAAAACGGATAATGTTACTTGACGCCCTAAATTTAAGGGCTCGAAACCTAGGTTATTACATTGGCTTGGAACCCTAGGGTATTATAGGGTATGATTTCAATTTGTGAATAATTCTTTTGGTTATGATCCTTTCTAAGGCTTAAAAACCCATAAAAATAATTTCTAAATCTTTTAAAACTTGATCAAATTCTTTGAATTCATTCATTAAAGCCTGAAATCGAAATATAAACCAATTAAGCATCATAATCGCTTAAAATACTCCCCCCCCCCGAAAAAAAAAACCCTATCCAAATAGTCTATAAAATATGTTCAATTTAGCATTTATCCGCCCTAATAGGATGTCACCATGCCGTTCTATGCCTTCGGTATATCAAAGTTTAGTTAAAGTTTAGAATGATACTAGGATGGGTTTGAGAGATTGGAAAGGAAAATGAAGTTCATATTCAAGTTGTTTTGAAAAGACTCCTTTTGGATATATTTGTAATATTTTTAAGTTTTGTAGACTTATTTAGCCTTTGTAAGCTTACTTAGCCCATGTTGATAACTGAGGCTTCATAGCCCTTTTGATGGAATAACTGAATATTTACTAAGTCCTTTGAAGACTTTACATACAATGATAATGAATATATTATGAAAATTATTATGTATTATATACATAGAATTTTGTAGGTGCTTTGCTATTGCAGCTAAAAACTCCATCAACCCTATTGATCGTTACTTTTCATCTACTTAGTTTGACAAACGTTGGAATAACTTCGCTTTCTTGTCCATTTGGTTGTCGACCGGCCGAGTAATCTATATTCTTGGCACCTTACTGAGTAATTGACCTTCTCAGTATTCCACCGAGAGACACAGATTCATTCTTGATTTGAATTCAAGTTCATAGTGTAAATAGTTATCACGAGCATGGTTATATTATATAACTGCTTACTTTCCCTACATTTAAGGGAAGGTGTTTAATCAAGAAGCTTCCATGTACCTTGATAGTTATTTCGATAGTTGCTCCTTTAGACATCATTGTCTCCTATAAATATGGGAAAGAAACTTAGTAAGAGACATTTGATAACTCTTAACCACTTACTTTACTTTCCTCATTCCTACTTACTGACTTAGTTATCGGAGTGACTGCACTAGACTGCCCTTAGTACCCAGCAATTTTCTTGTCTTTATAGGACATTTCCAACTCCTAAAAATCACCAACAAAATTTGTTGCCGTTTGTTTTTTCCTAAACATACCTATACGGCTAAAACTAGAATGACTAGGAGTGTAGATGTTGGCACTTCCTTCTAACACCTAGAGGAGGGGAATCAACATATTAATGAGCAATGATTGGCTAGACTTGAGCAACTTTGCCTCAATTTAGCTAAGAAAAACTCAGAGTTAAACAAAAAACATGAATAGAACCTTAACCTCCTTCACAATAGTATTCATCCAAGTCTATTTAAAGAGCATGGCGATCATGATACCGAAAATAGCGATGATTAAATTTAATTACCCGAATTTTCGAAAAAGCAAGCTGAGTTTATGATGGGACCTTTAGCTCCTGCATTAAAAAAGAATGATAAAGGAAAGCAACTGTAGTAGGTGCACTATGTGGGACCTTCGCATGTCAGCACCCCTACTATAACTAGTAAGCAATTCCAAATCAAGAAAAGTCCCTTTGTTCCTGAAATTTAAAGGAAGTGATACCTTGGTACATTAAGTTGCTACAATTTAAAACCTATGATGGGACGAAGGACCCCGAAGACCACTTGGAGTACTATTATACGTTTGCTAAGTTCCATGGTTTGAGTGATGCAGTGGCTTGTCAAGCTTTTCCCTCAACTTTGAGGAATGCAGTCAGTACATGGTTTAAACACTTGAAACCAAACACCATTTCTTGTTTTGATGAGCTAGCAGAAGTTTTTCTTCAACACATCCTTGTAAGCAAGCCTCTTGTTACCCAGCGAAGTGAGAGGAAATCCTTCAAGGAGAAATTCCAATAAGTACTGTGACTTCTACCACGACAATGGTCACAACACTGATGAATGCATCTACCTTAAGAATGCGATTGAGGATGTGATTCAATGTGGGCATTTGTGAAAGTTCCGAGCGCATGATGCTGAAAATATCAAGAGATCATCCTAAAGGAAACATGAGGAATAGGAGAATGACACTTGGCAAACTATAGCCAGAAGAGATGCAAGTGATGCAAATTCTAGTAGATTACCCAACGAAGTGATCAACACCATTGTTGGTGGACCTACTATAGTCCAATTAAGCTCTTCGAGCTTGATGAACACCAAAAATTACATCTGCAACATCTAAGGAAAGAAGGTTAGGATCAACAACATAATCGCTTTCATGAAGGAAGACTTTAAGGGCATCCAGAGGTTGCATGATGATGTACTTGTTATTAGTACAAAGGGTCACCAACTTCGAGGTTAAGAAAATTCTTGTTGGCGCAAGAAGTTCAATAAATATCATTTTTCATCATGCGTTCGACCATATGAGACCTAAGATCAATGCATAGCTAAGATCAATGCATAGCTAAGATCTTATAAGTATGATCTATATTCCTTTAAAAATCAACCATTCCAAGTAGCCGGAGTAATTTCTTTGCCGATACAAATCGGCAATGACGAGCATGTTACAGAGGATAAAGTGAACTTCTTTGTTGTCATACAACATGATAATGAGATGGTTATGTCATCATCTATTCGGCATTGCCCCTTTAATTACACATCTTAAAGCTAAGTTCCCTACTCCCACGAGAGTCGATGTATGCAAAGGGGATGAGCAACTGGTAAAGTCCTTATATATGAAGGCCTTAAGACGAGAAGAGGTATTCCAGGTAGAAACTTGTCCGGAAGGCAGGTTGGTCGGTATAGAGAATTCTAAGAGTGATATTGAAGAAATTTCTTTAGAAGATGACCTTTGAAAAACAATGAGGATAGGGAAACCCTTGTCAGTAGATATTCTGTAAAGTTTGATTAACTTCTTGTAAGCCAACATTGATGTATTTGCATGGTTTCCTTCGAACATGCCGGGTATCTCGAGAGAAGTTATTGTACATAAGCTCCAGATTAATCTAAGTGTGAAGGTGGTCCAACAAAAGAAAAGGCATTTTGCACTAGAGAGATAAGCAGCAATAGAAGAAGAAGTCTAGAAGTTATAATGTGCATAGACTTCATGGATCTCAATAAGGCCTGTCCCAAGGATTGTTTCCCATTACTGAAAATCGATTATATGGTAGATGTAATTGCTAGACACTCGTTATTTTCTTTTATGGATGCTTTCTTTGGTTACAACCAAATCAAGATGGATAAGGAGGATGAAGTTCATACATCTTTTATTACTAATTTTGGAACGTATTGTTACATGGTGATGCCCTATGGGCTAAAAAACGCCGGTACAACCTATCAAAGACTTGTAAAAAAGATGTTTAAACCCTAGTTTTGAAAAATGTTGAAGTATATATTGACGACATGATTGTGAAGAGTGTAAATGAGGATTAGCATCTTGTTGACCTTAAGGAGATATTTGCTACACTAAGGAGATACAACCTGAAACTCAACCCATAGAATTGCATCTTTGGCGCAATATTAGGAAAATTTTTAGGATATATGGTTACTCGGCAAAGATTTGAGGCCAACTCAAGAAAGATTGAGGCGATAAGGACCATGAAATCCCCATGTATGGTCAAGGAAGTGCAGGAACTCACTAGGCAAATAGTCACCCTCACCTTCAATAGATTTGTATAGAGAAGTGCAAATAGGTGCACAAAATTCTTTAAAATTTTAAAGAAACCAAAAGAATTCAAATGGTTTGACGATTACGAAAGAGCTTTCAATGATCTCAAAGAGTTCCTTATGTTACTACCAATACTTTCGTCACCCATCTGAGGAGAGAGTTTATATTTATATCTATTAGTCAGCTATCGAGCTCTTTCTTCTATATTGGTTCGAATCGATGGCAAAGATCATCGATTTGTTTATTACGTGAGTCATGTTTTGCAAGGGCTAGAGCTTCAGTACATGACAATGGAGAAATTTGTTTTAGTAGTGGTTCTCTCAACAATGAAGTTAAAGCCGTATTTTGAGGCTCACTAGATCATAGTGCTCATTGATTAGCCATTGTAGTAAGCATTACAACGGCTTGACTCCTTTGGGGGGATGATGAAATATGCTCTAAAGCTAAGTGCCCATAGTGTACAATATAAACCCAAAATGGCATTGAAGGCTCAAGTGCCAATAGATTTTATAGCCAAATTCATTGGTAGGGGTGTGGAGGTTGTCAACAAACCTATTTAGTTCCTTTGTGTGGATGGTTCTTCGACGAGAAAAGGAAGTAGTGTAAGCCTTGTCCTTCAAGGCCTCTACAATGTCAAAGTTCATTATGCTTTAAAATTTGGATTCCTGGCCAACAACAATGAAGCAGAGTATGAAGCTTTGACTATTGGATTGAAATTAGCAAAAGAGATTAGTGTTGAGAAACTTGAAGTGTTCTTTGATTCACAATTGGTGGTGAATCCGGTCACAAGAAGTTATGTAGCAAGGGAAGAAGAGATGAGTAAGTACTTGTTGGTGGTATGAACACTCATAGAAGAATTTCAATCTTTTTCCATCTATAAGATTTTGAGAAGTAAGAATATTGCTATTGATAAGTTGTTAAAATTAGCTAGTATGGCATACCCCATCCTGAGTGAAAGTTTTTTTTGTCGAATTTCTTCCATATAAAAGTTTATCTACTCTTTCGTAGAGTCGTGAATTAGCTCCTTGACCAAAAGAAGAATCTTTTATGGATCTCCTAATAGATTATTTAAGAGACGATACTTTCCTTGATGATAAGAAAGGAGTGTGAAGATTAGTTTACCAAGCTATGAATTATATACTGATTGATGGTCAATTGTACAAATGTGGCATATCACAACCCTATCTTCAATGCCTTCCTCTTAAAGATTCTTAGAAGGTGTTATTCGAACTATATGGTAGGGTATGCGTCACGAATTGAGGACGGCCTAGTCGTGGCAAATGTTGTATACTGTACAAAGAACTCCTACTTGGTTACCCTCCCAATCATGAACTCTTCACACAATATACAAGGCTCTACAGCCATTAGTTTCCCAAGAACATATAGATCCACATGATATCATCACACAAACATATTTATATAAAATTTGAACTACGAAGCTTACAATACACAGTAATTTAGTATATCTAAGTCTATAATACTAATAAAACAAAAGTACATGAGTAAGAGTCTACATAAACTGTTCTTTCTCAATACACATGACAACTCGCTCTTGCCTAAGTCCTTAAGCTAACCTGTGGCATTTCTCGGCCAGCCTCTACTAATAAGTTATCCTGCAGCAAAAGTTTAAGGGGGTGTAAGCCTAAGCTTAGTGAGCAAAACCCTTAGCCACACCACAGGCAAGTTATAATTACACTATATTCACGCATATGAATGAATGATCAAATAGAATTCCAAACAATATGTATAGTTAACTAGTTCATATACGTAACTGAAATTTAACGCCCTCTGAAGTTAGCGTTGGAGTTTATACAGCACCAATCAGATTTGGGTATTATACTAGAACTTACTTCAATACAGAACTCCACACTCCGTATTTAAATCAAGTAATTCTTTTATTTTCATAAAAACCAAGTTCTAGTATAATCGTGAGTGGGCCCCTGTAGTCCACACTTACCCTTAAACGGAGGCCTCTAGATTCGACCCTTAGCCAGGCGGTTAGCACCTTCAATGCCTAGTGTTCCCGCGGGCTAAGGTAAAGTCATTTTGTACAAGTGCACCATACAGAACCAATAAATTAATAATAATAACCCCCAAATGATCTCTCTTTACCTCCGTGTGATGTGGTTGGAATTGTGTCTATGTAATGCATGTACCGGTCTCTTTTTATAAGCCAAGTATAATTAAGTTCAAATTATGTTGTGACCATCGAATAGCACACACACAATCATTTTCTATACTACCATGCAACAAACAAAGCATTATCTGTACTTAAGGTAAGTTCATGACTCAACACATAATAATACACACAAGCGTTTCCCGAACCCCACACAGTAGTTAATTAACAATAATATTTAAGTCCACTATTTACAATCACAAATAAGTATGGAATTAAAGGGTAAATACTTACTCGGCTATGACGACTTGCTCTAATTGTAGTAATCAATCGGAGATCTTCGCTCACTTCGGTATCACCTGATCATTACGATATAATAACGCTACTAAGTAATTGAATTAACTAATAATTCTAAATATCTATTTACCTAATTCTACTTAAATTACTATTAACTTTTATCTGGTTAGACTTTATTACTAATCGTATGTAACATTTTTGTTCTATTTTTGATATTTATGAATTTATAGTCGTTTTTCATTGTTTTCGGACGTAAGTTTACACAGTGATGTCCGTTTTGGACGTTAAGATCCGTGTTTTATGATATGGATTAAATTTATAGAAATTTTAACTAAAGAAACTTAATTATTCTTATTGCTTATATTTATATCCTTTGTTTATATTTAATGATTTAGTTAACCCTTCAATTCTTATACTTAGAGAATTTTACTTTGCTATTACTAATTCATGTACTTAATTAAGTGTAATCTAATTTAGGAAGTGTATTAGGGTTTACTAATTTATGTATCTAATTATTATACACTCTTCTTATTTCTTATTTTATAAACCTATGCTTATGTCATTGCTTACATCATCAATCGTTGTGTCATCGCTTATGTCATCACTAATTGTCATTGCTTACCTCATCATTTAATTACATATGCCTTACCTCATGCTTCTGTAAAATCTAAAAGTCTTATGTACACTTCACTTAAACTACTATATACATATACCCTTACTATACTTATACGTATACTAGTACACCGTATTTATACTTGTACATATACTCATATACTTATATGATCATATACATATTTTTATACAAATTTCGATGCCAAATTTTCCTCTTAAGAAAACCTTCCAAATTTTATTCTTTTGTGTTTTTAAGTGTGTATTTAGTATAGTCTAGGTATGTATAGTTAGGATTTGTCTTAGTTTAGGTTATTTACATAGTAAATACTTGTGCACAAAGATCCCCATACTTGTATTCTTCTAATATATCCTTATGTACATATACTTAAGGGCATATACACATGTATTCCTTTTCTCTTCATCATGATTTCTATCTTCCTACACTTAAAAATGGAAACTTTATGCCTTCTTCTACAAGATCACACATAACATGTATCTAATTATCTAATCTACCTAATCACCTAACTAATGAGTAATATAAAGCAATATAAAATAACATGATCACATACCTTAATTTGTGTTTGAATTATGGAGGCAAAGTGGAAAGTTTTGGAAAGTGAAAGGGGAAGGGGATGTCATAGCAATGGAGGTGGGGTTTGTTTTGTTTCTTTCTGTTTTGTTTTGTTTTGATTATGGAACGAAGAAGATAGTGGGTTCTAGAAGAAAATGGGTGGATGGCAATTAAGAAGGAGAAGGGAAAAGAAAAGCCAAAAGAAAAGAAAAGAAATCATGAGATGGATAGATATTTTCTTATGCATTAGTGTCTTTTGTTGACTTTTCTAATTGTTAACTTTAGTCAACATGTGTTGACTTGGTCAACTTTCCTTAAGCATATGCCATTTTGTACACATAATGTAGTAATTAAGGAAAATTAAGGGAAAAATTAAGTAAATGAGGCATTTGGTGAATTGATTGGTAAAAATAGATGATGAGGTCTTACTTTAGGTATTTATATCCTATATACATTATTTAGTATGCTACTTAGTATAACTAGTATGAAAAACACTAATTAGGGTGTTAATGTTCACTACATTTAGTCTAAGCTTCAATTGTACTCTTAACTCTATTTAATACTATCTTAATCATACACTTAGGAGATGAATGTAATCTATGATTCATTATCTTAGTTTCTAAAGGATTACTTAAGGATTCTAAATATATATGCATGATTGAAAGTCATCTTTAATCTTTTACTAATGATTTGGAAAAGTATGAAGGTTATATTATCAATTAGTGTTTTAGGGTATATTATGATAAATTAATGCCCGTATGTCTTTAAGGTTATCATTTTAGGGTTTCTATCACTTTTGAATGAAATCTTTAGGGTTTACATACATTTAGAGTAAAAAAGTTTCATACGCGATTGATTAGTTCTTTTAAGGCTTTCACTTTCATTAACCCTGTCAACTTCTAATTATCTAATATATTTGAGTCTATTTCAAAAGCTAGATAAAAAATTTTAGGGGTTTATAGTATGCAGTAACCATGTAAAAGCACAGACATTGTATGTTTGAGTATTGTGACTTGGCTATTATTGGCTGATCATGAGAAAAGACAAAGGAAGTTGTCTAGCACTATCCTTCGTGTTAGAAGCATGAGTTACCGAGTCGTGCACCTACAATTGAGTTATGCAGCCTATCCAGTCCTTGGCCTTTCACCTAGTGGGGTTTAAATATTCTTAGATCCTTTCCGAAATCTATTGCCTAATGACAATTCATCATTATTGCTGTAGAGTTGGATTTGCGTAATCTGTGGATGTAAAACTTCGATGTGATGGTTAATCAAGTGGGATTAATGGTAAATTTGGACACCATTAATGAAATTAGAGATATTGCAAGAGCTAAGGTTGTGGCATACTAGCGTAGAGTGGCAAGGTATTACAACCAAAAAGTAAAGTATAAGGTTTTTCAACTTGGAGATCTGGTTTGCCGAAAGATGGAAGCGACTAGCACTTGAGTGAGTTAAGGGGAGCTCGGTGCGAATTAGGAGGAACTTGTTAGGGTCTGGGAAGTCGTTGGCGAAGGGCTTGTTGACTAGATAGGTTAGATGGATCAATCATCCCTTGAGTATAGAATGGTGAGAATTTGAAATTATATTTCAGTTGATTATTCAAATGATGTTCATCTCCATTTGTTTGTAAGATGACGGTTTACTTGTTTATGAGAATTATATTTGATGTCTTATTATGTTTCTTGTTCTTTTTATGATTATCGAGTTAATGAGTTCTAGACTACACGACAAATGAACTGATGTAAGTTCTAGCCTATCACGGTTAATGAATTGTATAAATTAATCTTACAGTCGAGTATTGCGGCTTGCCTATGTCTCAAATGGCTAATGGAAATTGTCTATAAAGACACATGAATTAAGCTTGTGAAATAAAACATGCCAAAATAATTGGGCGTGTGAAAAAAAAAAAACATGTCGAGAAACAATTAGGTATGTGAAATAAAATATGCCAAGAAATACTTAGCGTGTGAAATAAAATAAGTACATCATACATGCTGGAAAAACGCGGCGCGTGAAATAAAATGTACTCGAAGCAATTACTATGAAAGATACTTTTGATTCAACAAAGTATTGTTGCAAATGCTCAGCCTAGTAGAGAAAGCAATGAACAAAGAATATATATAAAAAAAAAAATCCTACGACCTATTCTCAGAGTCAACAGAAGTAATTTTTGGATTGAAGGTTGGGGCTTTCTTCGAGTAAACTTCTTTTTGGGTGCTTTAGGTCTCAGAGTTGGCAGATTTCTCTTTTCGCACATAGGGGATTTCTTTTGATAGACGTTCTTCATCTTCCTTTAGATGCTCCACATAAGCTTCGTCATTACTCTTCATAACTATCTTGGCGCCTGATTCATCGTCGTCAGCCTTGTTGCAATTGTTGACTTTATCTTCAACATCGATGAAGTTAAGGCATGAAAGATCATAATTAGGGTAAAGCTCTAAGATCTCCTTTCTTACCGCTTGGACCCCTTCCAACAACTTCTTCGGTAGAAGTTTCTCGTACTACTGACTAGGAGTAACTATATCGAGAGCCTCTTCTACTAATAGTCCTCTCCTCATAGTCTCCTCTAACTTGGTAACACGGCTTTGTAAGTTCATGTTGTTGGTCTCCAACTCTATAATTTGCATTTTAAGCTTATCTTACTCGTCGCTCATCATGCAAAGAGCTTGGCCTAGCCTCTAACACTATTCTTTCTTCTTCTACAGCTTCTCCTTTAGGCCTTTAGATTCCTTGTATTGCTCTTCAATTTTGGCCTTCAAGCTTAAGACTTCATCAACAGTAAGGGTATGTACCAACTTTTCAATAGTAAGGTCTTTTAAAACCTTTCTTGCCTCCATCTCAACCCTTATCCTTACATTCTCTGTAATAAAAGTTTGGGCTTTGGAAGCATTATATGCATCCTCGATTTTCTACAACAATTTCATTTAGTATGATAAGTATTAAAAGTGAGTTGACAGAATACGTCAAGACTACTATGGATCTTACCTGCTTTTTCTCTTAATTGGCCTCATCCAAAGCTAACAGAATGTGGATGCTTATTTGAAAAAGAAAAGGAACATTAGTAACTGAGTAAATTCAATAGTTAAAAGATGAATATGGATACTTATGTCATACAACTTGGCCACGATATAGGCCTTATGGCAACCACAGACCTTGTCGATGTCCTTCTTGGCAATCTCTTTATTCTTTAGAAGAATGATTCCTTTAATTAAGGTTAAATATTTTGTCTTGTCTCCTAGGACTAAGTCAGTATCCAAAACGTTGTGACTCCAATACGGGACGAAGTACTCACTAACCTCCTTATTGGCAACTAATTTGACACTATTGATGCTAAGAGCTTTGGATTGCATTGCCTCCTTTATCCTCTCATCCAAACCCTTAGAACTCTTGGTAGGTGGTTAACTAGCAAGTTCCTTTCATGGTATCTTATTAGCACTCGATGCCACCATAACCACAAATGACGTCACTTCGGTGGTAATGGTATCTTCGGCCTCATTGCAAGGTTGGGTCTCTCGACCACCCTTTCTTTGTTCAATAGCAGGTTGAATATTTTCGACTGTAGGCTCCCCTAAGTGAATGACCTTAGCTGGTACTATCTTCTCACCCTCTTTCTGCTTTTCGATTGGGTGGGAGGTCTTCTTCTATGCAGTTGCCTGCTTTGATGTGTCCTCTTTTTCCATTTTCTTCATAGCAACAGGCAGAGTGGTAATAGCTATAATGGCCACCCTCTTGTCAACTTTTGATTTCTTGGCTTTGGCCTAAGCCAACAGCTTAATAGGATTTATCTTACTAGCACCCATAACTGTAATTAATGCTCAAAGGCAACAATTTTCTTACTAAAGTCACGAGAATGACTTTCCTTTTGTAGCTATAATCGGCATGGTGGTAACTCAGCATACCTTCTTTTTTGGAAAAGATTGTCTCTCCGCTTTCATAATGCCGTATAATTCTCTTAGCATCATAGAAAACATTTTTTTCCTCCTCTTCTCTTGAATTTTCTTCACCGCTACTACATCATTTGGCATCAGTTCTATATCCTTTTTGCAGATGGGCTCAATCTTTTGAGTCCAAATGTCTAACTCTTCATCAAACACTATTGACACGAATTTGTTATGTCACTTGTAGATCTTAGACTCTAATCCAGCATGAACTTATGTCTGTGCCTTGTAGCAACAAAGTACCACCTATCAAGTTGCCTCTTAATCGTGAATAAATATCGAAACAGTTGAGGCATAGCCCTAACTTCGACTTCTTCACAAACTATCTCAAGAGTTGCCAAAAGCTAATATGTATTTAGTGAGAACATACTCAATGTGACTCCAAACTAGTTGAAAAATCCATTTACAAATGCCAGGAAAGGGAAGCACAACCTAAAATCTAAATATTTTAGGTAAATGTGGAATTTGTGCTCCCTTAGGAAACATACCCTTTCCTCCTCTCCCAGCCTCCTAAGATTCCACGTTTCAAGAAGTTTTTGCCAGTACTGGTTGTATTTCGTGACAAGAACTTTGTCAGTAGAACTAGCAGTTCCATTTAGAAAGTCGCAGAAGTAAGCTATGTTGTTGTATAGATATTCTCCCTATGATCTCCCTTCTTTTTCCTTGGGATAATTATCCCTTGCAAGAGTCTGAGTGAGCTTATCTTACCTTTCCTCAACACGTTAGCCGAGCTACTAGAGGAATACATTGTCTCGTTCTTAATTTATGGGGGAGAAGTGGCTTTAGTTTTCGTTGCTTCATAATTAGAGAAGACAAGTTGACGGACTACATTGTGAACCATACCTAAATGGTTATAAGGAGTGGTATCACAAAAGTTGAAGAGTATGAGAGTGAAGATGAGAAAGTAAACGAAAATTTGGAGATGTAACTGGAGAAATGTATTTTGATTTCGAATAATCCTTTAAATACGGAAAACTCAACCTTGTAACTGCAAATTTGTTTCTAACGGTAATGATGTGCTGATTTAATAGTGGCATGGATTGTTAATGCTTGTTTTCAGATAGAAATTCAATGGTTGACAACTTTCTGACAGTTATTAGGCTTGTGGCGTAATGTTGATTGAGGCAATAGGTGTCGTGCCTCTTACTTTTTGGTTTATTGAACAAGTAGGAAATTGAAAAGTGTGACTTTTTAATTGGGATGCAATCTGTCTTACTTCCCACCTTACCTAGCATCTAAAGAACCGCTCTCCATTCGGCCTTTAGTGCATTATATATCACTCCTTTTGTTGAATTCTTAAATACAGAAGTTGGGGGGCAAATGTTGATAGTCAGTTTTCGTCTACCCAGTTTGACAAGCATTGGTATAACTTTGCATACTCATCCATTCTACTATTGATAGGTCAGGTAATCTATATTTTCGGGACCTCGCCGTGTAATCGACACTCTTAGCATTCCATTAAGAGATATAAATCCATTCTTGATTTGAATTCAAGTTCATGGAGCGAATAGTTATCACAAGCATGGTCATATTATATAATTGCCTGAAGCTTCCACATGTCTAACTGCTCTTTTAGAAATGACAGTTTCCTATAAATATAGGAAAGAAAACTCTCTGTAAGAGATAATTTGATAACTTTAGCCACTTACTTTACTTTCCTCTTTTCTTGCTTACTAACTTACTAAGTGTGATACCCTGAATAGAAAGTTGCTGAAGAATTAGACTGGAAAATCCATAATAGACGAGGGAGGATATCTAAGCTTCATTCATAATGGTATGGATGTCAAAGGGCAAGTCCCCTCTTTTAAGTAGATGGAGCAAGTAGAGAAGAACCTAATTATAACTAAGTGATGACTTTCGAATAGCTTAGTAATGGAGTTTGCCTTAGAGTCATTAGGATGAGCTGATAATCAAAAGAGATGGTATCAAGCTTCTAATTGTCAAACGGTATTGGATTCTAGGTAAGGTATGTTAAGTGAGGAATAGAGAAGCCTGTCTAGTGATGACTTTCGAATAGCTTAGTATTGGGAGCTCCGCTGTTGCTTCCTATAGGTAGTCATTTAGGATGGCTCGATAGTTCAAAAGATGATGGTAGTCAAAGGGTAGGTCAGTAATTGGTCAAACGGTTTGGTTCTAGGTAGGAGTAATGTGGAATTGAGACAGCCGTGCTCTTGGTTAGGTTTGCCGAATTGTTTGTGGAACTACTTAGATTAGCACTTGGTTCGTACCCTGTTAGTTCCTTAGCCTTCAATGTTATGTAACACTTGAGGCTTGTAGAGAAGTAGAGAAGCTCAGAATTAAGTAAGAGATTGGACTCTTCTAGGGAAGGTCGGAAGGTGAGAATTCTTTGAACCATACTCTCTAATCCTTAGGCTTAGGCATGTGTCAATGGTCTGGTTGGTCGATTCCTATCATCCCCTTTGGGTTGATTAGGTTTTGGGATCTTTTAGAGTATCTTGAATGGTCCTTAGCTTAGGTCAAAATATTGTTCTCCCTCTTGTTGAGGAATTTTTCTAAGCTTAGGTGCAACTAAACTAAGTCACTAGGTTGGAATTGCTTTGTCCTCCTTCTTTGTCCTTTCTGCTCTTGCCCTTCTGTATCTCAGTCTAGTTATTAAGTAATCTTTTGGAAGATCTTATGGAGGGCTTAAGCTTCCAGCATCGTCTTATTTGGGTGATGGCATATGGCATATGGTCATGTGGTAGCTTGAGATTTAATCCGTAGACAACTTTTAATGGTATCTGTAAACCCCGTGAATTTAGCTCCCTAAGAATAGAAACAAACGTCCAAACTGTAGATGATTTTCTAAAATCAAAAGAGCCAATGAGATTTAAAACCGATTAAAATCTCAATCCAAAACCTAAAGTAGATACGAAAAACCTTAAATCATCAATTGAACCCCTAATCGCATACGAAGACCCTAAAACCTCGAACCACATCAAAACCTTAAGATAACAATCGAAGATTTAATCGCGTAAGAATATATGAAACCCTAAATGTGGAAAAACATTAGAGATTATGCCCTAAAGTAATAAAAACCCTAAAATTATAACTTTAAGGATACAAAAGCACTAATTCACCATAATTTACCTTAAAACCCTAATTGATAATATAATGTTTATATTGTGCCAAATCATTAGTAAAAGGTTAGAGATGACCCTCATTCATGCTTATATGATTCAAATCCTCAAGTAATCCATTAGAAACTAAGATAATGAGTCATAGATTATATTTATCCCTTAAGTATGTGATTAAGGTAGTCTCACTTAGAGTTAGGGTTATAGTTGAAGATTAGGTTACATGTAGTGAACTTTAATGCTCAAATTAGTACTTTTTGCATTTGTTATCCAAAGTAGTTTACCAAATGAGATATATAAGCTATAAAGACCTAAAGTAAGGAATGTTGACTAAGATAACACATGTTGACCAAAGTCCAAAAGTTGACCAAGTCAACACATGTTGACTAAAGTCAACATTTAGAAAAGTCAACAAAAGACTAAAGAGATAAAGAAAATATCTCTTCCTTAATGATGGCTTTTCTTTTCTTTCTTTTTGATTTTTTTTTCTCCTTTTCTTCTCAATTGCCATCCACATCTTCTCCCCTTCTAGACCCCACCATTCTCCTTCTTCCATAAGCAAAACAAATAAAAAAGAAACAAAACAAATCAAAAGATACAAAACAAAAACAACTTCCTCTTGCCGTGAGCTTCTTCTTCCTCTTTCACTTTCACAACTTCTCCTTTTGCTTCCATACTTTCAACATAACTAAAGGTATGTACTTAAGTTACTTTATGTTGCTTTCTATTCTGCATTAGTTAGTTAATTAGGTAGATTAGACAATTAGGCATGTGAAAAGTATGATCTTGAAGAAAAGAGCACAAAGTTCTCCTTTTTAAGTATAGAAATCTAGGAATCATAAAGAAGAAGAAGGATATGCAAGTTCATATGTCCTTAAGTATATGTATAAAAGGATATGCTAAAAGAATACAAGTATAAATACCTTTGTACATAAGTATACAATATGTACATAACCTAAAATAAGGTATATACTAACTATACATACATATATCATGTCAAATATACTCTTAAAATACAAAAAGAATGAAATTGTAAAGCTTTCTTAAGGGGCTATATAAGGCATACGAAAATACGTATAAAAATACGTATGTCACTGTATGCATATATGGGTATATGTATTAGTATATATATATTAGTACATAAGTACACATATTAGTATATTATGAGTGTAGGTCGGTATATAACAAATGTATATGTATAAGTACTTAATGACATATATATTTACATGTAATAAATGGATTACATAAGCCATGACATCATCTAAACATTACATAAGCCATGACATCATCAATTGATTACATAAGTGATGATGTAAGTGTAGGTTTATAATAGAAGAAATAATATGATAACATAAGCACACAACATAGGTATATACATGTATTTAGAAGTCGAAAATCCCTTAAACCCTAATACACTTCCTAGATTGAATTAAATTTAATCAAGCATGTGGATCAGTAGCACTAATGTAAAATTTCCTTAGTGTAAGAATCAAATAGCTAATTCAATCATTAAATCCTAAACTAAGGCATAAACATAAGCAATTAGAATCATTAAACTTCAATAAGATAAAATTTCAATGAATTTAGTTCATATCATAAAACACGGGTCTTAACGTCCAAAACGGACATTACCGTGTAATGTACGTCCGAAAAGGATGAAAAATGACTATAAGTTCGCAAATATCGGAATCAGAATGAAAAAAAGTTACAAAATACATAAAGGAAGCCTCATACCTTACTAATATAAGAAAATAGTTACTATTAATCTCATGAGTATGGTAACCCTATACAGACTATACTCGGGTTAACCTTATACACACTATACTTGGGTTATATTAGAAGAAACTAGATAAACTACAATAGACTTTTAGTTAACTAAGGAGTCTGAATTCTCGGAACACTTATAAGTTTTATCATTTTGATTTAGGCATTCAATATCTAGTTCTAGAAATCCTAAAGGCTTGGAGAATGAGCAATAATCTAGGTGAGGGAGTTCTGATGACCTGCTATTTGCTTGTGCGTGTTACTTGTATGATGTTTTGCTATTTGCTATTGCTTGTATGTTTGAATGATTGTTCTGCTTGTATGCTATCATCCTTGTGATCACCTTTTTAAATTGATAAATATAAATATTTGCCTAAATAACCGGTTCTACTCGTCACATGTCTATGACTTGGTAAAGGTATGAATGGAGAGTGCTAGCCTTGCAAAAATATTAAGAAAAGTATTTTTGGAAAAAAAAAAAAGCTTTTCTATTCGTGAACAAATTTTTACATGATCGCTGTAAGGGCTTGAGGAGCCATAAATAGTATTTTTAACGTTAAGGCAAAGCTATCATGGGTTCTCCACTTGATAGCGAGAGGACTCGCTTTATTGTGCCTGTAAGGCCTTGGTTAAATTTTGGTTGCGAGAAGACTCGCATGTTTGTGCCTGAGGGGCCTTGGAGGGTGGATAGTCCTAGTTTGGACTCCCCCTATTTGGATTGAAACTCTTTTCTTGGCTAGGGTAATAGTCGAGTTTTGCCTAATGGGGTGGTGCCCCTAGGTAGCCTCATATGGGTAAGCTGAGGTACCCTGTGCGGGTTAGTACAGGGGATAATTGAAGTGTAGACAACGTAATTCTATACCTTCCATAGTTCCGGACTCCTATGGATGTATTGCTTGCATTCATCATGCCTGCATTCATTATGTATGTGGATAGCTTGCTTGTATGTCTGATAATAATGTGTGAAAACTCGCTTGACCAGTAGTGGTGAAGAACGAACTCACTGAGCTATTTTATGCTCATTCCCCCTTAGTTTCATTTGCAGGTTTACATACGATGGGATTGGGATATGTCTCGAGTACTGAGTGCGAGATGAAGATATGTACATTAGTATTAGAAGTAGCTGAATACTTTTTAGAGGATATATAGACATTATTTGCAGAAAATATTTATTTATTAAACCTTACTCTAATGATAGTATATCCTGTCTTATTATTTGGTAGGGGATACCGATTCTCTGCGGTTCTGAGGAACTGTGGGATATCGGATACCCATAGTTATTTATATTTGTATTCTATAGTAAATTGATTACTTAAAAAAATCAGTAACCTTAGTGATTAATTATTTAGAGTTTTGCAATCTCTGACTTGCAAGGCGGTTTTCATAGCATGGGTGCACACATGTTGTGGAAATTTTAGGTAATCCTACTAGGCCCCCTTTAGGGTCCTGATAGTATCTTATCCATAATGTTATGGTTTCTTCCTACACTTGCCAAAGTAGAGAACCCAAAATTTGGTTGACAACTTCCATCTAGTCATTTGTTTGTAGGTTGTACGATGTGTTGAAGAGAAGCTTTATTCTTAATTAATGCTAGAGAATCTTCTAAAAGTTGGTCAGAAACTTGGGGTCTCTATTGAACACTATATTCCTTAGTATGCTGCGCTATTTGATAATTTCCTACGAAAGGGAAAAGAAATAATTGAAGTATTGTTAGTTTTGGAGCAGGGCACAAAATGTGCTATTTTATTGAATCTATCCTTAACAAACACGATAGAATATTTGTCTTAGGGTACCTTGGATAGGGTGAGAACAAAGTTTTTGCTCAAGTTAATCTAAGGTTAGCTTAGGACAGACAAAGGCATAACTCTCCTTAACTTTATTCAACTCTTTGCTCTTCTACAAGTTGCACATCTCCCCTTAATATGGTAAACATCTCTTCACATTTTAGGCTAGAAGAACTGAGTATTCAATAGCTTAAATGTCCTCTTGTTTCTTAAGTATCCAAAGAGTCCTCTACCTTGTGCTTTTCTCACCAACAACTCCCTCATTAACTAAATCAGCAAATAGAGTTTATCGCTTCAAAACAAGTATTTGTCTTTTTCTAAATAGTCGTCTACTACTATTCCTTCAACACATCGGGCATAAAACAAACCAAAGTGGGGATCTTGAGAATATTATTCCTTAATGATAGTGAACCCTTACAGTCTGATTCAAAGGTCGGAAAGGGGTGTTTACCTCTTAAATAAGGAATTGGTTACAACATTTGCCTTGCCATGTTGAATCTTGATAACGAAGGTAAATCTTTTTAAGAATTCGACCCATTTAGCCTATCTTTTTGAAATTTTTTGTCTAGCTTCTCAAATATCTCAAATATTCATGGTCAACTTAGATAACAAACTCCTTTGGAAAACGGTAGTGTTGCTATGCTTGCAAGGCTCAAATCAATGCATAGAGCTCCTTATCATATATGGAATAGTTCAATTAAGCTCCTCTTAGCTTCTCACTATGATAGGCAATATGTCAGCCTTCTTAAATGAGTATAACACCAATACTAACTCCTGAAGCATTACATTCTAGTTTAAAGACCTTCTTAAAGTTAGGTAGAGCCAAAACTGAGGTAGAGGCTAACTTTTGCTTCACCTTGGCAAAACTCTTCCCTCCCTTCTCTCCCATTTGAACTTTACATCTTTTTTCGTCAACTTGGTAAGAGGTGTCACAATTATGCTAAAGCCTTGGGTAAAGCTTCGATAAAAGGTAGCCAAACCATGAAAACTTCTCACCTTAGTATAAGAGATTTGAGTTAGCTACTAAATTATAGCTCAGGTCTTCACTTCATCTACTCTTAGGCCTCTTCCCTTCACAACATGGCCTAAAAAGACTACTTCCTCCTTCTGTAAATAACACTTCTTTAAGTTATGAAACAGTTTATCCACTTTGAATACATCAAACATAATTTAAAGAAGATTCAGGTGGCTTGGTAGGTTGTAACTGTAGATTGGTATGTCATCAAAATACACTATAATAAACTTCTCGATCTAATTACAAAGTATATGATTCATTAACCTCATGAAAGTGCTAAGGGTATTAGATAGGCCCAACGGCATGAGTGACCACTCATACAATCTATGTTAGGTCTTAAATTCCATCCTCCATTCATCACCTAACCTTATCTTTATTAGATGGTAACTAGACTTTAGGTCGATCTTGCTAAATACTTGAGCTCTATGCAAGTCATCTAACATGTTATCAAGTTAGGGAACAGGGTACTTGTACTCGATTGTGATTTTGTTGACATCTTGGCTGCCATATACATCTTCCATGTCTTGTCTTTCTCTAGCATAAGTAACCTAGGATAGCACATACCCTAAGGATTTCTCTTACATACCCTTATTCTATAAGCTCACTGACTTACCTCTATAGCTTGGTGGCTTGCTCAAGGTTCACCTAGTAGGTTAGTTTGCTCGGTATGGTGAATGTAAATCCTAGAAAAAAAAAGAAAAAAAAAGGGAAAAATAAAAGATAAAATAAAAAAAGGATTTAGTGGGTCTACTATGGCTTGTAATTAACCAGTGCCTATATGGGCATTTTAGTTAACAAGAGTTTAGAGCTAACCATTGTTTATCTACAAGGAACTCTTTCTGCTATCATTGAATAAGAGAACCAAAGTATAGATCTTAGGCTCTTGGATGTCAAAATCACAAGTGAACGTTAGATTTGATATGATAATATCAAACTAATGTAAGATTCTTAAAGATGACATTGTGATTTTCATTTTCCTATACAAAAGGAGGACAAAGAAACCTCATTAATTTTATGTTTTGTAGAGTAGTGAAAGATTGGATCAATTGTTGATTGTTGGTCTAATAGAGAAAACAAGTAAGCAATCCTAAACCTAATGTTTTAATGTTAGTTTTAGGGAAATAGAAAAGTTAGGGTTGTTTGTTGATGATTGGATTTACAACTTGTTTGATCTTAGTGTTTAAGGGGTTAGAATTGATAGTATGAAGGTTGGGTGATTTGTTAGGGGTATGCGTAATGTTGTTTGGGTGGTTTAGAGTGGTGTTTGAAGGAGAAAAACTTCATTTGAAGGGAACACGGTTAAGGACCATGACTGTGGTTATGACCGTATTGTTCTTAAGGGTCTTGTGTTAAGTTGTATGTGAAGAAGGAAAAAAAAATTTAGGGTGAGAGGATCATGGCCAAGGTCTACGACTATGATCCTTGCCTATGTTCTTGCTATAGTACAAAAGCAGGAACTATAACCAATGTTCATGCCATGATTCTTGATTGTATACTTGTACTATCTTTTGTTACATTTTTTCTTTGATTCTAGCCCTTCCAAATCAAAATCTAAACCATCTTAGGATTCTAAATTCATTCTAAAAATATAGATAACCACAATTTGAACTCAAGACTCAAGTAAGATTTAGGGAAACTAAGTAGGACATAAAAGGACATTTTAGAGAGTAGTTTCTAAATGTTGTCTTATTATTGTACACAAGTTAACAATCTTGGATATACTTTTGGCTTAGATGCAAGTGATAGTAACAATTGCTCTTTGAATCTAAGCATAGGACACATGCATGCTATGTTGTGCTTATTTAATGTAGTTAATCAATTGGAACTAAATTAAACTTAGCTTATTAATTTCTATGTTATGTGTGCTTGGCTTTGACTTCCTGTTGGTAGGGTTTAGTGGGTTGGTGAGGCACTTGATGATTGTGTGCGACTCGCCTAATGGAGTTTCCATAATAAGATGACCCAGCTAGATTTAGGAAGGGTACTAAGGTTACTTGGGTGATGGGTAGGACCTACACCAATACTATTATATATATATATATATATTGTGTGCCTAGGAGTTATGAGTTACTCCAAGTTCTAAGATGCTGGAATTGAGTTGTTTTGCTGGCTAATTACATAAATAATTAAAATGTGCTTGCTTCATTAGTTGTATATGCCTGCATGTGAATCTTTGATGTATGTGTAATACGTAAATGTATTTTTAGTGTTCCATAATGGTCATAGCTTACTCTTCGGGTTTTGCAGCTTTTTAGTTGCAAGTATAGGTGCAATAGACTTTACTGAGTTTTATGAGGAAATTGATCTTCAATACTATTACTATGACAAGGAGACTAGACACTATTATTTCGATGATGGAATAAGTTTCACTTAAAGTTAGGCTTATTATTATTGAGCACCATTTAGAGAGTATAAAGACTATTTGTTATGAATTTTATTTTGGGGACTTATAGGGGTTACTTGTGACTCCCTACTACTTTTCCTTCAAAGTCATGAAATTATTTAAGTTAAATGTTAGACATTTGAAGAGTTTCAATAGTTAAATTTAATAATAATAGGTGATATGTACTTGAGATATGTAGTGAAATTTACTAATCCTATTTATTATTTGAAAAGAAACTGAATATAAGACTGGTGGTTTTTATTAATTGTGAATTATAAATAGGTGGTAGCTTACTAGATGCCTTAGCATGTTGGCTTCTAAGGCTAACTTATGGCAAGGATGTGGCTTCCTAAGGTTCTATGGTGTTATAGTAGCATTAGGTACAAAATCAATCCAATGTTCTATCCCTTGAAATGGGGGTAAACTCATAGGTAGTTCCTCAGGAAACAAGTTAGTAAACTTTTCAAATAGCATCCTAACTTCTTGAGGAAAATCAGCTTACTCTCTCAACTTTAACAACTTCTATGACAAAAAAATGTTAGCATTTTTTACTAATGGCCTCTCTCATTTCATATTGATTCAAGACTAAGGCTTTCTTTAAACTTCGGGCATGTTCAGCCTGTAACTTACTATTTTGGCTTGTATTCATTGGTTTTAGGGTGATGTCCATTACATCATTCTTAAATGAATAGGTATTCTTATACTCATTGTGTATGACCCTTCATTGTATAGCTAAGGTCGACCTAATAGTAAGTATAATGCGCACATAGGCAAAACATTATAGTGGAGTGGATTTCATTAGAGTAATTCCTAATGAAGATTGGTAGGAGTACCTGTTAGGATACATATAGTGCACCCTTCTCATTTAACTAAAGTAACCTATACGAACTTAGGTGTAACATGGTTAGCAACCTCAACTTCTAAACTAAGCTGGCGGATACAAGGTTACTATAACTCCTATTATCCCCAATCAACACATAAACTTAGTCTTTAACCTTACATGTGACGTGGAATAGATTTTCTCTCTATTAATCCCTAATAGAGGGCTCTATACGTATTAGCATGGCAAGATAACTAGAGTTAATTTATCTAAATCTTTGCAATATATTTTCTCAACAAGCTTGGCCGTGTCCTTGTTAGCACTCTCCTGAACTTCAAACTTTTCTTGTGGCTCTTCACCATTATTATCAACCTTAAAGGTTGGTAACTTTTCTTTAATGACCATAGTTCATTGGTTTGGACATTGGATAGCCATATGTCCGAAACCCTGCACTTGCAGCATTTGACCTCACTTATCTTCTGCCCTGAGGTTTGGCCTTGATCAAACTTCCTTAGCATCTCCTTTCCAGTAGGATGGTCTCTTTGATCCGGTTGGCCTCTTCTCTTTTGCTTAGTTCTACATTAGAAGGAACTTGGCTTTCACCTTGAATAAGACGGACGAATGGAATAGGTCAACTTAATGAAGCTTGGGCTAATCTATTTTTCCTTTACCTCTTTACTTGTTGTTAATCTTAATAGCATCTTCAATTGTGGTGAGTTGTTTGTTGGAGCTCAATAACATCTTAGAACTCATACCTCAAGCTCGTAAGAAATCTAAAGGCAATCCAGGCTTTTGGCTCATTGACCTCACAACCAATCATGAGAATTTAAAATTCACACATGTACTCATCAATAGTGCGGTTTCCTTACTTTAGTTTTTGTAGCTGGACAAAGGTGTCTTGCAAGAAAGAATCTGGAGTGAACCATGCTCTTATGGTTATCTTCATCTTTGTCTAAGTTTTAATCTTACAAAACCCTTCCCTTCTTCGCATAGCTTGAAAGTTTTTTCCACCACATTGTAGTATAGCGTAGAAATTCAACAGTGAGTAATCTTACTTTATTGAAGTCCTCATATTGATAATAGTAAAAATTTATTTTGACCTTCTTCTCCTAGTCGAGATATTAATCAACATCTCTAGTACCATTAAAGGTCAGTATTGGTAACTTCATATGGTCACCAACTTGTTGTGCACGAGCCATTTCTTCTGCCTAGTAGTATTCCTCTTCTTTTATCTCTTCTACATCCTATAAGTTTGTTCTTTGTCGAGCTTGCCTTCCTATTCTAACTAAGTCTTGTCAAACTAGGAACTGTCTTCGGCCTTGCCAAGCCTCATACATCTCTTCCCTACCTACATGAATAGCTTAGTGAGTGTTATGAATGACTACAATTGGTTGGGTAGTAGCTAGCTCATGAATTGCTTAAGTCAACTCTATTATCATGGTAGCCATTTCATCGAAGCGCTTGTTGGTACTTCTAGGGGTGGTTAGATTTTGGCTTCTGTACTGTTGAATACTTCTTTCACTATTCCAAGTAATAGCATTTACACTTAGGTTTGTCATCTTCTACGATAATAGTCCTTACTTTAACCAAGAGAATTCAAATACTAATGACAATTATAACAAGTAGTGCTACTATTGCTTCTAAACACATATAGTTGAACCAATTAGACCTATAAATTAGAATGTTCAACCCAACAATTCTAAAATGATTGTAGAAACCGATTTAATATAACTCAGCTTATTATGGCTTCAACTCAAACCAATCAAGTGCTAATGCTATGGTTGCTACTCAATACTTTATTTCCAAGTTTATAAATAATGGAGAATAAAGTATGCTATTGATTCGCCAAAACACTCATTATGCCTTTGCATAGGTACTTGTAATTACTATAAATACTAAATACACATCGAGACTGCTTTGAGAACCAACACTCACATTGCAACTCTATGCACGCACAACTACCACAAAGCATAAGTGTTGTTACTCTCCTTCATGAACCTTTTCTCTAATAATAAAGGTGGTATGCTACATCAATAGCCAACAAGGGTGACAATACTAAGGTAGTTCCAAACTTATCAAAGGAACAAAAAGTAAATGAAAGTAAAAGGTTTAGAAATCCTACGCATTAATTCTATGGATATGATGTACCTTAGAAACATACATGGACCAACTAACTAGCTAGATGTGACAAACTAATCTAAGTTAGGTATGTTGCTCACCATAATCCTTGCTAAAGGGATTGATAAGAGTTGGATGTAAGTTGAACTTGCAAAGAATAATGAAATTCTATTAGGGATCACACTACTTGTAGCTTACACTTACATAGGTATTTATTCTTGTACAATTAAGGCATCCTTTTATTCTAAGTAATTTACAAGAAGGGACATTTACCTAAAAATAGGAACTACTAAGAAGAATATATAGGGAAAGGGCAAATCTGTAATAGAAAAGGGAAAATATTTAGGCCTCATTTGTATTAGTATGGATATTAGAGGACAGGCGTCCTCTTCTAAGTGGATGGGGTAAGTAAAGAGGAATCTGATTGCAGTTGGGCAATCGCTTTTGACTAGTTTAGTATTGTAAGCTTAGATGTTGCTTCCTATATATAGTCATTTAGGATAGCTTACCAATCCAAAATGGGATAGTAGTCAAGGGCAAGTCGGCAATTAGTCAACCAGTCTTATTTTAGGTAGGAATGACATGGAATTAGGATAGCTGAGCTCTTAGTTAGGTTTACCAAACTATGCATAGGATTATTTAGATTAGTATTAGGTTATGCCTGGTTAGTTCCTCATCCTTGAATATTGTGTAACACAAGGGGCATGCGAGGAGGTGGATAAGCTTGAAAATGAGTAAGAGTTTAGACTCTTCCGAAAAGCTTGGATGGTGAGAATTCTTCAAACCATATTCTCTTATCCATTTAGCCGATTCTTATCATCTACTCATCCTTTAATCATAACCTTAGTAATTATTTTTACTAGAAGTATTTTCTTGTTATACTCATTAAATTTTCAAAAGACAAGTATCATTTGTTTTTTATTGAGAATTATGAAGATTTAAAATATTCAAGGGAAAAGAATACATCCAAGTAAATTTAAAAATATCCATGACGAGCTCTTAATTAGTGATGTTGCCATAATCCTAGGTATTAAAATCTTAAGTTAAATAAAACGTAACTATACTCCATGTTGATTTTACCATTCAACTCTAATAAAGTGTAACTAGTACAATAATGGTCAAGCACTCATAAATGAAAACAAATTAAGCTAAAAAGCTTTTGTTCAATAGATTGCAAGTTAACTAAATATATATGTGGGTTAAGTGAAACAAATTGGTTTCCTGAATAGCAACAAGTTTTGTTATCCCTGTCTTAGATTTAAAAGCACAATGAAGCTCATTAAAAATAGAAAATGAAGGAAATAAATGGATGGAAGGAAAATTATGGGAAAATAAACTAGTATTCCCTTGTGATTTCTAAAGTTAACTCAAAAAATTTATAAGAGAAACCGCTATACATGCCATTTTCTAATCCTTTGCAAGGGAGAAAACTAAAACAAAACAAAGAAAAATAAAAAGAAATAGAAAAGTAAAGCATGAAAATGAGAAAATAAAAGTAAAAGATAAAAGCAAAGTCAAGAGGTCCAACTAAGTAAAACTTAGCTATATCAAAAGTACATCAAATCATAAGGATCAATAAAATAAAAAAATGGGTCATCATCATCATTCCTATCCCTAACACCATCATCTAAATCATCTCTAGCATCAAGAGTAGCATCATTTACATCTCTTGCTTCTACATCCTCATTGGCTCTTGCCTCTCTACTATTTACTTTATTTTCACTATCTTCTTCTTCAAAAGCTTCCTTAATCCTACCTTCTTCCTATCATTCATCACACCTATGTCCTAACTTCTCTCACATGATTGCTTTCTTCCTTAGCCTCTTGTGCACCAGGAACTGGCCATCTTTGTTCTATGCTAGTTAAGAATTCAATATCAAATTTGTTAGAAGGATTTTTCATAAATCTCTCCAATTTAGACATTCTCCTATAGACTTGCACGATCTTTATTGTAAATACCCTATAAATCTAACATCTTATCTACCTTTACTTAAGCCTAACTTGTTGTGATGTTCTTGCTCTCCTTAACTCCTTAAGAGGTAGTTATGCATCTGTTTGAATGATCCTAACTTCATTGGTGTAACTTCCTTCATTGTAATCATTGGAGGACAATCATTTACTAAGCCCATGGCTTGACCTAAATATGTGATATAAGGGCTATAACAAATATAACCCACTCAAGAATAAATGTTAAGGATGCCATCAAGGTAAATTTGAGATGGGTTTTATGAAATCCAAAACTCAAGCTGATTACCTATATGGCTTCCCAGAACCCATCCTAAGATCTTGTAGGGTTTTTTCCCTAATTTGAAAACCTACCTCAATAGTTTTTTTTTTTTTTAATTTGTTAAGAATCGAACTTGACCTACCATGCCCAAAAAAACAATAAAATAATGATAATTAGAAATTTTATATCCTTTTATTACAATAAATAGGTAGGAAGCAATTTACATTTTAAACTTGAATTTTTTAATGATACCTTAGTCATTTTATTGTTTTTCTTAAAAATAACAAGTCTCTCAAGTGCAATTTCTTTGTCTTTTACTACTGTTAAGTGAGATAGTACACTTTCTAAAAAATCTCATAACAACCATCCCCCTCAATGAATTTGATAACTATAAGAATAACCATCAGTAAGCTTTGTAAAGATGGACCCTACATGTCAATCTATATATTTTTTCTCGAATTGTTATTATTATCTTTTATTATTTTATTCTTTTACAATTTATAGGACATTAGTTTTAAATATATTATATATTTCTTATTGAGCTCGGGTTGCTTTTTTTTTTTTTTAAATCTTGAAAAATTGACCTGGAACTATAAAGTATTATAAAACTCTCACCAAAACATGTTCGAAAACCTTATAAGATCAGATCTTGTAGGGTATCCTATAATGACTCACTTGGTGGCATCCTTAATCAATCAACTGGTGTCTCATGAAAAATGGTAAAATAATTGCCAGATTTACCGAGTATTGCTCAATTATGTTGTACAAATAAATAATGTCATGGGTAGAAACAACCTTCTACTCATCCCTCTCTTGCTAATCGTATGTGAAAGTAGCCAATGAATCATTATATGGGTAGGATTCTTGAGTTGAGATGCTTTAGAAAGCTTGAAGTTGAAGTCCACCTAATTATAGGTCTCTCTTTAGTAGGCTAAAAGAAGAACTCCTTGAGGTAAATCACATGGCAAATCATAAAGCTTATTAGATTGCACAAACTCCTCATGATGTATCCCTATATACACCACCAACTAAGTAATAAATATCATATGCATTCGGTTTTGGTCTCTAAAATAAATTTTATTCTTGGCACTTAGGTAATGTGATCATTATCCAATCTATAATTGAAAAGGAACTCCATGGTAAGTTCCTTGTATACCAAGTCTTAAGGCATATAGTTCATCCTAGCCTCATACACTAATCAAATTGTGAATTTCATCCTTTAATTTCAACCTCCTAATTACATCCCCATCCAAACATAACGTCTAATTGAAATTTTTCTTCTTGAGCATGTTATAACTATTAATGTAAACTCTCTCTTGAAAATTCAACATTCCATGGGTAATAGGTAGTAAGGTGGCCATGGGCAACACCCCTTTAAGTCTTTCTCTAAATCAGCTGCTTGTAACGAGATTCATTTGGTAGCATATTATCCTAGAAAGAAGAATAGGCACATTAAATTCATTTCTAAGAAACTTCCCCACACTTAGAATTTCATCAAATATCAAGTTTCAAACATATGGAGGAAAATAGTATAGTCAAGCCACTAAGCATGTCATGGATATACTGAAAACTAGTTGAATAAAAGAAATCAATGAAGGAAATGAATAACTAGTCTTAATTCTCATTTATCATGGCAAAACCCTTAAGAATTATTTCAATCAATTAAGTTATCGAAATGAAAATTATATAAGGTAATAAAAATCCCCTTTCTACCAAATTGAAATCCTAATGAAAAACCCTAATTTGATTAAATGACTAACATATGAAACATATATGTATGGAATAACACTATTTAGGAATTTATCGTCAAATAAATCAAGATCTAGTCATGCGACACAACTACACCATCACAATATGGTCATGTCTAACAAGTTCATCTAGAAAGCACCAAAATCAAACAACACAATTATTTTTAAGTTATGCCCATCAAATTTCAATAATAAATTAGGCATAAACTACACTATCTCAAGCCTTAATTATACATCTTAAGGCAAGATACAAAAGCCTAAAATTGCCTAACAAATTGTGCAAAAAACACAAGGAAAAACACTAGAAAATTTGAAAAAGATTAAGAAAAGTGCATACTTGATGTTTTGATGAGAAAGACGCAATAACTACCCTGTATCAGATGAAAAGTGCAAATAAAGTGAGGTAGGATGAAAGTATAAGTGTAGAATTGTATGTCTATTGTTCGTGTGAATGAGTTAAGTGTGTGTGTGTGTGTGTGTGTGTGAGAGAGAGAGAGAGAGAGAGAGAGAGAGAGAGAGAGAGAGAGAGAGAGAGAGAGAGAGAGAGAGAGAGAGAGAGAGGAAAGTGTAAAAGATACCCATGTTTAGGTATGTGTGTGTGTATTAAAACGGTGTAGTAGGATGTATAGATATGGGCATGTTGAGTCCATGTTCATAGACAAAGTGAAAGTAGGCGGCATTTATATCCAATACAGCTTAGACATGGTCGTGTTTGTTAGCTATGGACCTTTCCTTCGTAATTTATGTTGTGATCAACATGGCCTCGATATAATCATGTTGATGCACATGTACCTTCAGAAATATAGAGTAAGTGCTTGATGCTTTTCTTAAGATGACCACTAACATGGCCATGTCAGAAGGTTGTGCACTTTTTGGAAAGAAATGAGTCACTTTTGTTAAATTCAACATGACCATGTTTTAAGGTTGTGTAACTTTCTAAAAGATTAATTATCAAGGGACTTGGCAACATGGATAGACATGGTTGTATCTAAGGGTGAGTTGCATTTGTAGAATATCCTTCTAGTTGATATGGCCTTGATACGGTCATGCTAAAGGGCTATGTATCTCTTGAAAATTATGACTTTGCTTTGCTTCCTTTTTACTTTTGATGAAATAAAGGAAACCAAAGATAATTTACCCTACGAATCCTTTGGATGCCTTGCAATAAACACTAAACTTTCACATTGTTGTCCACATCAAGTCTATGATTCTTCAGTAGGATAGAGATGGTCCACTTGAAGTATATGATTCTTCAGTAAGGTAGAGATGGAACTCTTCCCTTCCATTGCTCTTAAATTCTACTCCTAACTTAATCTCTAACATTTGTCCATTAATTTTGAAGGTTCCTTTCTCTAGATCTACTGCTTCATAGGGAAGAAAGCTCATAACTGTAAATAGACCTGAACATTTAGGTTTGAGCTTACCAATAATAAGTGCAGGTGGGAATTAAAAAGTAACACATAATATCCCTCCTATAATTGTCTAGCCTACTTGATCCTTTGGTCATAGTACTTATTGGTCATCTCCTTCTATAGCTTTTAGTTATCGTATGCCATATTGCGTCATTCATTAAGTTCATTTAGTTGGAGTTTCCTATAGGTAATATACACTTAAAATCAAAGCTTAGACATTTGATTACCTAATAATCCTTGTGTTCAATCTCCAAAGGTGAGTACAGCGCTTTCCTATGGACAAGTCTGTAGGGTATGGTTTCTAGTAGTGTCTTGTAGGTTTTTTTATAGACCCATAAAGCATAATCTAACTTATTTGATCAGTCCTACCTATAATGCTCCACATTTTTTTTTTCCAAAATGCTTTTCATGTCCTTATTGGTTATCTCTACTTGACTAATTATCCATGGATAATAGGAGGTAATTATCTTATAGGTGATTTTATAGGATTTTAGTGCTTTTTAAGAACTTCTTAACTATTGTAGCATCATTGTTGGGTAAGGCTTGAGCCTCAATACATTTAGATACATAATTTATGGCTACTATGATATATTTGTTTCCATTAGAATTTGGAAATCGGCCCACAAATTATGTGCCTAAAAGTCAAACACTTTACACATAAGAATTGGGTTTCGGATACTTCATCCTTATGGGATATATTACCTGCTCTCTAGTAATAAAACTATACTTACATCTAGGCATCTTTGGACAAAGTGGCCTAGTAAAATCTTGATTCTAGGACCTTGTGATCGATCTTATTATTGTTGTGAAGTCCTCCTATAGGCTTTTAATGGAAATAGTCTAATATTTCCTAACCCTCTTAATATAGGACATACTTTTTAATAACTTGGTCTTCATAGATTTTAAACAAATAGGGGCCTTCCTAAAAGTAGTATTTCACATCAGAGAAGAATTTCTTTTTCTATTGATCTAAGAGTCCTTCTGGTAGGACATTGATGGCCAGGTATTTAGCTATTAGCAAACCACAGAGTTTCCAGTTCATTGACTTGATTAATGGCATAGAATTGCTCTTCTACTAACTCATCTTTAATCTCGTATCCCTTTAGTTTCTCTAAATTTGGGTTATCCACCCATGATAGGTAGTCTACAACTAAGTCCTTAGCACCCATCTTATCCTCGATCTTTATATAGAACTCTTGTAATATTAGGATCCATTTAATTAATATTGGCTTGGCATCTATTTTTCTCAATTGGTACCTGAGAACAAAGTGATTAGTATAGACAATAACATTGGAATGAATCAAAGGAAAGAAAAATTTATCAAATGCAAAATTTACCATTAACAACTTCTTTTTAGTGGTTATGTAGTTCTCTTAGGCATCAGTGATCATCTTACCATCATAATAGATGGGCTGGAAATGTTATTCCCGTCGTTATCCTAAGATTGCTCCAACTGCAAAGTCATTCACATTGAACATTAATTTGAATGGTAGACTCCATTCATGTGCTATGATGATGGGGCATTGCCAATTTGTCTATGAGAATGTTGAAGGCATGCAAGCAATCTTTTAAGAAGACTAAGGGCATATCCTTATCCAACAATTTTGTTAAAGCCTAGTAGTTTTGGAAAAATCCTTAATAAACCTCTAATAGAAACTAGCATGTTCTAAAAAGCTCTAGCTTCCAATGGTCTTCATTTTAGCATTGTCTACCTTAATCCCTTTAAAGGAGATTTTGTGCCCAAGAATAATCCACTCTTATATCATGAAGTGGCACTTATCCTAATTAAATACAAGGTTGGTCTCTTCATACCTAGCCAATAATCTCTTTGAGTTATTCAAATAATGATCAAATGAGTCACCAATCGAAAAGCCATCCATAATTGCTTCCATGATATCCTCAATAAGGTTTAGAAAGATGGTCATCATGCATTGCTAAAAGGTAGCATGCGCATTACAGAGGCGAAAGTTCATTCGCCTATAGGTGAAGTACCATATGGATAGGTAAATGTAATTTTCTCGTTATTATCTAGGGCAATTAGGATTGGGAAATAGCTAGATATGATATAAGCATGGTATGGATGAACACATGATGTCTTATATCATATAAACCAAGAAGATGGGTCTGAACCACGAGATGGTTTGGAAAGTAAATGGTAATAGAAGGTTTAAATAAGGTTCTCGTACATCGACGATGGATATGGCGCACCAATGCCTCACATGAGCTCAAGTCACACTTGATATTACGTATAAGTATGGTTGAAGGGCACTTGCCACTAATCTATGCTCACGATGGATTGGTAAGAGTAAATGAGAGTAAGTAAAAGTCACTTAGCTTACGAGAGTATGTTTGAATATCAATGGCATTCCATATTGCGGCTACTACAAATTACAAGTATTTATATGACCCAATTAGGGTAAATCTTAGGTTAGTGTAAACTACAAAAAAGATTCCAACTAGAAAAGGGAAAGGAATAATTTACAAAGGTAGATTTGTAATTAAACAAAAAAAATATTTTATTATAAAAGTACCATACGGATGTTAAAACATAAGGCACGTGTCAGCTATTCATTTTGTAGTCCCAATGATGTTGCTTACCGAGCAGAGCAGGTTCAGAACAAATCAAGTTAAGCTCGGCAACTTGGTAGCTTAGATCTTCTAAACTGAGGAAGGGATGGTTTAGGAGGTGGTCCATTATCAAATCAGCCTCGGTTGGTTAGCTTAAGAGTAGAGTCAACTTCGCTTCAACAATATAGTTGGTCATCAATATGTAGGTTGGTACTTGGCCTTTGACTAATGTATTATAGAGGAGCTGGCTTGACAATAGGTTAGTTACCTCAGTAGTCTCTTGGGTGAGGTGGAGAGTAGAGTAGTTTGGCAGGTCGGACTAAAGAATATATTACTCTTTAGAGATTAACTCTCCATAGATAGCTCGATAAACCATATGAGTGAGTCTTCGGGCTCAGGAATGTATGATTAGACCATGATCGCTATCAAGATAAGCCATCTAAAAAATGATAAAACATATGACCTATTAGACCCAACATTTGGTCCATAATAGGAAGATGAAAATGGTCTTTGTATGTGGCATCATTTAACTTCTTATAATCAATGCACATACACTATCCTGTAACTATTTGTATTAGAATCAAGTCATTCTTTTTATTGGGGACCATCATCATCCCTCTTTTCCTTGGGATGACTTGAGTTGAGCTAACCCATGAGTTATGAGATATAGGATATATCATGGCCCTTGGAACCTTAAAAAATATCTCTTCGTCTTAGATCCTTAAGATGAGTTTACCATCACCAACATTAATGATAGCCCTAGTAGTAACTAAGAATGATCTACCTAAAATTAGGGGTACTTTAATATCTTTATCCATGTCTAGAATTACAAAATCCATAGGAAAAATGAACTTGCCTTGTTAAATCACCACACCTTTAATGATGCATCTTGGGTATGTGACCAACCTATCAACTAATTGTAAGCTCATATGTTGTTGGCTTAGGTATTTAGCTTTTTGAATAACCTATAAGGTATTAGATTAATGCTTGCCCCTAAGTGAGCTATGGCCTTATCAACTAACAAGTTACCAATTAAACAAGGTATTGTAAAGCTCCTTAGATCCTTCAGTTTCCTAAGCAACTTGTCTAGAAGAATTGAAGAGCATTCCTTGCTTAATGTGATAGTAGATAGCTCCTCCATCTTCCTCTTATTTGACAAAAGGTCCTTTAAGAACTTCGCATATGTTAGCATATGCGATAAGTTTTCAACAAGAGGTAAGTTATTACGTAATTGTTTGAAAACTTTGAGGGATTTACTAAATCGCTCATTAGAGCAATCCTTCTAAAGGTGTTACAGATAAGGTTTATGTGATCTATACTACTCCTCTTTTTATAGCTCAACACTCTCTTTGTTTTTTGCTTCCTTTCCTTTTTTAGCTACTTCCTTATTGACTTTCCTTTTAACTTTCATTTCTTTTCTACTTCTAAGGGTCATTGCCATGACATGTTCCTTAGGTTTAGTCTTAATTCATAGTAGTATTCCTTGTTACCTTTCAGACATCATCTTTGCAAGTTGATCTATTAGGTTCTTTAGGCTATGAACAAGAGCTTCTTGGTTCCTTAAAGATGTTTTAGTGTTTTGTAACCTAACCTCATTGGTCTAAATGTATTTGACTAAGAGTTCTCCTAAATTTGACTTTTTCTCTTAGGATAGGGGTTGTTGGAATCCTAGTAGATGTAGGATGATTCCATGTTAATTTTGGCTTTGGTTACCCTATGAAAAGTTAGGACTATTCCTCTTGTAGGTGTTACTCTATGGCTTGTCTTGAGGTTTAGATGGGTTCCCTAAGTAGTTTTCTTGCTTAACTTTCTCTTTCCTTACATATCCCTCCATGTTCATACCACTAGGGCCTATTGGTGAATCTTGCAATAATCTTGAATTAGATTTTTCTTACTCTAGTCCTTCCTCTCACAAATTAAAGGCAATTTTTGGCAATTGAATATCTATGTCCCTCAAATCGCAAGATCAAGAATTTAAGGATTGATAAAACTTACAATCCATAGTACTACTCACAATGAACTGATAATTATTAAGGAAAAGTTGTCACAATTTGTAAAATATAGATTGATTGGACAAATAGAAGATTGAAAATAGAATAAAACATGATAATAGATGCCTAACAATGAAAATAAGATAAATTTATACTAACCCTAACCTAATGGTAGAAGTATAATTAAGAGAAACATAAATAAAAGGGGTAACTAAACTCTAAGCATGTTTACAATCAAGGTTCATGCTTATGAACCTACCTTATGAACAAGGGCACTTGACAATTATTCATCTTTGAAAAATGTTTATCCCCAAGGTTTACCCTATTAAATTTGGTTGTGTTCTTCTCTATTGCCATTAATGATCTTTACTTCTTGAGCCTAAGATCCTCTTTCAATGACTTGTTTCCCTCGTTTCTTGTACCCCCGCCCCCTCCCTCTAAACTTAATTTTCTTTGTTCTTTAGCTTTCGATTACATCGCTTTGCTGTTCTAGATCTTTAACCTATCATTCCCTTAGGGGTAGTGAAGATTCTACCTCAAATCTCCAAAATGCTTTAACTTGCAAAACGAAACTGAAGGGACCCATAGAAACAAACTTCTTTGTTGTTCTTTCAATTTGCCTCATGCAATAAAATATTTCTTGATTTCTACTAGTAACATGAGATTTAGAGTAATTTGCTTACTACCTTTGACTAATGTGACCTTGTTCTTGAACCCAACAAATAACCTTTCGATCAAACATTTATGGTCTACCAAGCATCATATCTGTAGTCTCCATAACAACGTCACATAGCACCATATCTCGATAATTCTCAATTTATAATGGCAATTTAACCTACTTGTTAATAAACAATTCTAATTTTTTTGTCCAACCAAGAAAAAGTATATGCTTATGATGTGGAATCATCCATAATCCAAAGTGTCACCAAAAGTTGTACAAGCTGTTGGTCTTAGTAAATAATCAAGAAGGGTGTTTGAATTGATTGATAATTGAAACCTAAATTCCATTGAGTTCTTATTTCTTGGTGTTTAAGATTACTTGCTTAACACTAAACTTGTTTTTCTTACTTTTGACATATCAAAACTATTAACAAATTCAAATAGGAGATATGACTACCGAAGCTAATTAATCACTTCTTCTAATCTAATCTTTTATCTTAGGCCTTAGTCTATCTTGTTTTGCTATTAACCAGATAATACACGTGTGATGCTTTTGATTAGGTTATACTAAATTATTTTGGCTTAAGCATTCATTTCATTATGCAAACAATACATAAATTGGAGATAAATAAAGAGTGTTGGGATCAGAAAATTAGGCATTAATATATAGTAGTTCCTCTTTGTATGTTAGTCTACTTTTTTAGTTATGGCTAGGGATAGGTATTATACACCATTGTTCTATTATTTGAAAGAAACTTTTACAATGAGATTAATCACATGTCAAAATATGCAATTTATCTCAACTTTAAAACCTACTTTTGTGCATAAATTTGAGAGAAACTAGTGAATGCCATATAAAAATGAAGTTTCTACACAAACTGGACCAACTTAAGTTAAATTGCTCAAATTGAATTTTATTTTATGCATTTAGGTGTATGAGGGATACCATAGTCTTGATAGCCCCCATTGGTCAATCAAGGAGCTAAAAATGAAAACTATTGGAATTAAGCCTACCAATCGATCGGTAACCATGCTACTAACCTATTAGCATGCCCTCAAGTGTCAGGGGTGAGCCAATCAAGACAACGATCGATCGTAAGAAGAGGACGATGATTGAATAGAAGCTTACAGGTGAGAGCCGACCATATCGATTGATTGATACCACCCTTACTAACTAATCGGTAGAAGAAATCGGGTTTAGGGTTTATTTAACCTAAAACCATAATTTAGAATGTGACATTTCATGAAACATGAGACAAGAAGGAACTAATACATGTTAATGCAATTAATTGGTAGACCTTATTACCGATCGATAAGTAGCTCAAAACTATAAATATTCACATTTCTTACAAAAATAATGTGTCACAATTAGGATTTTCATAACTTTAGAATAGTTTTGTGAGCTCATTTCTATTTTTTCTATTTTTATGGTATTTTTATGATATTTATCACTTGTTCTTAAGAGTTTAATGCAATTAGGATATTTATCACAATTAAGATCACCTAGAAGAATACAATGGAAAGTAAATGACAACCATATTTGTCAAGAAAGTTTTTAGTTAAGTTTTTCCTTTTTTTGATTTCTATCTATTATAGTTTGGAGTTTTAAGGAGTCTTTTATTTGTTGTATCATGTTATGTTTAGGAAATTTTTTATCATATCATGTTCAAATTGTTCTTGTTCATAGTTTAAATGGTTTGTATGTACATATAGGATTTTTCTCCTCATATAAGGGTCTCCCGATCCTCGAATAGGGTCTAAATCATTATGATACTGTAGAGATAGGTAAAAATCAAAGCAAGGTCATATCATATATGTCCATGATTCCTATAATCAAATTCATGAGTCATGAAAATTGGAGATATGTCCATAAAATTTGAATCATGTTATAAGTTGTGGGAAATCATTTGGACATGATATATAAGATGTTTTTAAAGTATGGATTTATCCACTTGTCTTAATTTTTATCATCTTATTCTTTTAAAGTATGGATTTATCCACTTGTAAATCCAAAGGTTCTTGTTTTCATTAAAGTTGAAGAATCTCATCTTGAATCCTTGTAGTTGTTTTGAAATATGAATAAATAGGTTAGTAGATGTCTTTATCAACATAAAATATGAACAAAGTTGTTTGTTAAAGGGTTGAATCATACCTTGTTGATGTTGATTCCAAGAGAAATAAAGAATTGGATGGTGGGTCTTCAATGTTAGCGTAAAAGTGGCTAGAGAGATGGTTGGTTTTTGAATTGAATATGAGAAAGAAAGTGAAAGACAAGGATGTTGTAATGAATGTTAGAGACAAGTATGTGGTCCAAATGGTTTAGTGGCAGGGTTATTAGTAAAAAAAGTCGAAATTTGCTTACTTAATAAGATTTTGTTTTCTTAGGTTAGTTGAACTAATTACTATATCTTGATTACATCTCTTGTACTTATGAAGTCTTGCACGAAGATCCTTGTACATGTTAATAAATCTTTGGTCTTTGTTCCTTCGAATTACAAGCCAATTGGATTTGGTGGTTTTCTAATTGCTAGAGGCACCAATCGATTAGAGATGCGGCATATTTCACTTGTTTCTTATATCTTCATGATTTAATGGAGCAATTAAATCATTCCTTGCATCATCTCTCACTCAGTCAAATGTATTGTTGCATTTTTCTTCCTTCCTTCTAGAATCTAATCATTCATTCATGGAAGGCCACCTTTCCTTAGTCTTTCTCCTAATCAGTAGTAAATGGTTTGATGCAAACCATGGTTAGTGCCACTTTATGCCTTCTGATGCATACAATATGGAAGTAGATCTCGGACAAATAGAATGGCTATTCATAGAATTGAGTAGGTATGAAGATTAGGAAGAAAAATAGGGGATTTAAGTGTAAACGTATATAGGTATCACATACCGAGACACAAACACAATTAAGGGTTTAAGCTCGAAATAGGGTTCGATATAACTTACGAACACTAAATGTTGCTTGGGATTCAAATGGGGGTTAGATGCAACTTACTAATCAATTCAAATGAAAAGTTCACCATAATCTTAGGGTCAAGATTGATAAGAATGCAAGAAAGATTAAAGAGTTTAACCAATACTCAATAATTTAGCAAATGCAAGCTCTACTAGCTTAAGTATAGGAATATCCTTGCTCGAAAGAGGAAAGTTTCACTCTCTGTATGGGAATATCCTTTACTAAGTCTGAACTCCTAATGTTAGTACAAATGTTGCTATTTATGTCAAGTTCTAAACCCTAGTGGCAAAATTGTGAATAATTTACAAGGTCTTAAATCCTAAAGAATTGCGCCTATAAATAAAATAAAGAAAACATGTATAAGAAAACAAAACTGTGTGTTTAATAGAAATTAACATGCAGTCACTTAGCTTGTCCTAGAAGGAGTAAGATCTGAACTGGACGAGGTCAACAGTTGGATGTTCAAGTCCGTAGAGAAGCTCCTAAAGTCTTATAGTACTTGGCCGAGACACTAGAAAGGTCGGCCCATAATTGCAAAGTGCTAAAATTAGTCAGCACTAATCTCTTGGTGTCGTGTTGAGTGGTTCTTTGGTCTTGAGTCCACGACTGTGTGTTCTCTCAGCTTCTCACCAAACGATAAACTTCATGCTGAGTAGCTCTTTTTCTTCCCCTTTGCCTTCTGTTATCAATTTGCCCTTAGCAAAAGCAATTCTGCCTTAGCCTTAAATTATTCGACCTTGAGTTAGAACGGGTCACCATCTACTTCTGGTGGTTCAGCTTCAGCTTGGGATAAGTCAGCCTTGGTTGGGAGATAGTCGTAGGTTGATTCCTATCATTACTGTGGAAGTTATCCTCAATGTTAAACATTGGGCATGAGCTGGAATGTTAAATAAACTTCTCTTCTCCTTTTTGCTTCACTATGGGTGCTCAGTGTCTTTGGATTTCCTTAATGCTCATGAGGGGTCACGTAATAGCTCTTCCCATCCTTGTGAACTATGTAACTGTTGAGGAAGCCATCATGGAACATTTTCTGGTCATACTCCCAAGGTTGGCTAAGAAGCAAATTTACAGCATGCATAGGCACCACGTCAAAGTTAATCTCATCTTCATTCTATCCTGCCTTGAATACTATTTGAGCTCTTTTATGCACATGGACTATACCCTTATCATCAAACCACTTCAATTCATAGGGTTGGGGATGCGGATAGGTTGGCATTTTCATCTTTTCTACAACTTAGCAGAAACGATGTTAATACAGCTTCCTTCATCAACAACTATGGAATAGGTCTTCCCATTTACCAAACACCACATATAAAATAAATTTTCTCTTTATCCGGGATCTGCCTTTAGGTCAGCTCATATTGCCATAGCTAAGAGTTTATCAAAATCCTCGGCATAGATATCTTCTTTTATCAACTGGTCTTTTGAACTCTTATCACTCTTACTCTTGATTTGAGCCTCGAGCCCTTCACCTTTCAAGACCATGACCCTTTTACTTGGGCATTAAGATGTAATGTGTCCAAAACCTATGCATTTGAAGCATTTCACATCTTGAGCCTTGTTGCTAGGTACCTTTTCTTTCTTAGTAGTCTTCTTCTCGACATGGATAGGTTAGCTAGGCTTGCCTCTCTCCATCTTCTTCTCTAGCCCTTTTCTCTCGGCATACCTCTCAAGCTTAAGGTTGCCTTATTGAGGTCGGCTACTTAGACATGGGCTTCATAACCAGGGAACATGGCCATAAAGAGAAACCATGGTTATTCCCTTTACTTAATTCTTAAACAAATTCTCCTTGACACTTGCTATCCTTGGATTATCTTCAAAATAGATGCAATTTTCTTCAAAAGTTGTCCGAATTCTCATCTTTCCATTTTGTTGCTTTATTTGAGGCCTAAAATCAAGAAATCACTCAAATCAATAATAAATTCAGCAAAATTAGATTGAAATAACTTGAAATATCTAGAAAAATAACATAGTGAATGAGTATAAAATTACACTCATTAAATCTCTACACACTTGAATATAATTTTCCAGCAACTCGTATACTTTTCTCCTTTTTCACCTTTTTATGTATTCTGAACAAAAATACTAGAATTCAATGGTTAATTTATGTAAATCGACATTTAATCATGCGATGTAACTAAGGATTCTCTCATATGTTAGTTCCATTTTTATTTAGTCAGGCAAAAGTCATACACAAACTCCTTTGTATTTAGCTAAGATGTATAGAAATCTCTTCCCAATTTACCAAGTATCATAATCGAGAGTAAATACATGTTATATCTGCTCATCCCCTACTCATTCCCTTAACATAAAGTTCTACCAATAGGCTTTTTATTTTGATTACTTACCAAAGCCTATTAGTAGTGGGAAAGTGCCTTGCTCTTTTATAAGACCAAGGTTGATTTTTACTAAATTAACCCTTTTTAGAATTAGCATTGACAATGGAAAAAGTCTTGCTCTTTAAATGAATGAGATCGATCCATGCCAACCACATTTTTTACATTTTATTAATTATTATACCCTCATTAACTTAAAAATTAAGGGGAAATTTCAAGAGACAAGATTCATTTACTTTTTTGCGCAGGACCATAGAGCTTTAAAAAAAAAAAAAGATAGGTATACATTTAAGTAAATTTTAGAAGTAGCATATGACTAAGGCTTAACCACAATATTTAATCAATTAATGTCTTGGAATCTTAGGTCAAATAGCATGTAATTTTGGCTCTATAGAAATTTCACTATTCGATTCCAATAATGTGTTCCATGTACAATAGTGACTTTTAGAGAATTTAGATATAAGCAATATTGTCTTATTAAATTGGGATTGTAAATTTGAAAAAACTAAAATAAAAAAGGGGGTTAAAAATAACAGTTTGATTCCTAAATAATTGTAGTGTATCCTTCTCTTACACTTAATTTAGGACATTGGCCGTAATTTACCTAATTCTAAATTGTAAGAAAAATAACTGCAAATGATTAAAGTATATAGGAGTAGAAAATATAGATATGGGAAAAACGATATGCCCTTGAATATTTTGATTTGCTTGAATTATCCATTAGAATTCACCTTGGATGATTTGAAGTTGTCAGCTCAAGAGAGATCTAAACAAGTACACTTTTAATAATGAAATAAAAGCATATGTTACAAAAAGGAAATTTTCATTATTTTATTAAATGGAAAGAACTTGAACATAAATTGGAAAAACAAAATAAAAACATGGAAACTAGAAATTGCAACTACCTAACTAATACTTATTGGAACTAAACATCAAAATTGAAGAACACCTAAACAAAACAAATGATACTAAATATCTAGAAAAGTTCAAATCTTCTTCGGTGGTCTCATCTTTTGAAGCAATGTTTATTTGTTTGTTTTCCCCATTGCCCTTTGATGTCTCTTCTTATATCCTTGATGTTGCCTCCTGCTCTTCATCCCCTATATTCATTCGTCTCACCACATCAATTAATTCCTCATCTGTAAGTAGAGGAATTTTCATCTTAACTTGATTGGCAAGATTGCTACAAAACTCAATCATCCTAATTTGACACCGGAAGAAACTTTTGAGGGGTTGTTCAATTATTTCCTCAGAATCTACCAACTTCCAGACTTCTATTTTCAATTTTTTCACTTCACCAATGTGTCATTATTATTAGAGTTTTCACTTTCTTTTCTTTTTGGGGATGGCTTGTCAACTTCATCCGAGAGGAGTCCCATTTAGTGGAAGGTAGATAGAGTCATTGGAGTGACATTCCTAATAGTGGTTAATTGTGGGTTATCAATAAGGAATTTTAGTTATTTTGCTAAAACTGTCACATATAGGGCGCATCTTAATTGGTTCACCCGAGCATAAGTTGCTTGGTGTCGTATCTAGAAAGCGAGTGCAATAGTTAGGTTTATGGAATATCCCTCTACTAGGCAATAGAGGTAAAAGACTTCATACATAGCCACATTATTGGTACTTTTTTCTCTCCTACTCATGGTATGAGTAAGTGACCAATGGACAACTCGATGTATTGGGTTTTTCGAGTGAGATACCCTTGAGAATTTTTGGCTTTAAATTTTCTCACCACTTAATTTTAGCCAATAAGTGGCAAGGGTAACACCTCGAGGTAACTCACATGAAAGTGCATAAACTCTAGTGACCAAATGAATTCCTTATTATAAAGTCCCATTAAAACTCTAAATTCTGCTATGGAGAGATTGAACTTGGTATTTTGAAGTTGGAAGGAAATAGTTTTATGGGCTCTATAGGGTACTTGATCATGTTCTAAGGATAAGGTGGTAGGGAACTTTAAGGTTAGTTCCTTGTAGACGAGTCTTAGATTTCAAACAACCTATCCTAACCCCCTTTTACTGCCATGGCATGGATTTCTAGCTCCATGTTACCTAGTTTCAATGTCGCTTAATCTATGAAACTTAACTAGGAAAAGGTTTTCTTAGTAAGGATTTCATAGCATGCTTGATCATCGAGGTTGTTAAATTCTAACATGTGTTTTGAGTGAGGTAAAAGTGTGGTTAGAGGATACCCTTCTAATATGGGTTGAGAAGAGGTCTTGTAAGTGGTGCGCTGGGTGATTCTTAGTACCATAGGTTATGTTTAAAGGTTTCTCTTTCCCACACTTAGTTTCTTAGGTTAGCAATTTAGGAATTTAGGGAATGAAATTAGAGTATTCAAAGTTAAAGGTTATTTAAATACTACTTTCTTAGATTATTGTTGCAATTCTAAATTAGCAACTTACTTTTTGTAAAAGTTGCAACTACATCTTTTTATCTAGGAAAGAAGCATTCTAAGAGAATACCTTGAATATACATTGCATATTGGAAATAGGAATGTTGTTTTAGAAAGGGAAAGTGAATTTGAGATGAGATGATTTCGATTCAAGAAAGTGGATCATCATTCAATCAAGAAAGATTCAAGTGCAACTTGGGTTAGTTATGACTAAAAGTTCATAGTTGAGATCATGGATATGATCTGTAGCTGTAGTCTCTACCCGAATCAATGCCTTATGATTTTTCTAAGTGTAATTCTTGATGAGGGGAACATAAGTATGGCTACAGGCATAGTCCTTTCCCATGATTCCCTTGAACTAAATTTCAAATTCAAAATTATGTACTTTCCATATCTTGCAAGTATACGGCTTGAATCATGAGTGCGGTTTTAGGTTGTAGCTCCCTTAAACTACAATTCAAAGTTTAATATTAAGTTCAATTCATGATGAAAGGATCAAGGTTATGACCACGAGCATGGTCTTTAATCGTGATCCCTTTTAGACTCAATTTTACCTCTTTCCTTAAGCTTTATACTCGGGTTCATGATCGTGATCCTTTCCCATTTGTCCTTAACCATCATAGTTCCTTACTAAGTGCATTTCACCTTGCAACACTTAAGAATAATTGAGAACAACTTATATTGATTTATTATATGACCAAACCTAAATAAAAAAGGCATAAATTAAAAATATAGGTAATGTGAAATGAACATATCATGGATTGCCTCCCAAGAAATGCTTTTGTTTAACATCGTTTGCTTGATGTATTAAGAATGAGGTTACCTGTTTTCTCTAATTGGATGGAGGTTGTGTTCATGGTTATTTTTCTTTTCAAACTTTCCCCTTAAATATAATTTAAGTCAGTGGCTATTTACCTTGAAAGTGCCTATCTCGGGACTTAAAATCTCCATTGCTCTATATGGGAATACTTGCATTGTAGTATAAGGCCTAGAGCATCTAGATCTAAGATCACCTGGGAATAGCTTTGACTAGGATTGATATAGTAAGACTTTATCCCTAGCTTGGAATTGCTTTCCCTACTTAGTTTGATTGTCATGATACCACCTTCTTGAGTTCTTGTAAGCTATGTCTTGCCATTTTTCTAGCTCATTGAGCTAAAGTTTCCTATATTCACCTACACGCTCAATATTGTGGTTCGCATGTTTTAGGGCTTAGTAGGCCTTATGCTCAATTTCTATAAGTAAATGACATATGTTACCATACATAAGTGGGGTTGTTCTAATTAGCATTTTGTAAGTGATCCTATAAGCCTAAAGAACATTGTCAAGCTTCTCAAACTAATCTCTTTGATTATGCTCAACTGTCTTTTCTAAAATTTGTTCCAGGTTCCTATTTACTACTTCAACTTATCCATTAGTTTGGGAGTGGCATGGACTTGCAATTTAATGCTTAGCTTCATATCGCTTTAAAACCTTTCCTAATTAGACATTAAAAAATGGGTTCCTCTATTGCTTATTTGTGCCCTAGGAGCACCTAATCTAGAAATGAACATTTTAGGAATCGTCTTACTACTTTAGAGTCATTAGTTGGTCGAGCTTATGCTTCCGCCCACTTAGATAGATAATCTATAGCTACTATGATATATTTTCTTTCCATTTGAATTTGAAAATGGTCCCATAAAATGTATACCCCAAATGTAAAAAATATTGTAGATGAAAATCAGGTTATGTTGAAATTTATCTCTTTTAGATATGTTCCTTACCCTCTGACATCTATGATACTATTCGACAAATTTTTAGGCATACCTAAATAACATTGGCTAATAAAAACCACACTCGAACACTTTATGTGCTGTTTTATTTGCACTCAAATGTCTTCTGGTTGGTCTTGCATGATAGTGCTTTAAAATTTGCTAACTTTCTAAACGAGACACATATCTATGAATTATTTGATATGCACCAATTTTAAATAAATATGGGTCTTCCTAAAAATAACTTTTGATATCATGGAATTTTTTTTTCTTTGCCTGTAATCTAGTCTTCGAGGAACAATCCTAGCTCTAGATGATTAGCTATATCAACAAGCCAAAGAGTTTCCTAAGGACTTATCGGTATAACTTCTCATCTGGAAACTCATCATTAATCTCCTATTCATTAAGCTTTTCCAATAATAGCTTTACTAAGTGCAAGAGATAGCCAGCTGCCAAATTCTCTGCTCCCTTTTTGTCTCTAATTTCTACGTCAACTTCTTAAAGTAATATGATCCACCTAATCAATCTTGGCGTGGCATCTATCTTTTTTAACAAATATAATAAAGTAGAGTAGTCAATGTAAACAATAACTTTATAGAGGATAAGATATGGCCTGAATTTATCAAAGGCGAAGACATCTATTAGGAGTTTTTTTTTTTTTCTATAGTGGTGTAATTCTCTTAAGTTTTAGTGCGTCTTTCTTACATAATAGATTGGCTAGAAGTGTTTCACTGGCCCTTGTCTTAATGTTGCATATACAACATAGTCACTAGCATCGCACATTGGCTCAAATGGTAAACTCTAATTTGGGGCTACCATAATTGGGTCATGAGTTAATTTATCTTTTATGGTGTTAAATACATCTAAAAAATCTTGAGAAATTATAAATGGAGGGTCTTTTCTAACAACTAAGTTAATGGTTTGGCTATTTTTGAAAAATCTTTAATAAACCTTTTATAAGACCGACATAGCTTAGGGAACTACGTATGACTCTTATAAATGTAGGAGGGGACAATTTTGCAATAGTGTCAATTTTAGCATTATCTACTTCTATGCCTTTCTAAGACACTTTGTGTCCTAGAACTATTCCTTTTTGTACCATGAAATGACACTTTTCCCAATTTAAAACTAAGTTAGTTTCTTCACACTCAACCAAAACTTTTTGTAAATTCCTAACATAGTTATCAAATGAATTCTCGAGAACCAAGAAATCAACAATAAAAACTTCCCTTATAGTTTCTATAAATTCATCGAAAATTGCCATCATGCGTCGCTGAAAAGTTGCAGGTGCATTATAGAGGCCAAAGGGTAGTCTCCTATATGTAAATGTACCATAAGGACATGTAAACGTGGTTGTCTCTTTGTCCTCTAGGGCAATTGGAATTCAAAAATAACTAGATAAACCATCTAAAATGCAATATAACTCATAACTTGATAATCGCTCTAACATCTGGTTAACAAATGGGAAGGGAAAATGATCTTTTCTAATAGCGTCATTAAGCTTCATGTAATTAATATAGACTCGCTAACCTGCAACAGCTCTCATTGGGATCAACTCATTTTGCTTGTTTAGTACTATTGTGATGCCTCCCCTTTTAGGTACAACCGACATAAGACTAACCTAAGAGCTATTAGAATTAGGTTAGATCATACCTACTTCTAGAAGCTTGATTACTTTTGCCTTTACTTCTTCCTTCATATTGGGATTTAAACGTCTCTACAGTTATACTATAGGTTTGTGGCCTTCTTCATGTAAAATTTTGTATGTATATAACGAGAGACTAATTCACTTAAAGTCAGAAATCTTCCAAACAATTGCTCTCTTGTGATCTCTTAGCATGTTGATGAGCTTCTTTTTTTGCTAGTTAGTCAATCTTAAGGAAACTATCATTGGTAATTTCGAGTTTTCCTCTAAGAAGGCATACTCCAGATAATCTGGTAGCTTCTTCAATTCTAACTCTAGTGGCTCTTTAATGGAAGATTTTAATTTTGTTTCCTTTATTTGTTCAAATCTCAATCCTTCTCTCCTTAGTTGGGGGATTGATTTCTAGCTGAGCTTCCACTTGGGTTATGATTGGATCACTAAATGCTTCTTCTTAGATTCCCTATGTCAAACGTATCTCCAGTGGGTCTTTAGATAGTAGCTACTGCAAAGTATTAGCTATTAAGAAATCAGTCTCATTAAGACTAAAACATGTATCATCCTATTCAATACATTTTCTCATTACTTCTTTAATCTTAATTACCTTCTCTTCTTCTTTTACCCTTAACATTAGCTTACCATCGGTAACATCTATTATAGCTCCAGCTATAACTAAAAAGGGTTTACTTAAGATGAGTGGCATTTTGATAGCCTCATCAATGTCTAAAATAACAAAGTCAATGAGAAATATGAATTTATCTATTTTAACAAGCACATCTTCAATTATACCCCTAAGGTATGTTATTGATCTATTTGTTAATTGTAAACTCACTTAAGTTGGTTTAGGTTCACCTAGGCCTAGATGATCAAATAATTTATATGGCATTAAGTTTATGCTAGTAGTTGAATTGACTAATACTTTCTTAATAAATAAATTTCCAATAAGATAGGGGATGGTAAAACTCCTTTGGTCCTTTAACTTTTTAGGAAACTTATTTTGAAGGATGGTTAAACACTCCTTACTAAGCATAGTCGTAGGTAATTCCTTTAGTCTCTTCTTGTTGGAGACCAACTCCTTTAAAAACTTTGCATATTTGGGCATTTGCAATAAAGCTTCCACCACAGATAAATTACCATGTAATTGTTTAAATAAGTCCAAAACCTTACCATGTTACTCATTTGAGCATTCCTTCCTTAACATATGAGGATATGGAATAGGTGGTTTTTATTCTTTGATCTTCTGGGGCTCTGGTTCTTCTTTAGATGATTTTTAATTTTCTACAACTTTATCCTTTAACTCCTCCATTATTGGTTCAGGGCTTAGCAACTTGTAACTCCTTTCCACTTCTCAAAGCTACAGCTTCAACTGAAGCTTAAGGCAAGAACTCTGGTTGCTTCTCAATTGAGATCTTGGCAAGTTGCTTTATTTGTTTTTCAATCTTTAATAACTTATCATCACTACTCTATATAGACTTGGTCAACATTTCCTCCAGGTTTGAACTTCCCTCCGTTAGAGGGTAAGCTTGGGATCTATGAGGAATATTAATATTCATTAGTTGGCCTGCATAAAAAAAATCACCTGCATAAGAAAAACACTCCCTACCTCGTTCTTCAAGGTCGTAACAAGGTGAATGCTAAAAATCCCATTGATTTATGCAATTATTAAATGGTCTCGTATAACAAGGTATCATATATCCTCTTAGGTTTACTACACTAGGCATCATAGAGGTTTGTGCTAAAATGGATAAGAGTCTAACCTTCTATTCAGTGCATCCATCATGGCTGCTAAGGTTATTGTAAATTCTACATCTACCACTTCTAATTTCTTCCTACTAGGCTTAGTGCCTTCCTAATGATAGCTATTCATAGCTAGGCTTTTGAATAATCATAAGCTTCATTAGGGGTCTTTGAATTTAGTGTCCTACCTATAGATGCATCAACAAATTGCTTATTGGCTAAATTCAATCTATTATAAAAAGTCTGTATCTTCATCCAAAGTGGTAGAGCATGATTAGGGCACTTTCTAAGCAATTGCTTAAAATGCTCCCAAGCATCGTAAATTGTCTCATCATCAGATTGTACAAATGATAAGATGTCACTACGAAGCTTAACTATCCTAGTTAGACAAAAATAATTTCTTAAATTTTTTTAGTTATGAAATTCCATGATGTAATTGAATCCTTTTTTAATGAGGCTAACTATTGCCTTGCTTTTCCTTGTAAGGAAAAGAAAATAATCTTAACCTTACCGCATCATAGCACATATCTTCAAGAAGTTTGCTATATGTGTATGTGGGTCCTCCTTTAGAGAGCCTTTAAATCTTAACATTTGGATGATGATTGGTGAAATCATGAATTCATTTGTAATGATAGTTGGTCTTGAAAAGTTAGAGTCAACTTCACTAGTTGACGGTTTAATATAGTCAAACATAGTTTTTGGTGCTTCACTGTTGTTAGCTATTACTTCAAATTTCCTCAACATAAAGAAGAAAAAGTAGATTAGACTATAATTGACTTAATTCAAAGAAATTAAAAAAACAACAACAAAGTAAAATAATAGAGTAAGAAAGGAACGAGCTTTCCTGATCAAAGTCACTAGTAACTATACTAAAAACTTGATGGGACATATAATGCCTTAATAAGCAAGTGCTCATATCAAGTAATATTATGGAGGACTTCCATAGTCTAAGATTGTCAATCCCACAAGGATTAAACCCTTATTCACTTGCCTTAAATTACTCTAATTGAAATAGATTGTAATATTGATAATAAAATTTAATGATAATTAGAAAGCAGAAACTATTAAGAAATTGACCATGAATGCAACAATTGAATGAAAGTAATTAACCATAAATGCAGATATCTAGACTCTAATCACCAAGAGATCAACATGCAATAGCTTAGCGTTTTTAGTAAAATTCTTATTATTATCAATTGGAGGAATTCAATTGCTAATTTAATAGGAATCACTTATTTATTAAATTATAGTCCTAATTACGTTCTATTTAAATTGCTTCTAGAATAAAACTCCTTAGAATAGCATTAGGAATAGGAATTCCACAAAACAAACAAGAAATAACTTTTAATTTTGAAAGAAATCTATAACTTATCATTAAGCTTATAGCAAATTTTTTCAATTACGATAGATCTATTTATGTATTGGTTTTGCAACTTTAATACATAAAATTGGATGATTAAGTAGAAACTCTAGAAATAACAACTTAATTTAAACAAAATGTGTAATTGAATTAACAAGAACAAGAGAATTTCATCAAAAGAAGAACAATTGACGTAACGCTACATGTTACTTTAATGGGTACAAGCTTAGACATCACTACTTTTACACTACAATTATGATAAAGCTACAAGATTTCATCATTGAAAAGGAATAAAACCATAGGAAAAGACTATTCTCTAACCTCTATATGTGTTTCTCCTTTGTATAAGTATCTATCATCTATTTATAATGTCTAGAGAAAATAATCCCCTAATGGAAAGTGTTTTAAAATTAATTGCTGGTCTATGGACAAGTAAATGGCTATGGTAATGGATCGTGGTCTTATATTTATCTAAAATTCCTCAAACTTCAGTTGGAAATTAAGGACATGGGCTTCATGAATAAGGAATATAGCTCCCTTTGCTTAATTCTCGAATAAATTCTCCTCAACACTTACTATCCTTAGATTATCTTCAAAACAGATGCAATTCTCTTCAAAAATCATATGAACTCTCATATTTCCATCTTATTGCTTCATCTAAGTCCTTAAATTAAGAAATTACTCGAATCAATAGCAAATTCAACAAAATTAGATCGAAATAACTTAAAATATCCAAGAAAATAATGTAATTGATGAGTGTAAATTTACACCCATCACATGCCTATTCCTTCAACGAGTTGTGGTATTTTGACCATAGCTACAACAAAGCACACCACAAAACTCCATAGTGGTTCATTATTGCTTTGTTGAACCAGATAAAGAGATTATGAGTCCTTAACTGGTAGTTTGCTTACTTAGAACTATTATCTAAAGCGTTTAGTAAGCTTAGTGAAAGAGAAAATTGAATTTTCAAATACATGGTTGAACCATGTTGTATAAAAGGGAGGTAGTATTATTGGTTTCTACTATGTTCTTGTTTCTCGTAAATTTGCTCTAAGCCCCTCGAAGCTCATTTGATCCAATGAGCAGGTAAGTTTTGCCCCAACTTGGGCTAGCTTGTTAGAACAACATAGAATTGTGTTAGCTTTGAGAGTTGACAGAATGAGTAGCTTCAACCTTGGAGTTGGCTTCTCATGCTAAGAGGTAACGTATGGCTTCTTTCACTTCTAGAGATGTAGGTACAGGATTCCTCCTAATGAAACGTATCTTATCGTAGTTTAGATCCACATACATGCGATTAAAGTTTTTCATTTTGTTGTTTCGTCTTGTAATTTTTCTTCGTTTGAATTTCGCCATTTTGCTTTTGACTTACCTCATTCTACTTTCGAATGGCATCATTTTGTTAAGCCAAGCCATAACATGTGGCTACCAACTCATCAAGGCATTCAACATTACTTACTAGGGTAGCCTTTCTTAACTACAACAAAATTAGATTTGGATAACGTTTGTAGATTTTGTAAACATTGCTAGTTTTGGTATGATTTAGCCTTGTTTATTAAACATGGCATAAGATAAATTATTGGTAATGTTTATAGTCAATGATAAAATATATTGTCTTGTTTATTATGGCATTAAATATCATCTATATCCAAATATAAGATAGATTGAGAAAATAAATGAAAAAATTGATAGATTAAGATTAAAGCAAATTAACCTATGGGTTCCCTGCACTCAAATTAATTTTCCTACCTAACTTAAAGGTAAAAGAAACCTTCATTTTTATAATTTCTCACAAAAGCATCGAGTACACCTTCTTGACCCTTCTTAATAACACTCAATTGACATACATATTTTTTTGTATGATTTTTTATATTGATTAAGTTAATTGTATAACAATTTGGAGCTTAATTCGTTTAAATTTCATTTTTAGGGACTTTGGAACCATTTGATGAATTTTTGAATATTTTTATCAAATTTTTGAGCCTCATTAAAGGAGCGCATTGATCAAGGAACTAAAGTAGAAGAATTTCAAGTAAGAAATGAGGTCTAAAATAAACCATGGGAGAAGACCATGACCATATTCCTGGTCATAGACCTCTTGTCATTAATTTCCATAAAATTTGAAGATTTTAGATGAAGTGCAAGACTACACCCTAACTCTATGACAATGATCCTAAGGCATGGTGGTACTATGATTTGTAAACCTTCTATTTTTGTCAAGTTTTCTTTATAAACCTAGGTCTACTCCTTATAAATAGATGCTTAGATTTAGGTTTGCAAGGAGAACCTCCTAGGAAGAGTTATAACGTAAAATTATACTGGGGGTCTATCATCTTTCTCTTCCTTTTGTTTTATCATGCTGCACTTTTAACTATTCTTAGTAAATCGTTATTGAACTCTAGTCTACATTGCAACATTTCCTTTATTCAATTAATGATATTACCTTTGTGATTTAATTGAATTAGTATTTAGCTAGGTTATTAGTTCAATGTTTAAGTTTGCTATAGAGTTTGCGAGATCCTACAATAAATAAACCTATGTAAATAGAAGGAATTGAGTAGGTTAAGCGATTAGGTATTTGATTTCTCTAGATTAGGAAATCCTAATAGTGAGATCCAAGATCTCAATAGAATCTTGAGATGCTTTATTGCAAAAGTGATTTAAGTAGACTAATCTCAAGGTTAAGAATTAACTAGAGATAGGACTTCGGTTAATTCATATAAGGCATCTTTACGATCTAATGAGTAATTGAGATTGAAAGTTGCATAGAGTTAAGTAGTAAATAACAATAGTTTACTAAGGATTATGTGTTTCTTTAAGTCCACTAATTTTGTTTAGTTAATCTTGTTTTTTTTTTTTTACTTTATCATGTTTATTTTATTTAATCTCATTTATTTTGTTATTGTCTATTTCATTATTCTTATCTTGGTCATTGTTCTATGTTCATTTTTACTTAACTAAAATTATTTTAAATTGTTAAGTTAGATAATTGGAAAATTAGGGCAATTTGTTAGTAATGTAGGGTTTCCTCACATTCATGGCTCCTTAAGGGATAAATACTCTAATCCACATCTATCTATTATACTACAACTTGATTAGGCACAGTTTCCTATTGATCACCTCTCTATCTCTCTCTTACTTTGTCTCTCTCAAACACAATGTACTCTCTCTATGTTTACCTCTCTCAACCATACTATTTCAATGGGTTAAAGGTTCACATCTCTCTCTCTCTCTCTCTCTCTCTCTAAAAATGAAGTTCAATCACATATTATGGTTTTGATTTCATAGCTTGAAAGACGAGATAAAATTATCCTAAATTTTCTATTGAGATTCACAATAAAGATAAAGTTTATATTCCTATCTTTTTTACCATTGCACAAGAGGAATTAATCTATTATGTCATGCCATGCCTTAGTTCTAATTCCCATTCTTTGGCTGTACAAAATTCAATTTTTGCTTCTTAAGTGAAATCTCTTTTATTGAGTTCTTTTCCTCTACTTCAATTTTGGTTTGATGCATTCTCTTAGTCCTCAAATTTGTTAGTTGAGTAAGTTGACCTTACTTTAGGCTTTTTTTTTTTTTTTTGTAAAACTATTGATTACTATTCCTTAGTATTTACTTCAATAATCATGAACCGTGGTACTATTAATTTTCAACTACCCATGATGTTTTGGCTTTGCTAGTTGTAGATCCAAATTTGAAGCAATCACTAATAATAAGCACAACAAATACTATTACATGGCTTTCCTCCTATAGTTGGTGATAAAGCTTTGGATTTTATTGATTTGGATGATGCAAAAGTGTTAATTCATGTGAATATTGGTAAGTTATTGAATGATGGTGAAAAATTATTATTATGATCTTTTTAGAGGTACACTTGTGAAGGTATGTTTAAGGGTAGGATTTCGATATTCTATGCAACTTAATGTAAGACGCAACTACTTTTATAGGATTTGATTCATTAAAAAAGAAAAAAGAAAAAAAGTCTAGCATCATTAAAGTGATAACCTTAGCTGCAAAGATGGAATTTTTTGATTGTGTTGCTAATGTTTTGTTGTTGAGAGTCCAAAAGAAAGTTTCCTCACTCATAGAATGTGTGCTAAAGTGAAATGGAGGAAATAGAGGCTAATTAGTAAGGTATGTGCAATCATACTTTGAAAATTAGTTATTATGACTAAATAAAGATTTATCAAACTTATAATGCATGAGCTCCCACAAAAATGAATGCTAAGTTTATGACTTACAAGAAAAAAAAACAGACAAAGATTTCTCCCATTGATTGTTAGCATTTACTTGAGGTCTTATTCATGAATATGCACTCAATGGAGGAATTTTTAGTAGAACTAGTAAGAGTGTGATGTTTGCTAATGTTTAATTTTTTTAGCATTTTGATCGCTTATTTAAGCTTATTTATGGATCATGTCATGTACTTTTTGTATAAAAATATAAGCAAATATATAAAAAAAAAGTGTTGGAACTAAAGCTAATATGTAAATATGTAGAGTTTTAGAAAGATCTAATAATTGGTTGTTAAAATTGGATGTTTCATATCTAATAGGAGTTGTTATGGAATGCCAACCTCTGGACCTTTCACTTAATCCCATCTTAAAGGCCTACAAAGTCTTATAAGGAGGATTCTATCTACTTAGCTCGACCAAGACGAACTTTAGTATCATGAAGGCTTGATAATGAACTCCTTAAGTGCCTAGCTTGGATGCATCTCGATCTACTTTGTCTTATGCCCAAGGGCTGAGCTCATGATCCTTCCTAATATGGCCAACCTATCAAGTACCAAGCATCCTATTGCCATTGTTGACCAACTAATTCCTAAGAACTCAATTGTTGACTTGTCGCATGTTGAGGACTTGAATACCAATCTCCTAGCTTCATCCTGTTAACTTCTCTATTCACCTAAATAGCTCAGCCCTAGTACTTTACTACCTTATGTACGGAGGGGATGATAGTGCACTACCTGTCTCTACTTTTTTTTTTTTTTGACATTGTATTATATTCCCTTTGTTTTGATTGTCCCATTTGCTTGTTTTGGCAACGTACTAAGTTTTTTACTTTGTATTATCCCTTATGTAATTTCATGCATTTCCTTATTGCCATAAGGACTCACTATAAATAGTCCCATGTCATTTGTGGCCGAAATCATCTTATCCTTTGCTAGCTAATGAATATTCTCTCTCGTATCTTGTGAGCAATACTCTTAGGTTACAGATTCTCACTCTTATCTAATCTTGTTGGTAGCTTGAGGTTAGTGGCGAGTGGACTTTAGTTCTTTACTTATGTGTCATATTAAGTTGAGGTTACGTCATATATTGTTTATCGATGAGTCATCTTCAATGAGCAGCCTCATAAAGTTGCTGGAACGATCAAACCAACCCATCTCTACTTTTTTTTATAGTTCAAAGGACCTATTTATAATCTTACCATGAGTCCTTATGATAACTGAGCTCTAAGGTACACCAAGTTATAAATTAGTAGTATTTATATTTGATTATGATCTTTCATGATATTTTTCAACTTGGAGTTGATTTGAAATTAAAGTGGTGTAATTTTATAGGAAGATTCTCATAAACAAGTGGAGAGTGGATTTCAATTTGATATGACTAGGGATTATGCTCTCTTTTTATATTCATATTTAGTAACATTCAAATGTCACTGATTATTATAGGTTTAGCCATGTTTTCTCTATTTACCAACATTTATTCTATTAACATAGTGGAACTGATTCACAGTAGGCCTTTGGTGACATATATTAGCCGTATTTATTAAATGTACCTAAAACTTATTAGCTACATTTTATCCTTGATCAACGATGTTTATAAAACGTCACCAAGGGCCAAAATTCTTATAGTGCCCTATATGTTGATTGGCAATTCCTTATTAGCATTAGAAGTTTCAATAGGATTGTTTTTATTATTAGAAGAATTGGAAATCGCTTCCTACAGACAATGTTAATATGTTCCCTTAGATCTTCTGCCAACATAGTGTAATGCCCCTTATATGCCAGGTAATGGAATTTTAATTCATTGAGGCATCTTTTGATGTAGTGGCTTGAAGTACACCGAAACTTCGAAGTTAAGAGTACTTAAGGTAGAGTAATCCCAAGATAGGTGATCTTCTAAGAAGCAATTGCACCAAAAGATAAAACCATGTAGTGTTCCATGCCAAAATAGATAATATCTCAATGGGAGGAGTTCCGACCAAGTTATTATAGGTGGTATCAAAGCAATCCACCAGCTAAAAGGGCGAAGCCCTACCTGGTGATTCTAGACTTATGTAACAAAACTAATGAGGGCATCAATTCTATAAAAGGGGTGGATTGTAATGCCCCTTATATGCTTGGTGACAGAATTCTAAATCATTGAGGCACCTTTTAGTATAGCAGTTCAGAGTAAGTTGAAACTTCAAAGTTAAGCATGCTCAAGCTAAAGTAATCCTAAGATAGGTAACCTTTTGGGAACCTATTGCATCAAAGGATAAAACTATATGGCGTTCCATGCTAAAGAATGCCATATGGATAATATCTCGGTGGGAGGAATTCTGACCAGGTCGTTATAAGTAGTATTAGAGTAATCTATCAACTAGAAGGGTAGAGTCCTGCTTGGTGGTGATTATGGAATTATGTAACAAAACTAGTAAAGACATCAGTTCTATAAGGGGGGTTAGATTGCAATGCCGCTTATATGTCAAGTGACGGAATTCTAAATCATTAAGTCGCCTTTTGGTGTAGCAACTTAGAATACATCGAAATTCCGAAGTTGAGCGTACTTAGGTTAGAGTAATCTTAAGATGGATGATCTTTTGGGAAGTTGCTACACTAAAGGATAAAACTGTATGGCATTTTACGCTAAAGTGGACAATACCTCGATAAAAAGAGTTCCAGCCAATTCATTACACATAGTCTCTAAGCCTCCATTGGTGGAATAGGCCTTATTTGGTGTGCTTAAATGGTTAGGGGAGCTTTTTACAAGATAAATAAGGGGCAAGTTCCTATGTTTAGAGTTTGTCTGACATGGTCATTTCAATACTTAAGTTAGTGAGATAGAGAAAGGAGCTTAAACTTAAGAGAGAGAGTGTAAGAGCAAAGTTCTTTCTCCTTTAAAACTTAGATAGTGAACTTCGATTTATTGACTATTGTCATACTTACATAAAAGCTCGTGGCTTAAGCGGAGGCATGCTAATTTTCTAGAATAGGAAGATCATAGAGGTTCATATCCTTAAAAAGTCCTTTTAAGAAGTTCATCTAGAAGTGAAGGTTAGTAACTCAAATTCTAACTGATTTTTCTCAACAATTAGTGGTTTTACTTGTATTAGAGAAAAACTAGAATTATGGGATAACCTTAAAACCTTTGTGCGATTTATTAATACTAAGCCTTGGTGTATGATGGGCAACTTTAATGATGTAATACAAAGATCCAAATGCTGGGGTCAAGGACCATTCCTTAAGAATAAAGCAATAGGTATGTCAAATGCATGAATGCTTTCAACCTAATAGATATGGGTTATATTAGGTCAAGTACACTTGGACAAAGGAGCAACAATTAACAACTTTAGTGTAAAGATGGCTAGATTGGGGATTAAGACTTGGTATGATCTATATCTAGAATCTAAGATTTTTTGCATGCCTAAATGGCCAAGTGACCACAATGCTTTGCTATTAAAAAAAAACCTATAGCAAGGATGAGGAAATTTGAGTAAACCAGTCAAGTTTCAACTGATGTAGTTTACTGATGTTTCTTATAGAAAACTCTTCCTAGATGTCTCAGATAAACATCATAGAAATTTATTAGAAACAATCCAAATATTACCTTAATACTTAAGGGAGTGGAACTAGAAAAGAATCGGTAATATATTTTATCAAAAGAAAAAAATTAAAAGAAGATCGGAAGGAATAGACAAGGTGCTAAGTAATCGACCATTTGATTATTTAGTGCACTTGAAATGAACTTTCAAAAGTGAACTTAATGAATTACTTGATTGAGAAGAGTGGTTATGGAAAATGAAGTGACAAGCTAAATTGATAACAGGTGGGGAGAGAAATACCTCCTATTATCATGTGGTAATCGAAACAAGAAGAGTGAAAAACAAAATTCTAGAAATTTAAAATGATAGAGGAGAATGGCGTTATGAGCCATGTCAAATTCAGGAAATTTTTCAAAATTATTTTACCAAAATATACCAAACATAGAAATAGTCTTATGAAAGGTCAAAGCCTAAACATTTGATCTTGGAGGGGGGATTAAGTGAGCAGCAATAGCAGATGTTTGAAAAAGAAATTACCCCTTAGGAAATCTACCGAGCATTGATGTAGATGAATTCATGGAAAGCCCAAGGTGCTTATGGCTTCCACGCTTTCTTCTACAAGAAATGTTGGGAGGTATATGGGGATCCAATTGTGTCCTTATCATAGAAATGCTTTAAAGAAAGCTGTAATCCTTAGGAAATAAACAAGACTCATATTTGTTTAATCCGAAAGAAAGACCCGTCAACAATACTAAAGATTTTTGACTTATTAGCCTTTGTAATACCTTATATAAACTCATTACAAAACTACTGGTGAATAGGCTTCGACCAATGTTGGAGGATCTCAGTCTTCCATCCCAAGCAAGTTTTATAAAAAATTTAAATAATTTTAATCATCTATTTGAACAAAGAAGACTAACTATTAGTTAGGAGAACTAGTCTTAAAAGCAATAAACTTTTAGTTCAATTGCTCTATCTCTATTCTTTTAATTTTTTCTTTTCTTTTTCCCGCCAACGTTGATTGCTATCTCTTGTTTGGAGTAGAAGTTATATTTTATTAAAGAAGCATTCAAATATAGGCGGCGTTCTTCACTGTTGTTTAGCAACGAGTAATATGCCTCTCGTTATGTAACTTCCTTTTACACTGAAGATAAGAATGTGACATCTATATGAATACACGATGCCTATCCCCAGCATTCGAAAAGAATATAAGTAAGAAGAGAAAATGCTTCCACTTTTTCGGTGCTAACTTGCGATAAAGGATTTATCAAGTATCGCTTCTCTTGTATTATATACACATAATTTGTAAATACTAATAAAATTTTAACAATATATTTTATATAAAGAAAGTGTAATAGCTATTTTTAAAACTACCTATTTTACTACTATATATACAAAAATTTTATTTATACTTGTATACCATATATACATATATGTGACAAGTAATAGCTAGTAAATTATTCCTCACAATTTGCAAGCTTCAATTAGTCGTGATATATCACCTTAAGTTTATGCATCATCTAAGCTTAAGAACATGTAATATATATTATCTAAGTTAAAACATTTTATTAAATTGCAAACATATAATATATAATTTTTCAAATTAAAATATTAAATGATAGAGTTAGATTCAAGTGTGGGTTTGACTCGGATTAAAATATTGAGCCCAAAATTCATATAGCTTCTAGCCCATCTTCGGAAGTTGTTATTAAGATTGTGCACTAAATGTAGGACAAAAATTCTAGAGGCTACAAAGAAGTTAAAGAAAAAAAAAGAAGAAGAAGTTAATTCACATTGCCAAAAAATTATATTATTCTTTTCATAGAAGTCTATATGTATTAAACTAAGGATAAGTAGGTACAAGATGGGTAGGTATAGGGTCTTATCCATACCTTATCTTATGGGTATAAATTCTGAAAATTTACTACTTGTACTCTACTTTATGGTACTCTAAAACCACTTTATACCCTATAGACTATATTGAGTATAGGGTATCTTATAGAACCTAGAATTTTTTTTTCGCATAAATTTCAATATGGTTTTTTTTTTTTAAAACAACAAATCTAACCCCTCCTTTTTTTTTTCCAAAAACAATTGCCTAATTTAACTTATCTTTCAAATAACACAAATGAATGAATCACATTGAGATTTATTTTTTACCAATTTTTTTTCCTTAAATAGTCTTTTAACCATTATTATTATGGCTGAATTCTTACACAATTTTTATGTAAATAAAACATTTATTTTGTAATAATTTCGTTGTATTAGATATTTATGGGAATAAGCACACCACTTTAAAAAATGAAAGTGGTAAACATTGTACATAATGTAAGATCTACAAAATTTATTAAAATGTGAATAAAAGATTTACAAAATTATATAATTTAATAATTACGATGTGGCGATAATATAATAGGATCAAACAATTAATCATTGGGAAATAAAGACATAACTTGGAAAACAAAATTAAATTAAATTTAAACTAAAATATTTTCTTCTTCGAGGCACATGCATAACTAAAATAATCTCTTTATGCTTTAAGAAAATCATATTTTATTCTAGTAATAATATTGAAACTTTTATTAAACATAAAACAAAGAAACTATTCCACTATAGAAATAGGTGGCACTAGAAATAGAAAATAAGAACTTAGATTCACCTTCTCGAATTTTACTAGATGTTGGATTTAGCAAAAGAAGGAGTAGAAAGAAAACAATAATGAAGTATAGACAAAGACAAAAGATGGAAGATGGAAGGGAATGAACTAACAAGAGTTTAGTTTAGTGTTTCCAATAGGTTATGATTTGTTTTATTTTGATGATACGGTATCTTTTATTTATGAATTTTATTTAATTACTACTACAGGGTAGGGACCTTAGAATCTATACCTTGAATGTTTCAAAGTATAGGTTTTAGGATGGATATAGGGTACTATGACTTTTTACTCGTACCTTATCTTATAAGAGCAGGTCTAAGAAAATTACTATTTGGAGCCTACCCTACAGCCTTAATTACTTACTTAGAACCAATTTAGTTGAGTAAGGTCTGGATGAATACCTTGTACCATAATGTTATCCTCTTGACCTTGTATGAAATTATACATACTCTAATGGCACGTTTACTTGGAGAGAATTGGAATTTTATTTCCTCTTTATTCCTTATTATGACGTTCACTTAGTTTTGTTTTGTTTTGTTTTTTTTTTTTTTTGTTTTTATCATAGAATCACAATTTCATAGGAATTCTTATTACTTAATTTAATTAAGAAATTACGATTTCTCATCACTACCACTACTGTTACCATCATCGTTGCTACAACTGCTACTGCCACCGCCGCTGCTACTGCCACCGCCGCTGCTACTGCCACCGCCGCTACAACTGCTACCACTGCTACTGCTACTACCGTTACTACCACCTATTACTGCCACTACCGTTGTCATTACTGCCATTGTCACTACCGCTATCGTTACTACCGTTATTACCGTAGCTATCGCTACCCTTACTACTATCATCGTTACTATCGCTGCCACCGCTAACCATCATCCCTTACTACTTTAAGATTAGTTAAGAAAGAAAATGTATTAAGGATAATTTAATTATTAAAATTATATTGCAAGTCTATTTTTAAATTAATTATAAATTCAGTTAAATAAAGTAATATATATTATACCCTTATTTTATTCCTTAAGGGATTTTAATTTCATTCCTTTTCATTCTATTCCACGAAGTGAACGAGTCATAACTATATTTATAATTCTTATATTGTTAATAACAACATACTAAGTATTGCGACAAGAAAATAATTTACATGGATTAGCTTAAAGTTTCAATATTATTTAACTTTTCAATTTTCAATTTAGTGTTGTATTTTATTATGCATTATTATTATTTTTTTTTTTAATTTTCTGTTTTGGTTATGAACGAGTCCAAACCTGCCAAGTTTTATGGATATAGACCGCAGGCCCGTTATGGACCCGTCATCAAATATTTATAAGAAAAAAGATAAAAATAAAGCCCAAAAATCAAATATTCTTGCCACATTAGAGGATTTTACCAACCTAAAGCTACCAAAATCTAGAGTCGTGTACCATAAGTTGATGGAGAGGTTCTAACAGTTACGGTTCCAACCCTGTCGGTTCAGTTTTGGGCCAACTCCCTGGTTCAGAGACGCCCTTCTCCTACAGTTATAGTGGAGACAGTTTTCCTTCGTCTTCTGCTTTTTTTTTTTAAACAATCAATAATTTATCGTGAAGTATGTAATATATTGCATGCAAATGACAGTCTTCTACATATGGAAAATAGCAGTAGGTCCACTTACACTGGCTGATGGAAGAATTTCCTGTTTGCTCAATGCTCACATCAAGCTTGTTTAACGTAATTCTTTAATTGATTGCATGAACCTATTCTGAAAAGCATGCTCATTTCTTAAAAGTGCAAGTTATATCTTAATTTATATAATAAGGTGACACATATTATATGGTGCCTGCAGGTTGAGAAAAAAAATAAATAAATAAATGAGAGAAGAAAAAAAATAAATGAAGTAATTGTATATTTTTCAAAGGTACTTGTGGTTGATGGCGAATTAAAGATTGGACGCTTTCAAAGCTTATTTCAATTGTAGGCTGTTGTATTTCGATCCATGACTAGTTCTCTGTAGTTTAAATCTTAGTTATAAAGGATTATCTATCGTGCATCTAACCTTTACCATTTCTGGACTTTTAGTAGATAGGTGGGTATTTCAATCGTTATGCTTAGGTAGTATCATGGGAATAAAAAAGGTATTACATCACTTCCGGAAATCTTAAATCATATGTATTTATAGGATACACTTACCAAATTGAGCAAAATATAAGACTTCTGTTCATTAAAATTGATAAATAGGGATTTGACATTCCTTAGGTTATTTATAGTACGTCCACTAGATTAAGAGAGGAAAGACGTAAATTATAAAAGGGTTACATCAAATTCAGCAACCTAAAGATATACAAAAAGGATAAAAATCGATGAAAGTACAAAAAGGAATATATTCTAGCGATATCAGAGTAGTGAGTAATTGGGTCGTACACTAGCGTGGAAGTACGGAAAGAATGCTGAAATTGATAAGAGTTTGCCATTAGAGAGAGGTTAGCTTATCAACATGGATGCGAATCGGTATGTGAAACATCTTGAGTAAGCGCTGTAGTCCATCCTAAAGTATGGGCCAAGCTATTGGAGGTCAAAATGTGGGTGTGGTCGGGATGGATCTCCCGTAGTCCGGTTAGTGCTGTTGAAAGCTCAGAGGCTCGGACGTATGATGAGACACTCGAACAGGACGGAAGCTGGTGAAGGTGGGTGCCCAATAGGTAAATGGACTCAACTAGAAGATATGAGTTTGTAAAAGCGAGCTTCATGGATTTCTAGTGCTGTGAAAATATATGGTGGACTGGTATAACGTTCGATATCAATAAGAAAATCTAGACACGGTTTAATTCATTGCACTTAAATAGTATGCTATGTAGATATATTACAAAACGTGTCACATGTGGATTCAATTATCTATGATAACTACATTTTTATTCACAATTGCGCTTGCTATGGTACTCATAATGTAGAAACGCGGACTCCAATCAAATCATTCAGCCTTTTTTTTTTTTTTTTTTTTCTCCTATTGTTTGATGTTGATTGTTTCTTGCAAGTGCATCCCATTATTTTCTAATGAAACTTAAATACTCTATTGGAGGTGGAGTACGTAAGTCTATGTCTTTCATCTATATTTTATTTATACATGATTGTTATAAGTTTCGTATTTCTTTTCTTTTCAATATTTTTATCATACAAAACTGCAATTTAATCAAAAATCGACTTCTTTATTAATGTCTTCTCATTTATATAGTTAAATTTACTTAAAGATTTATACAATTTATTTTACAACATCATTATATATCGTTCCGTTTCTTATAATCTAAACTTTTCATTACCCGCGATGCTATACGATCAAATTAAAAGAAAGAGAGAGGATGCTGGATGCATGTAAAACGACAACCCGTGAACCAATGGAATTCATTATTGACAAGGAGGAACGGCGGGGAAGTCAAAGGTGTGGTTGAATCGTTTGACATGCGCGTCCACCTTAGAATGGTTTTCCCATGTGCGATTCACCTTTTTGACGTCACGCAATGTTTATTTCTGCAGGACAGTTATAAATACGCAAAATTCTTACACTTCGAAACTCATTCAGTTTTTCCATATATACTCTACCACACGCACATCCTTACTCCTTTGAAACGCCTGTAAATCCTGAACCGACTCCGTCTGGGAATCTCTAGCATCTATTTAGTCTTCTATCTAAAAGCTGAAAACCAACCTCCTTTCATTTGCAACTCCTTTTCGAGTGACTTAAATTTAGCCGTACTAATCTTTGTGCTTACTTGTGTGAACAAAAGATGGGCCATAACAATATACAGAACCAAGCTTTTGGTGTTGCACTCGATATGAATCCAGAGGGCGGTTCAAAATGTTTTGATGATGATGGTCGTCTCAAGAGGACTGGTAATAATTACGCTTCAGTCATAATTTTTTTCAAACGGGAAACATAAGAAAATTTCAGGTTCCATGTTGTAATTAATTTGAGTGTCATTCTTTTTCTTTTTTTCTTTTTCTTTTTTAATTTAATTTTATTGCTTCCAGGGACCGTGTGGACTGGTAGCGCACACATCATAACAGCAGTGATAGGGTCTGGAGTGTTGTCTTTGGCATGGGCTACAGCACAGCTTGGCTGGATTGCCGGTCCTATTGTCATGTTATTGTTTTCCTTTGTCACTTTCTACACTTCCATTCTTCTAGCCACTTGCTACCGTACTGGGGATCCCGTCACCGGCAAGAGGAACTACACTTACACGGATGCTGTTAGATCCCATCTTGGTAATTCCCGATGTTTCTTATAATATATTTATTGGTTTGGTAGTCCTAGTCTGAAATTAAAACCGACTTTTCTTTTGTTATTCTGTGGTGGGTTGGAATTTAAAGGTGGATTTCAGGTGAAGCTTTGCGGGCTAGTTCAATACACGAACCTTTTCGGAGTAGCCATTGGATATACAATTGCATCCTCTATTAGCATGATGTAAGCGCAAATATTTTGCGGATGATTCCATGAAAAAACTCTTCTCTTTATTTAGGACGCTATAAGCTAAGCGGCAATGTCAATGAAACAGGGCAATCTCAAAATCGAACTGCTTCCACAAGAAAGGACATTCAAATCCATGCCACACAAACAGCAACCCGTACATGATTGCGTTTGGCGTCATACAAATTTTTTTATCCCAAATTCCAGACTTCGATCAGTTATGGTGGCTTTCCATAGTTGCAGCTGTCATGTCTTTCACTTACTCAACCATTGGTCTTGGTCTTGGAATTGCTAAAACTGCAGGTTGCTCTCTTTCCCAGTTTCTTTTCTTCAAGCTCATATAACTCAATTCAGAAATATCGAACAAACTAATATATTGAATTATTCGCTTTCCAGCGAATGGAAAGTTGAAGGGAAGCCTCACAGGTATAAGCATCGGTACGGTTACTCAAACCCAAAAGATATGGAGAAGTTTCCAGGCTCTTGGTGACATAGCTTTTGCCTACTCCTTCTCGCTCATTCTCATCGAAATTCAGGTAATTTCTAATATATAATTTATACTCGAGAAGATCGTTTTTTTTTTTTTTTTTTTTTCTTGTAAAGCTCAAGTCGACATGATGATTTGATGTGATGTTCAAATCCACCAGGATACGATTAAGTCTCCACCAGCAGAAACGAAGACCATGAAGAGGGCCACACTAATCAGTGTTGCAGTCACAACACTGTTCTACATGCTGTGCGGGTGCATGGGCTATTTCGCTTTTGGGGACATGGCACCAGGCAACCTCCTCACTGGGTTCGGCTTCTATAACCCTTTCTGGCTGGTTGACATTGCGAATGCAGCCATCGTGATTCACCTAGTGGGTGCATACCAAGTCTTTTGTCAACCCCTTTTTGCATTCATTGAGAAACATGCACAGAGCACGTTCCCTGATAGCCATTTCATTACCAAGGAAATCGAGATCCCGGTCCCCGGTTTCCGTGGTCATTACAAACTCAACTTGTTTAGATTGGTGTGGAGGACCATTTTTGTGATGATAACCACCGTGATCTCCATGCTTCTTCCGTTCTTCAATGACATTGTGGGACTCCTAGGAGCACTTGGTTTTTGGCCTCTGACGGTGTATTTCCCGATAGAGATGTATATCAAACAGATGCGGGTACCCAAATGGAGTACCAAATGGGTATGCCTCCAAATTCTCAGCCTAGCATGTCTGGTGATTACGGTAGCCGCTGCAGCTGGATCGGTAGCAGGAGTTGTTCTTGATCTCAAGACCTACAAGCCCTTCTCTACAAGCTACTAGTTCAGCACCAATACCATATATATATATATATATATATATATATATATATCGTAATCATGTTGAGAGCATAAATAGCAGGAAGAAATATGTAGCATTCAGATGGAAAAAGAGAAGGCAAAACAGATAAGACCTGACCAGTCAAGTAAGATATAACCGTCTGCCAATTAAGACGATAGTTATGGATAGGCAAAGTTCATACTTGCTTGCGATTCCTTGACAGGATTTGAATTTTTGGGAAACTTAGGCACTTTCAAACTGGAAAAAATAACACCCCCCCCCCCCCCCCCCCCAAAAAAAAAAAAAAAAGGAAGATCATCAAAGTATAAATCTTCTTAATTAGACGGCAGGGCTTGAGATCTATAGTGGGTTGGCGCTATTGTGGTTTGACGTTTAATGGCATGTCATTACTTTGGGTCACGAGGTAAGAAATCCAAAATAGATCCCCATTCATAAGCTTCCAAATTACTTTTATAATGTGTATTTTCCGCTAAAAGTGTACATTAGATTACAGATCCGTCAAGAGTTTTTTCTTTTCAATAAAAAAAAAAAAAAAAAAAAAAAACTTTCTCTATCTCTTTTATTTTATGGAGAATTCCGATGTATGATATTAGATGGCACCGTTTTGCTTACAAAGAATGCTGAGATCTTCTTTGATCGTTTCATTCGTTGCCAAATGCATTCTTTCGGTCAAACAGACTGCATGTGAAAATATAACAACTTTCCTCTACTCATTTTTTGGCATAAAAACAATGCGCAGGTACATCCCATTTTTTTCTGTTTGCATAATAATTAATCAGTAGAAAGTGTGTGTACCTGATGGTGTACCAGAATAATATCCCAAACTTGTAAGTATATTTTAATTAATAAAGATGAGAACTTCTTAGATAATGAGTATGAGGAACAAGGAGTTAATATTCTACGGCTTAAAATCCACTCTACGTATGTGACAAAAAAGGTCGAGTGTCTGAAATTTGTAAAATTTTAAAGATTAACTCTCTAAAAACTCTCCTTTCCTTCCCTCGCACACAAAACCTTTCCATCTCCATCCTATTGCTCTTGGGAATAGGGGTGCAGCGGGAATGAGTTGATAATAGGTTTTACAAAACCGAACTCCACCCAATACTTCCTAAAAATTTAAAAAAAGAAAAGAACAAAAATTATAAGCTTTTTATCTTATACCCAAAACCTGTTGCAAACCTTAGAAGGGTTGATTACATAAGATAATTATCAATAGGGCATTTCGTGCATTCCGAGAATTAGAGTCTTATTTTTGTACATATTTTGTTGTATATATCTTTATTGTTGTATATTAGTTTTGTTTTGTTTTACTGTAGGAGAAGTTTCACGTATATCAGTTATGCATGTGTATAAGTGATAGCTCAGCATTTCTTCTCCGTATATATCGGACATTGTTAACTATAGTAACTAATTTAATAGCAGGAAACTTTATGAATTCATTCATTCACTTTGGCTTCCATTGAAATTTCTTTCGCCATAGCTACTAATTTCACATTGTATCAGAGTGTTCTCAGTACAATCTTCTAATCATCATTATCTTTACTGAGAATAGTTTGTAGTCTTGTGTTTGGTCGCGCTTTGCTATGTGTTCTCTTTCCTTGCTGTGATTAATCGAATGAATAATCTTAGAGATTGAGGAGTTATAGATGAGTTGTATATTTCATGATTTGATAATCTTGAAATGATCATAAGCAATATTGTATTTAATGGATCGAATTTCCTAACCTAGAATTGATAAATTAGGATGGCTTTAGGAGCCAAACTCAAATTAGGATTTTTAGATGTTCAGTTGTTAAACCAGAAAAGTATTTTGATGATTATGTGCATTGGATGCGACGTGATTATCTTATAAGATGCTGGATCTTAAATTCAGTGGTGAGTGATCTTGCTTAGAGTTTTTTGTATGCACAATCCTTGATTGAACTATGGAGTGAAATTGTTGAACAGTTTGGACAAGCCATTAGTCCATTAAATTCTCTAATTCAACATGAACTATTTAATATAAAGCAAAGAAATCTTTTAGTTGCTACTTATTAAAACAGATTGAAGAAGTGTTGGAATGAATTGCATTAGCTCTATCCTTATCCAGTTTGTACCTGTAATAAAATAAATGATTATGAGTGTGGTCTTAAGTATAAGATGACTGAATTTGAATTACATAAAAAATTAATGTTGTTGATAGAGAATTTTCTTAAAGGTATAAATCGAGCTACTTAGAACTGCTTTTGACCTAACATCTAATAATATCTTCTCTTTACCTTGTTTTTAACCTCCTAAAAGTTTTACCTATTGTGTTGGATAGTATATGAAAGGTTAACAACCCAAACTCTTATAAGGAGGACTTAATTAGAGCAGATCATATTGATCTCCCTTAGCTTGGAATAATTGTCTATAGGTTGGATTTTGACCTAGTTAGCTCTAAAGGGTTCAAATTCTAATGTTGGGTGCGAGTAGTTAGCTTCCCTATTTGGATAACTACCCATCAGCTACTATGATGCTAGCTATACTCCCCAAAATCAGGGAGTAGTCATTTAGTTTAAATTAAACGCATGTGTTCGATTTGAAGGCAAAGGTTATTATGTTTAAATTATCCCATGGTTACAAAAGGAGGTCATGTAACAGTAGACATGTTCTTCTATACTCCTGAACACTCTGTTTCTTACTTTCCATTATCTTTTACTGACTTTTCTTGACTTAAGTATTAGAGTAGCTATGGTAGAGTTGTCCCAGTATCCCCCTTAGCCTAATTTCTTTCCATTTTGTAGAGTGTTTGAAAGGTTAGTGCTTAAGACACCATTCTTACTAAAACCTGATATCAACAATTGGTGCTATCTATTTTCATTTCCAAGATATGGCTAAATTTAAGTCAAGAGACATTAATACTCTAGGGGAAAGTAGGCCTCTTGGAGTAATTCAAGAACAATAATCACCACAACAACATACCCCTAAGGTATGCCATGCCGAAGTACATAAGCAAGGGACTTAAAATCAAGAATAGCAATATAATGATTCGCAAATATCATGGTTAGAGGCATTATGTACTAAGTTTACAAAGGAATTAGAGAAGGTTAATGCCATTAATAGAGAATTATGTCAAAGGTTTAATGAAATAGATGCTATCTCTTCTTCTACTCCTTCCTTATAGCAAGTGGGGTGGCAAATTGACTCGACAACCTTAAAAGAGGTATTATGGCAGTTGTGAGGTAAAACTCCCATGGTGAATGAGGATAATCCACAGCAAGGATAGGAGCTACAATTAGGGGAGAATTGCCAGTTGTAAGCATCAGTACAAACCCCTATTGCGCTACATGTGTAGATTTCTTTAGGTGAAAGAGTTGAGAATGTGATTGTTCACTTACCGTAAAAAGCTATGGCAGACATGAGCTTACAAGATTTGGAAGATTATATTAAGAAGCTGGTTACCAAGGAAACTTCTAAGAAGGAGGTAGATGCAAGAGGCAAAAAGGTGAGCCTTTTCATATAGAGGATAGTGGACGAGGTCCTACCACTAAGCATTCAGCTATCTTAGTTTGACATATATAATGGGAGGAAGGACCAAGACAACCATTTGAACATGTTTCGAACTTTGAAGGAACTTGATGGATTGACTGATGCTATTGCTTGCAAGGTTTTCCCATCTACTTTGAGGACATTTGTAAGCAATTGGTTTAATTCGTTGAAGGCTGCCTCCATCTCTCTCTCTCTCTCTCTCTCTCTATCGATTGACCAAGGAATTTTATCATTATTTTCTAGCCAATAAACCTCCAACAAAGGATTCTTCACTCCTAATGTTGATCAGGTTGAAGTAGGGTGAATCGATTAAAGAATATGTTTATAGGTCCAATCAATTGATGATCGAGATCTGTAACTGTAACACAAGTGTAGCATTACATACCATATATAGAGGAGTTAGGGAAGACTTGGACTTCATTGAGTCTCTTACTAAATGCCCTCTAGCCCCACTAGAAGATTTTACAAAGATGTCGAAAAATTTTATTTGGTAGGAGGACCAAATGCAAGCTAAAAGGAAGTTGGAGAAGAAATCAGTAAAAGACATATTGGAAAGGAACTTCAATGCTTGAAGCAAACTCAGCTAACCTTTAAGAGATTAGAAAGGGCCGATTCTTACCTTTGTCGAACATATGCCCCTCAACTGAATTATTTTAGATATTTTGATGGAGGTACATAATTAAAATTTTTTGGCCTGGTTAGAGAAGATGAAGAGTAATTCGGTTAGAAGGAATTCCAATAAGTACCATGATTTTCATGGAGATAGGGGACATGACTTGAATGAGTGTATACATTTGAAGAATGCACTTGAGGATGCGATTCAAAGGAGTTATTTGAAGAAATTTGTAGCAAATAAGGAGGAACACCTTGAGCTACCTATGCAAAGGAAGAGAATCAAACAACAAGCTCAGAATAGGGAGACCCAACCTCATAATTGGAATCTAGTGGTGTAAGATCATGAAGGAGGAGATAACCGAGCTCCTCAAGGTGTGATTAATGTAATCTTTCAAGGACCAATAGGTGGAGGTCTTCCACCTATGACAAGCTCTTCAAATGAATTAGGGGATCATGTGTTGAACTTAAGAGGCAAGAGGAATAGGGTTGATGAAATGATTACATTTTCGAATAAAGACATGCAACGAGTTTAGTTCCCACATAATGATACCATGGTTATTAGAATTCGAGTGGCAGATATTGAAGTTAGAAATGCAATGGTAGATGCAGGGAGTTTCATCGATAAAATTTTCAAGCATGCATTCGATTAGATGCATCGCAAGCTCGAGAACACTAAAATGCAGTCGTACAAGCATTTCTTGTACAAGTTTAACAACCAATTAGTTCAAGTACATGGAATGATTACTCTAATCCTACAGATTGGAGATGATGAAAATGTGGTTGATAAAGATGTTGATTTTGTGATTTTAGCTTTCCCTTCACTGTATAAAGGTATAATGGACTGACCTTCCATCAACACGTTTAGGATGGTAGTGTTTACGGCTCTCTAAAAGGAAAAATTTCCCACTCCAATTGGGACAGGAACATTCTATGGAGACCAATAATTATCTCAAGCTTTATACTTGATGGCTTTAAAGAGAGACTAAGTCTATACTATTGAACAAGGCTCGAGAAATAGTATATAGATCAAAGGAGAGCTTACGGAGGAAACTTTAACGATCCAACTTAGTGATAATCCTAAACATGTAACTAAGGTTAAGGCTACTATGCCAGCCGACCTAAAGGAGTGCATAAGATGTTTCCTTCGAGTTAATAGGGGCATTTTTGCTTAGTCTCCCTCTAATATGGCAGGTATACCTAAAGAGGTCATTACCCACAAGTTAAACATTGATCTAAACACGAAGGTTATTCAGTAGAAGAAAAAAAGACACTTCGTTGTGAAGAGGCAAGCTACAAGTGAAGAAGAGGAACAAAAGTTATTGAAAACGGACTTTATTAAGGAAGAGCCATATCCCAAGTAGCTTGCAAATTATGTGTTGGTAAAGAAAGCAAATGGCCAATGGAGGATGTGTATTGACTTTATTGACTTGAATAAGGCATGTTTGAAGGATTGATTCCCTTTGCCCTAAATAGATCAAATGGTCAACTCGACCTCAAGGCATGCCTCATTAAGTTTTATGGATGCATTCTCTAGGTACAACTAGATTAAAATGTACCCTTCTAATCAAGTACACACATCCTTTATTGCAAACTTTAGGACTTATTATTATAAGGTTATGCCATTCCGATTGAAGAATGTAGGAGCCCCTTATTAGAGATTAGTCACCAAGATGTTTAAATCTTAGATACATAGAAATATCGAGGTTTATGTTGATGATATGATAATGAAGAGTAAGACTAGCAATGGCCAATTAATCGACCTCCAGAGACCTTCGACACTTTAAGAAGGTATAATAAAAAAATTAATCCACAAAAGTGTGTGTTTGGTGCCTCCTTATGGAATTTCTTAAGTTATATGGTAGTGTGGCATAGGATTGCGACTAATTCAGAGAAGATTCAGGCTGTACCCAACATGGAGTTACCAAAATCCATGAAAGAGGTCTAAAGGCTAACTGGTAGGGTTATAGCATTGAATAAATTTGTTGTGCAAAAAGATGTGTGGAATTTTTCAAAGTGTTCAGAAACCCATTTGAGTTCTAAGTTAGGATGCTTTTAAAGCCTTGAAGGAATTCCTGATGAGACCGCCGATCTTGTCAAAACCTGGAGAAGGGGAAACACACTATTTGTACTTGTTTGTGAGTGATCGGACCCTTTCCTTAGTTCTAGTATGAGTTGAAGCACGAGCGTACTGACCAATTTGTTATGTAAGTTATGTTTTAGAAGGACCTGAACTAAGATATATAACACTAGAAAAGTTCATTTTGACCATAATAGTTGCTGCCAGGAAACTTCGACCATACTTTGAAGCTCATTAGGTCGTAGTATTGACTAACCAACCCGTAAAGCAAGCCTTACACAAGCTCGATTCTTCAAGACATATGGTTAAGTATGCTTTGAAACTTAATGCCCTTGGAATATAATACCAATTTAAGGAAGCCTACAAAGCTCAAATCTTGGTCGGTTTCATTGTTGAATTCACAGGATCTAAAAGTTTTAGCTCAAACATAGACCAACTAACCTAGAAATTGTATATGGATGGTTCGTCAACAAACCAAGGAAGCAGAGCAGGATCAATCCTTATAAGACCTATGGGAGCTTAAATCTGTTATGCTTTAAAGTTTGGTTTCCTAGATAGTAACAATGAAATGGAATATGAAGCATTATTCACTAGGATGAGATTAGCAAAGGAGGTTGGGGCAAAGTGTTTAAATGTGTTTTTCAATTCCCAATTAGTGGTAAATTAGGTTGTAAGCAACGTTATGGCCAAAGATGAAAGTATGATCAAGTATTTGCAGTTGGTGAAATATTATGGATTGAATTTTGAGGATTGGTAATTGATGAAGATACTGAAGCCAAGAATGATGTAGTGGACAAGTTTTCCAAATTAGCATGTAGTGGACAAGTTGTCCAAATTAGCCTCAATAGCTTATCGAACTGGGAGGATAGGATCTTTATAGAATATTTACTTGAAAGAAGTACAAAGTTGCAGTCACAAGAATGCTTTGAGGTCTAATAGAAAGACTTGGAGTATTGTTGGATGGATCTGATAATATAATAGTTAGAGAAAGGTACTATGCCTCAAGACACCTAGGAGGCACGTCAACTTATGTACAAATTAGGTAATTTTATGCTTATTGATGGGAATTTATATAACAAAGGCATGATAATGCCTTATCTACGATGCCTTTAACCAACTTGGTAATGATAGAAGAGGTAGGTAGTAGGTCTTGCTATTGGTTTTGCCGAAGCCTTTGGTGGTACCTTAACTTAGGGCTTAGATACCTGTTTGGTTAGGGCTTGCTTGGAAGAGGTCCTCTTAGGATCCTCCTTTCCCTTTGATCTACTAGCCTTTAGCTAGGTGAATAAATCCTAGGAACTATAATCTTTAAGTGTCATATCTACAGTAAGCCACTTAAAAGATCAAATTAGAAAATTAAAAAACTAGAAATCAAATAACTTACGAAAGTCGTGCTAATCAAGGGCAAGGAAGACCATTATATTCCCCAAGTAGATGCTAAGATTCCTTCTCTTATGAACCCCTCTTAACACAGCAAGATCACAACAACCCATACCTTGATTAACCTCGGTCCCTTTGTTAGGGCCTTTAGTATTCCTATCAAAAGTACTATTAACCCCCTCATCTACTCAAGCTTTGTCCTTAGAGAAGATCAAAGTACAATTAGACTACTTAGATATTATCTTGTCTGCATCCTAAAGGAAGTATCTATTATTATAGGCCTTTATGATAACAACATGGGCCTTTTGCTCATTAGGAAGTAGGTGTTTGATGTCATATGACTTGATGGGTTGACTTTAGAAGGTTGGGAAGTCTAATCAAGAATTCGACCTAACTATAACCCACCTCTGTTTCCATTCGTAGATTAAATACTTTATTCTAACAAAAAGCTTCCAATGTGGTCGGGCACAGATGTAAAACCAACCTTCTTTCTTTTTCAAATTAAAGAAATACCTAAATAACTTAACAATAGTCCTAACTTCTAGATCTTCACTTATCCATTAAAAATCTACAAGTAAGGACATAAATGATGGTACATGAAGTAAGACCTTTGTAATATGGTAAAGCACTACTTTAAACTGGCCTCAAAGTATTTCTCAAAGATGGTAAACTCTTGATCACCCAAGGCTATGATCTGTTCATGCGGTTGAGGTCTCTCGAATGACCAGTCTTAAGGGGCACCTCTAAAACTAAGTCACAAGGCATTACATTCAATCCCAACATAAAAAGGTAGGGCACGAGAATTACCTTTGTTGTCCATAAGGTGCTCATCATATGGAAGTTTCCTAATCTTCTATGACCTAAGAGCATGAATTCTTACGAACCCAATAACTCGATCAAGTCCCATGTTGCAATTGGCAATGTCAAGATATACCATACTAGGGGGTTCTTTTAGAGTAAGGGAATCATCCACTTGATGTATAGTAAATAGCTCTTGGCTTCGTTTTTAGCCATAGGTTGAGTCTTTGGATTTGATAGAAAACATGGTTTACCTTGTGGGAACAGTTGTTAGAAATGAAGAATGAGGACGAAGTGCATGATGTATGAGTTTTGGAAAGCAAAGGTTGAAAGAAAATTAAGGTAATAATGTGTGAATTGATGAAAAGGAGAAAGAAAAAATAAAAGAACAAGTTGAAAACATAAAGAGATAAATTTGGCTGTAGTTTTCTAGGGATCCTAGTCCTTATAGTTGTCAATTAAGGTGGTCCATCTAATTTATTATGTATTGCATTGATAGGACATCTAGATGAAATTGCTCATCTTAAAAGACGCACTTGAACTCTAACATGATCACACGAATCCCGATAATAGTATATCAAACGTCATGTTTAATAGATGAAGCTTCTGTAATAAGTTAAACAAAAGATAACACTCCAATATCAATACCCCATATCAGTAGATTGAATTTAAAGTATGTAAATTAAATAGTAGAAGCAGTAACCTAGGATTACCTTTGAAAAATAGAAAGTATGACTAGTATTTTTGATGTATGAATAATATTATCACTTCTCTTGATAGACTTATAAAGAGGAATTGGGGAGCAAATATTGATAGAGGTTTTTCCCAAAGGTATAAATTGAGCTACTTTGAATTGCTTTTGACCTAACATTCAATCACATCTTCTCTTTACCTTATTCCCAACCTCTTAAAGGTCTTACCTATCATGCAGGATAGTTCGAGATAGGCTAGCAACTTGAACTCTCATATGGACCTAACTAGAGTATACCAGATTGATCTCCCTTAGCTTGGAATAATCGTCTATAAGTTGGATTTTGACCCGATCAGCTCTAAAGGGTTCGAATTCTAACATCGGGCATAAATTGGTAGTTTCCTTATTTAAATAACTACCCATTAGCCACCATGATGTCAGCCATGTTTCCTAAAATCAGGGAGTGATCTTAAGTTCAAATCAAATAGATGTGTTGGATTTGGAGGCAACGTTACCATGTTCAAATTATCCCATGGCTATAAAAGGAGGTTAGTTAACAGTAGACAAGTACTTCTAGACTCCTAAACACTCTGTTTTATCTTTTGTTCACTTTTCCAAACTTAAGTATCGGAGTGGCAATGCTAGAGTTGCCTCAGCACCCCTTAGCTTAATTTCTTTTCATTTTGCAGAGTGTTTGAAAGCTTAGTGCTCATGACACTACCCTTACTAAAATCTGCTATAAAAAAAATGCAATTTTTGATGAGATTGTTTGATTCTTTTGAGACAGTAAAGAACCATATTTTATCTTTAAATCCATTACCTACAGTTAACAAAGTGTACTATTTGGTTCAACAAGTGGAGAAACAATGACAAGTTACAACATCAATATTTGTTGAAGAGGATTCAGTTGCTTATGTAGTTAATAAAGTTGGAATGAAGCAAAATGTGGTTAATAAAAAGGATACAAGAAAGAGTGATGTAAGGCATAAGCAATGTAAAGGGACTAGACATTCTATTGAGAATTGTTTTGAACTTATTGGCTATCTTGAGTGGTATAAAGGGAAAAGAAATAAAAAGGGTGGTAACCATGTTGTTCAATATATTCAGCAGGATGTCTTAGATACTCTTCTTGATATTGTTGATAAAAATGTTGAATCTAACAGGATTTCGAATGTTGGAGCTTTTGATATGTAGATGTTCTAGGCACTTTCTTGAGAAGTGATTAAGTTTATGAAGGGAAAACAACTTGAACAACCTACTAGAACTAGCAGTAACTCATTTGTAGGCACTTGCTTTGCTTCCCTTACATCTTATAAGAGGTTTATGAATAATGAGATGTTTACTTAGATAGTTGATACTGAAACTATAGACCACATAACTCCATTTGGGAACCTTTTCTTTCATAGACACGTACTATCAAAACTAGTTACACTTAGGTTACTAGATGATTCCACTAAGCTAGTGCAAACTGTTAGTTCAATTGCTATTACTTAGTCTTGTGCTTCATAATGTCTTTTGGTGCAACGCTTTAAACATAATCTCCTTTCAATTTTTAAATTACTCCATGCCAATAGTCTTGTTGCTATATTTGACAAAAACTCATGTTAATTACAGGACTTAACCAATAAATTTGCATAGCTACTGCAAAGGCAAGTTAAGGATTGTTTGTCTTCCATTTTGATATTGGTATTGGTTGTCTTGATCCTATAGGTGTTTTAGAGTAAAGTAACTCTTTGTCTTATAGTAATCATTCTTCTATTGATAACAATAAACATCTATCTCTTATTGATACTCAGTTGTTTCATGATTGTTTAGGGCATTTCTCATTATAAAAAAATTTCCATTTGCCATTTCATAGTCAGCTAGATGTACAAAAAATTTTGTGTAACACTTGCCATTTAGCTAAATTACATAGATTACCTTTTCCTAAAAGTGCAAGTACATTAAGATTTTCTTTTTAGTTGTTGCATATTGATATATGGAGTGCTTATCATGTTCCCTCATTGATTGGAGCTAAATTCCTCTAACTATTGTAGATGATATTTCAAGATGCACTTGTACGTTTCTTCTACAATATAACTCACAAGTTGTTAGGATACCTCGAAATTATCTCACTTATGTTGAGAATCATTTTAATATGAGGCCCAAGTTCATACAAATAGATAATGGGGCCTAATTTCTATTTAGGGAGTGCTAATTCATTGTTACATGATTTAGGGATTGTACATCAAAAGTCATTGGCTTATACACCTCAACAAAATGGGATTGTTGAGAGAAAAAATAGACATCTCATTGAGACTTCAAGAACTCTTTGGTTACATGCCAATTTGCCAAAGGATTTTTTAGGAGAATATGTTTTAGTTTCAACTTATCTTATAAATAGGATGTCTATGTCAATTTTAAAGTGGAAATTTCCTTATGGAGTTTTACTTGGATAAGTTCCTTCCTATGATGGTTTATGTGTTATGGGTTGCTTATGTTTTGCTATGAGTTTGACACCAAAGAAGGATAAATTTGATGCAAAGGCTATTAAATGTGTATTTTTGGGTTATACAACTGGTAAAAAAGGATACAAGTTTTATCCAATATAAATGCCTTATTATAGCATTTGTTGTAATTAGAATTTTCACTTAAATTAATGTAATTTCTCTAAGTTTTCCTCTCTTCTCATTGAAAAACCCTAACTTAGCTAATATCAAACCCTTAAACAAGGTTTGTATGGCAAGCGAACCATTGTCTTAAACCAATTAGCCACATTTAGCAAGGTAATGAGTGCTTAAGTAGTGCATCACATTTACGAATAGCTCATGATTGCTTACCTTACTATCCTTAAATCTACTTTAACCCATTTTCCCTTTTCTTTGATAGTTTTGAAGGGCCCATTCACATTACGATAACACCTCTTCTGAGGCTTATATCCCCCTTTTACCTTATCACCACTTATCACTAACGTATTTTCTTATATGCTCATGTATGACACTTAGGCACTCCCAAGCCCTTCTAATGTGCTAAGTTAGCCTAAACTCACAACTTACACAAGTATGTCGAGAGAAAGTAAAGAGAAACTCTAGGAAGAATGGAAACCTTCACTAAAGAATAGATTATTACAAATAAGGGAAGACTCCCTATATATATAAGTAACCCTCTGAAATGGTTGGCTAAGATTGATTTAAGCTAAAAGCTATGATTAAATCCCATCTACCACTCTAACTATCACCTTTACCTATTGTACCTACTACGGTACAAGGATTTAGGGCTTTTTAGAATCTTTTGGAATATTCTTCAATCTAAAGCATTCTATGGTTCTAAACATCTTCATCTATAATTCTTTTGGTGGATCTCCTTCTTAGCTTGTATTCTTTTTGACTTATCTCTTAGGTGTACACTAAGTCGCCCTTTAGGGCTTTAAATAATCCGTCCATGACACAAGACTTATGAAGCGATTGCATGATTTTAACTTATCATCCTACTAATCTTGGTGGAGGCATATAACTGGTTTAATAAAAACTAGCGATTATAATTCATTAAAATATAGATAGCAAGTAGAAAATAGAGAAGGCCTATAAATGCTTCACTTACTTGTTAAAAAGAACATTCCAACTACCATTCAATTGTAATGTTCTTTTGCTCTCTTACTCAAACATTCGTGTTGTCTCATGTACTTTAACTTGCAGTTATTTTGAAAGATTTGTAGTATAGTGCTTAAGCTATTGAGTTGTAAATTTCATTGAGTGAGAGCACTATGTTTAGGATACTTGAAGTGTGAAAAAATCTTGTGTAGTTCTTGGAGCATTGTACTTCTGTCAATAATAAAAGTACCATTAACTCCTCAATCGTAGGTAGTTGTGTCTCCATAAAGAGTAAAAGGCAGTACAAACTCTATATAATATCTAGCATTTATCTCTATCCTTATCACTTTACTTTTAGCATTTCTTTTTATTGTTTAATTAACTTGATTATTTGTTTGGTTGTTAACTTTGATTAAAATCGAAAATTTGATTAACCTTTGCCATAAGCTCAATAACCAATCCTAACCCCCCCTCCCCCCAACAAAAAATAAATCTAAAGTTTAACTGTAATTTATCTAATTATTTTTTTCCTTGAGATCATGTTTCCCACTAGGTTTTATTTCAATCCCTAAATTCTACATAGAATCCTATAAGGTTTTTGGAATAAGACCTAATGTAAGATTTTATGGGGAATTATCTTATGAGTTAATGTCGAGTAAAGTTGGCATACTAACTGTCAGCTAGGCTTAGCCTAATATGCCATAAGAACCTACTTGCTTGCATTCCTATTTCCAATTACTTAGAAGTCTCTTTTGGTAAAGGATGGAGCAATCTACTATAATTTCTTAGACACATAGAGGAGCATGATACACATTATAAAGTCTTAAATAGCTAGAGTCCTAAGAAACTGAGGTGGAGCTATATTTAAATTGATTACTAATTTGTATTTGTTGATACCTAATTTTAGCTTAGCCTAAGGCCCAACTTGAATGGCTATCTCTAAAGGCCCATTGATGCTTGAAGGGTTGAACTCCTTACCATCTTCAAGTGTTCCAACCTGCTCGAGCCTCTCTATGATCTTTAAGCCTCACGAGAATCCATCCTCCAAGGACTTAGGTGAGTATTCCAATAAGCTTAGGCTTTAGAGGCTTGGCTAGTGTCTAAAGACTCCACCAATAGGTCGATTGAGCTTGTAGTGTGAGGGACTACTCTACTACCCGATCTAAGCATAAGAAGCAAGGATGCTCTCTACCTTACAAGCCCCTTCTAATGTCCACCTTACCACTCATAATGTGCCTGTACCACCTCTCTCCTACCTCTTTGCCCTTTCTTGTCTTTAGTACTAGTGTCCTATCCTGTCTCATTAATTATGGCTTAACATCTATGGTACAACTAGCATAACCAACATATCTTAAAGATTTCAGGTCCTTAGGTTATAAACATGGCTACCAATGTGGTCATGACCAGCCAACTTTTAGAACTACCTTGTTATTTTCGTAATACATATCCCCTACAAACTGGCAGTATGGATGAACCTTAAGCCACCACATGTCTTAGGTAATCGTACTCCTTCTCTATAAATAGTGCAAGGAGCCAACATGTAAAGGATTCCAAATCCGATCCAATATCTCTCTAATACCCTACAATCTTTTCACTAAGAAAACCCTAGATGAGTACCTCCCATCAAGGTCGAGAGTTCTTGAATAGCTTTCCAACCCTCTTTCTCTCTATCCTAATGACTTGAGCATCGAATGACCTACATTGACACATTCACAGAGGGCTTTTTTTTATAAGTCAACTTGGAGCAAGGAGCATAGTTGGTGCAAACCACCCAGCCCTTCTCAAGGAATTGAAGCTTAATCTACCCCATCTCTTCTAATTGATTCAACCACAATCAATATAAGTTAACCCCAATTATTTGATTAAGATGCTCTAAATTTTAAGTGATTGCTGTTTCCAAGTTAGAATTACTCTTCCCATTAAGATGCTGGCCGGAAAAGGAAAATTAATTAATGAGGAAATGAGCGATTTAAAAAAGTTGGACTGGCCAAAGAAGGGGCTTAAAGTATTACATGTGGGGCTCATAAACGATTCGTTTCAGGTTTTCTGTGCATGAGATGTCAATTGTATCTCAATGTTTCATATACTGAATTTTAGGGCTCAGTCATACGTTTTGGTCCCGATTCACTCAGCATTTTTCCAAAAATTTTCTAGAATTATTATTATTTTTTCTTTCTCTTTCCCCTATTATTATAATTGTAGTTGCATCGCTTTCTCTTGCAAATATGTGTACATATATATGTGCGTGTATGTACACGACAGGTGATGTTATTTCCTGCCTGCGCCCGTCCAACAAGAGATATGAGCACTCTCTAATATAAGTATCCTCATGGACATACACACACAACCCTTGTTGGCACCCGTTCGCCGCACGAACAGACAAGTCAGCACCGAGTCGCATTCCCACCATTGTCTCTTATATACTGTAAATCCAATAGTCAATGACACATGCCTAGTTTATCAAACACTTAGCATCAGATTTCAACGCGTGGCTACTAGGGAACAAAGAACAACTTGAAGGGGTGCCCTTTTTATACTACAGCAATAATATCATCAAAAATTTCAAAGGAAACATATATGTGTGATGCTGAAAGATAGGGCCATAGTGGAGACTGCCGTAGTTGACCGGAATCCAATAGGGTTTCTTTTACGTGGGGTCTAGCTATATTTCTACTATTCATGTACTGTACTTCCGTTGACTTCTCGTGAACCGCCCAAGGAGGACGAGCTGAGCTCGATGGTGATTGTACATTCAATTTTCAATTAGATCCATGAGTACCTACAGAGATTTTACTCTTTCTATTTTTTTTTTTTTTCCTTTTTCCATTAATATGGTGCACTGTCAACGGGGTCTTCTGCAACTGAGTATAAATGGTCTTAAAAGCCTCAAAATTATCTGCAATAACGTTATTGTACCGAATTTACACATTGCTAGGACTTATTATAAAAGGATCCATCATCAAGGGTTATTATTGGGATAAGTTGTGTGTCAGTGACTTCAAATAAAGTTGCAGTCATAAATGTGGTACAAATATACACATTTTTATACACTGTTTGAATTCTAATAACATATTTTTGTTATCAAACTCTACCATAATGTTAGGAAAATAAGTATAGTTGTATAATGGTTTGACAATTATTAACAATTTAGAGGTATGATTAGATCGCATTCCTTATAAAATTTATGTCCCTCCCTTTAGTTTGCTATGAGAGTTTAATATGCGGAATTCTCTTATGATATAACTAAGTCTTAATATATGACTAACGAAAATTCAGATAGCAAACCACATTTAAGTATAGAAAAAGTGTTTGTTTTTCTTGAGATTTAAAAAAGGAAGATTTGTAAAAATTTGGTGAAGAAATTTAGAGTTGTAACACTTATTTATAAAACACAAATTAAAAAGTCACAAACTTTCATCAAATGTTACATTGGTTGAATCATTGAATTCTATCTATAAGATTGGGTTTAATCAATTATATTTTGATCTAAACTCTTAAATATAAAGTGAAACAACTCTTATGATTAAATCTCTTTAATGTTTGATTAAAAGTTATAACTTTTTCAAGTATCACAAACTTCAATTTTACTAACCCAAGGTTTAGAGGCAATGTTCACCTATGTCACCCCTAGGCGTGAACCTTCCATAGTTAATTTATGTTTCCTTATTGAAAATCATAGTCAAGTTCATGGGTGTGAATATTTCTAATCTTTATTTCCCATTGTCATTGCTAAGTTCACACCTATGATCTTGGTAATGATCGTTACCAAACACTACAAATCTCCCTTTTATGGTCATGTTTTAACACGATTACCATCTTAGTTAATTATTAGGCATCCTAAAAGCATAGTTGACATACTTTAAAATACATAATTAGTAATCTATTTCTATAATCCCACTAGATTGCCAATTACCTATGTAGATGAGGGGTTTTGTTTAGAGTAGTCATATATGGTCACGCAAGTATCACATTACATGTGGCATTGAAGTAGTGATGTGAAGATGACACTTAATGAGATGATTGGAGAGAGAATGACAGGGAAGAGGAACAGGCGATTGTAGAGTCTTGAATGCATAAGTGATAGACAAAGAAGCCTAGGGGACTTAGGATATCAAACTTGCAGTTCTTGAACAACTGAGATCGTTCTTTACTTGAACACTATTTGATTTTAGAGAGTAGAGGTTTCATAGTGGAACACTATTTTCTTTAATCTTTAGACTTGTGTCAAATGCGAAGAAATGGTTAAATATTTATAGGCTCTTGGGCTTGATAATATCCATTAGATTGTTTTAGCAATTGACAGATGAGATGAAATTTTACTCATTCCATAATTATCTAAAATAGGCTTGCAAAGGGTCTAAGGTTAGTATCCTTTCTCATGATGCATGAACCTACCTAAGAAATGTTGGAAGCAAATAGGTTGATCTAATGATTCCTATTTTGAGCCTACCAAGCTAAATCTCCTTCGATCATCTAAATTATAGATTAGACTCTCCAGGTCTTGTTACCTAACTCAAAGAGTTAAGCTAGATAAATAGTAGGTTTGGCCTTATAATAGTATAATAAATTTTCATCCCTCCATAAACCTAATTATAAACACCTTATTGGTTATGCATAAGTAATAGTATCGCTAGAGTTGTACTATTCTTTAGTGTAAGTTATGAAAGTTGCAATAGAGTGAGAAGCAACTTGTAGCTTACAACATTCACACAATAAGTCTCAACCAAAGAATTTACACATAAACATTACATAACCAATTAGTGGATTCCATGTTAGCATTACCATGGCCATGCCTTTATTCCAATTTCATTAAACAATTACAATGGCAAACTTCTCAAACTTTTGTTAGGAGTAGCACTACTCCTATGGTCATTTAGGTAGACTTCATCAAACTTATTGATTTAGATTTAAGATCTATTCATTTAGAGATATTTATTATATTATATCTCATTCTTTTTAAACTAATAGCACTTGTAATACACTCAATTAATAGTGACTTGTTCTTACCCTTTAAACCTTGAAACTAATGATGTATTAGAATAAAATAGGGTTCCCATTACCTTATCTTTACATTTTATTAGTTATAATTTTAACTTCATATCGGTTAACTAATTGTAATAAAATTACTAAATTACAACTTTGTAAGATTGATTAGTATCACTTAGATTTATTCATTTACCTTTTCAATCCTTATGAAAAATTTCACAACAATTATGATTTAAATCAAGTGTATATCATAGTACAAATCAAACTCATTGATACATTGTTGTACCCCTACTATAGCTGTACACTTTTGATACTAAATTGGTATCTACTTAAATTCATTATCTTGAATTTGAAAAAATAGATATACTTTAGTTTACCGAACACATTTTAAGTTTGTCACAAAAATCATTAAGTCATTGACACTTGATCACGTTGTATTTCCATGTCAAACTTCTATCGTAATATTTAAGAACTTAACTTAAACCACTAATAAAGTTTTTGATGCTTTTCATTTCATAAAGATATTTTACACAATATTTAAGGATTTTTTTTTTCTTATTTCATTAGTGGGAATAAAAATATCAAGTTACATTTTATTCTACACATTAAGTTTATTACTTGAATTAAATCTTTTAATTTTTCTATCATTCTAGAACTTTATTTGCTATAGAGTATATGTTATATATTCATACAATTACCCTTTTACTCCAACCCTTAAGTCAGTCTACCCCCATACTCTAGGAATTTTCTAAAATTGATTTTTTGGCTTCTTAAAAGTCCACGAGGAGAAAACTTTACCTGTAAATGGGAATATAAAAATAATACAATATGTAAACATAGTAACTGATGCCCAACTGAATACACTATGTAATTAAATGACATTTATAAAATTGTGCATAACATAGAATTTGTTTTATACCACATAGAAAATAGTGTAAAATGTACAATTTCACAAATAATCTATTTTTGTGTTTCATACACAAAGCATAACTTGACATAACATATAAATAGATCTTATCTTATACAAATTAATACTAAGAGTTAGTACATTAAAAAACAATATATTGTCACACCAAACATCACTATAAATATATCATTACATGCTAACATTGAAAATAATACAAAACATTTGAATAATATAAAGTTCAAGTACATTCAAACTATTAGCACTTCTTATGCAAACTATTAAACACAATTAAATTTTTCATTATTGCAAACAAAAAATTTACATGAGAAATTGTTTAGCTGACTCTATTTAAATATGTTGAGCACAAAACATTATTCTCTTAATCTATTTATTATATGATAAAAACTCATAAGACATTAAAAAAATATATTCATGAAAAAATATGTTAGTTCAGTTTCTCAAACTTATAGCCATAAGAAATCATAATATTATTAATTTTATCTTTGTTAGATCTCATAATAGTAACAACTCTATATTATCTATAAATATAGAGTCAATAAATTAAAATCCCAAAACATTGGCATAACGTAAACTTTTGTTACTCTTTTATTGACTCATTCAATATAACAATCATACTTACAAGCTATATTGGTAATATATGAAATACTAGTTCGCACAACTACTACAATTTTGATCGAATTAACCAAACCATTACAAATTATAGAATCTCATATAGAAATCATGTCCTTTGAGTTCAATTAGTTGAATTTCTTGTGAACACAATAATAGGATAAAGAAACAATAATTTGTCATTGCACAATATCTAAACTTAATGACAATTCAAATTTGATGAAGTGGTCTTATTATCTAGAACATAAGATATTATATACAAAATGTCCCTATATAACATGGCATATTATTTAATTTTACGAACAACATGTATGCAGAACTCATATATCACATAGAATTTAAGTTGAGCAACAAATATATATTTTTCTTTCAATCAACTCAAATAAATCACATAGAATTTAAGTTGAGCAACAAATATATATTTTTCTTTCAATCAACTCAAATAATTTTATCAGATATAATTAACAATTTGTATTCAATCAACTCAAATCATTTGAGTGCTTCACTAACTCAAATCATTTGAGTGCTTCACTTCCTCAAATGTTGTAGTTTCTTCTATCAAATCATTTCGACTTGACAAAGTTTAAGAACTACATTTGTTTCACTTGACATGAAGAGTAAATTCTCTAAGATTGTTAGGAAAATAGGTATGGTTGGTGATAGTTTATAACGGTTTGACAACTATTAATGGTTTAGAGGCATGATTAGATTGTTTTTCTTAGAGAATTTACACTTTTCTATTTAGTTTGCTATGATGGTTTAATAATGGAATTCTCTCAAGATACAACTAACTCTTGGTATATGAATAGCAAAAATTCAAATACCAAACCACACTTAAATATAGAAAAAGTGTTTGTTTTAATGTAGATTTAGAGAAGGAAGATTTGTAGAAATTTGTATTAAAAGAGTGTTAAAAATCATAGTTGCAACACTCATTTATAAAACATAAATTGAAAAGTCACAAACTTTCATCAAGAATTACATTGATTCAACCATTGAATTCTATCCATAAGATTGAGTCTAATCAATTATATTTGATCTAAACCTTTAAATGTGAAGTAATACAACTCTTACGATTGAATTTCTTAAAAGTTTGATCAAAAGTTGCAACCTTTAAATATCAGGAATTTCAATTTTGCTAACACAAAGTTCACAAGTGTGATCCTTAGATATGAACCTTCCATAGTCAATTTACTTTTCCCTATTGAAGATCATAATTAGGTTCATAGGCATGATCTCTAAGCATGAACTCTTTGATTTATATTTTCTATTTTCACTACTAAGTTCACTCTTATGATCTTGACCCTCATCATTACTAAATACTACAAATCTTCCTTTTATACTCGCGTATAACATGAGTACCATCTTAATTAATTGTTCAACATCTTAAACACATAGTTTACATGCTTCAAAACGCATAATTGGCAATATATTTCTACACACATTATAAGAGCCACTTTATTTTAAATGATTTCACCTAATAAATTCCCTTCATTGAAACTTTTGTATCAAGCCACTCATTGTAGTGAGGCCATTACAAAGGACAATATGAGTTGTGAAAGGAACCTCATCGAATTGTCTAAGAGGTCAATTATGTGCCAAAGATTGATTTAACTCTTACTGGTCCATAGATAACGTAATATCATATGTGCTCATCTAATTAGTCTTTCTTTATGATGACATAGGCATGTCATACATACATACATATATATATATATATTAATTATAAAGTTGATTACCTAAAATTTGTGAATTTGGAGCTAATGAGCAAATCTCATGTAATATGTCAAAATAGATTGTCAATTATATATTTTAAAATATAAATTAAGTGTTTCAAAAGCTTAATGATTAAATAATGTGATACTTATGTTAAACATTACCAAAGGGAGAATTATCATGTTTATAATAAAATTTTACTTAGAGCAAAATGAGGCTGACAAAGCAAAATGGGGTCATCGAAGCAAAAAAAGGAAGGGACTTTCTTAAATAACATTATATTTGAAAGAGTTGTGAATTTATGTCAAATTTTTAAAGAGCTTCAAGTGTTTTAATCATATCCATTCATGATTAGGAATCCGAATCAGTTTATAACTTATCTAAATTAAATATAATTGATATGATTTAAGCCTTCAAAGATTATGGCTCTTATGAAAAGTCATGTTGATTGCAAATTGTTCAATTAATAAAATGCGTTGGTTCTCCACTTTTGTATAAGGTTTTGCAAAAATTTTTCCAAATTTTTGTATGCTGTCCATGTGACAATCCTGGTTTTTCGGCCCCTAAATTTAGACCTTCAAGCATTGCTATTCATTTTACTTTAAACTTAATAATAAGGTAAAAATAAATAGAGAAAATGACCCATGAAGTTGGTTTTACAAAATAATGGTCATAGGAGTTTCCATCTGATATAAATATAACTTTACTGGTATTATTTGTTATTTATCGAAAATTCAAAATTTGCTTATAAGATTAATAGATTTGATTGAAAGTATGTAGTAATTTATTTTGTATATATGAACTTCATACATATTTGTATTTTAGTAATATAGCATTTATTAAATAAATGTGGAAATAATAATAAAATATTGAGAAAATGATTAACAAATGCAAATTTGATTTCGTTGCCACTAACACTGATCACGGTGAAATGAGAATTCAACTTAAAAGATAATTAAGCTTTAGGAGCTTAAATGACGGAACCCAATTGCTAATATCAATATTTAAAAGAAAAAAAATAATAAATAAAAGAGTAGAACAATCGTTGGAGATTTGTTAGCTTCCGATATCTTAATAACTGCTAAATCAACTTAGTGAAATACCGTATATTAATTTGAAAGCATTACGTAGAGTAACTTGATGTGATTCTCAAAACGCAAGTGTTGAATAAAAAAAAAAAAAAAGAAAGAAAGAAAGAAAAACCAAGAAAGAAAAGAAGACGTTTTATCTTCTCCATCAATTTATAATGTTACCGTAGCACTGGAGGAATTCTACATCCAAACCAAGCTAGAAATTTCAATATGATGAACTCAAATATTGATACGTGACCTTTAAGTGTAGGTCTTACAATATTTGTATTGCACTTGCAAATGCTAGATGGATGCATATTAGTGGACCGTTTGCGGACGAACTAAAGTATTGAATTCTGAAAATGATTGTAAATACAGATAAGCAACTCATATCACTTGAATGATGACACGTTGCAAGGTAATATCAATTATTTTAATTTGTAATTTACACTTGATTTTTGGTAATTATCATTTCCCCACCGACGTTGAATGCTATAAAAGACCATCAAAAGTGGCACTGTGAAAACTTTTAGCAATCTGATTGTAGAGAGGGATATTTCAGAAAAAATTAAAAAAAAAAATGAAATTCCTCTCTAAAGCTAATTTAGAATAAAAAAAATATTATATGTGTATACGTATATATATATTACAAAGTCAGGAAATGGCTTGAAAACCGGGTCAATGAATGTTCGCATACCAAGCATTAATCATTTATTGTGAGCTTTAAGGTTTCGTAATTCGGTGCCTTGAAATTCTTTTCGACAAAGACGGGTCGTCGGATGTCAAGCGGTGGCTACTGGAAAATGACATCCTTTCTCTACTTATGAAGACATTTGTGCTCGATAGTAGCATAAATATTGACGCAAGTGAGTATTCCCCACTCGATTGTTTTGTGTTAAGCGATAGCAAAAAATATAGAACATTAACTTATTTGTTATGTGTAGTCATAAGATATATTTAAGTGTATCACAATGATTGGAGTATTCATATTCTAAATTGATATAGTTTGTAATAAACTTTTATTTGGTATATTATAGTTCTTCAATTTTGTGCTTTCGATAATTGATTCGGATTTACGAGAAATGTAACTAGAATGATATCAGTAATATAATTGTATTTGGTTGAGGAGAATGTTTGCCTTATGTGATGATTCATTATATGATGCTTGTGATTTGGTAAATCTTAGATGATATTGAATAAAATACTGAGATGACTTAATTTTGTGCAAAAGTGACGAGTTCTATGTAGTCCCATATATGTAATTGTAATATGTGACTATTGGGCTAAAAGTTAAGTTTGGTTGTCATTTTCTTGGTTTTCGATATTTAGCTAGAATTCATATTTATTTTGGTTAACTTGGAAATTGTATTTTTGCTAGATTGATTCATAACCCATATTTGGCTAGGTTAAATATGTTGTTTGAATACACTCATAGCATAGCACAAAAAGACTTATAAGTCATGTTTCTGAAAGTATGAATACTGTCAAGCTGGGTTTTGAGCATATAGAACTATATTGCTCAACTTATTCTAGCTACGATGTGTAGTTTCAGCTATGCTGGCTATGTGTTAGATTTTTAAACCATAATGGGTGATTTCTGTTTTATTAAGTTAGGGGTCCTACTCCTAGGCAACTCCTTGTTGTCTTAGGTTCCTAAATGTTATATCCAGATGCTCGAGTATATTGATTAATCGAATGAGTAAATAGGAAGAGCATAAGATATCGGTACCAATGCATGTCATATGCATTAGAATAGAATTCGTATGAGGCATGAATCAATGTACATGTGCATAATAATAGTTTGACGACTTAAATGTACTATATTATTGATGATGTTAGAATCATCAAAGATAAGATATATACTACTTGACATGATTTAGAATACTCAATTGTGTGCATAATAATAGTTTGACGACTTAAATGTACTATATTATTGATGATGTTAGAATCATCAAAGATAAGATATATACTACTTGACATGATTTAGAATACTCAATTGGTATGCTTTCTATGCTTAGTTTTATACTCACTTAACTCAAAATTGAGCTGAGGAGTTTGCTTATCTAACCCTAAGTACTATAGGAAAAAAAAAAAGGCTAAGACTTAGAGGCTAGATTGGGTAAAAGAGAGAGTAAATACCTGTAGAGTTTTAGATCAAGCTCTGGGAAACAAGTTTGCAAGAAGGTCATTGTGTTACTTTTAGATTTATAATATTAAGGTTTTGAATGTAAAAGTTTATTATCATAATTGGATTTTGAGTTGAATGGTGAAGTGAAATGTGATACTTCTAACGAGACCCATATTTGACAAAGTTCCACTGTGTTATTTTCTATTAATTGAAAGAATTTTTATTTGGAACTTGTACAGTGGAGTTTGAATTAATAGATTTGTTATAGTTTTAGCTTTATCCCTAACTTGGGGATGGCATAATGAACCATCTTTAAGGCACTAAGTGTTGAGATAAAGCATAAGTAGATGCCTTTACAAATGAGGCGTTATAGTCTCTCTCTCAACTATTGCAAAACAAAAGCATCTCACACACATATAAGGCGTGGTTTAATACTTAAATTTTTTCTATTCAAGTGTCAAAATTAGTCATATCATGGAGGAGTTCTACACTAAAACTCTTACAGTAATTGCCAACTTTACTTATTCACTAAATTATGTTTGTAACATCTGCAACACATTCTATAATAAAACTTTCCTAACAAAGAAATTTTTTCATGAATTTTTGCTATTGAGGAAGAAGAAATTTGTAACATCTCTAAGTTGCATTAGTTCAAAGAAGATATCTACACTAGTATTAATCTTATGGTAAACAAAAAGGATTACTATATTTAGGGGTAGATGCTAGCCTTACCATCTACTAAGTCGAGGCTTTTGTGTTTGACCACTCTTATTAACTTCTTCCTCTCCTTCTATCTTACATTGTTCAAAACTAGTAGAGGTTAATTGCTTTAAAATGGCAAATTTTATTTGGTAAAGTAAGCAATACATGGTGTTGTTTCTAGTCTTTCCATGCTTATAAACGGTATGTTTTGAGCCCTACCATGATTTAATAGAGGATTACTATTGACAAATGGATTATGAGCTTGAATTAACACTCGATCCATTTCACATTCAAACTTTTTTTCTTTTTTTTTTCTAAGAAAAAAAATTGGTGGTTGATTAATTAACTACTAGAGACTTAATTTGGCTTAAATGAAAATATTTCTACTTGTATAATTGGTAAACTGCATGAAACTATGGCTACTCGAAAATGATAAGGTTGAGGACTTTCGAAAAATATTCTCCAAATTATACCAAACTTTATTATAAGGTCATAAAAGTTAGAATAAGAGCCTTGGTGGAGTTTCTCAAAATAATATATATAGAATATTTAATTTGATAAAATGTAATTTTATCATTACCCTTTGTTTTTTATTAGAAACTTAAAATTTAAGTTTCAAAATATAGTGAGACCTTATAAATAAATTATTTGACTCATAAAAAATAAAAATTTGGAGACAAAATGTATGTAAAGTAGTTGTATGATCATTAAGTATGCATATTATATACTTAATATGTGTATATAATAGCATACAACCTTTGAATATGGGTACATGTGTATTAAATCACTAAAATAATCAAACAAAAGTGTCTAAAATTCTCCTTATTAGATGTGTATAGTGAACCCATGCTAGAGAATTCATCAAGCAGGAGGTGTAAGCTTGGGACTTAACACACATTAAAGCTTCATGCTTAATGTAATGAGATTGGGACACCTAGAACTCTCAATTATTCCTCAAAAGTTTGCTACAAAATAGCAATGATAGGTGAAAATTTAACCATTTTACTAGCTGAACACCTACAACAACACTTAAGAAGTGAAAAATAAAAATTTAGAAAAATATACGAGAAATTTGGATTAGAGCAAGGTATCTAGGGTTTCTATATCAAGCAAATACCTAAAAACTTGTTGCTTTGGATTTGAGGAAAAGTGGTGTGATAGGATTTGCTGACACTAGAGGGTAATTGGATACTAGCAAACTAAAAATCTTTAAAAGTCTACTTGAAAGTTGTTCGAATTTCTAAAAATATCAAATCTTCAAGAAATATTATGGGAAAATGTTTTATGGAGTTATTTTATATGTAGTTTAATGTAGTAATTTTATTTTATTGAAATCCTGATGATTTGTAGTGTTTCCTTAAGAACTTGACTTGTTTATATGAATTTTAAAGTAATTTTTCAAAATATTAAATGTTGTTTTTTTGAGCTAAAAAATTTTGTATAACATACATATAATATGTAAATTACAGTAACAAGAATTTTAAAAATTTATTACGTTTACTATTTGTTATTTTTTATTTTGATTAAACAGGGTAGTTTTTTAAATTATAGTAAATAATTAGTTTTTAAGCTATTTAATGAATAATATCAACTTGTAAGGGTTTCTAAAGGTTGATACTAAAAATGTTTTGGTTTATTCAAGTAATTATAAGTATGGTAATTTATCAATTTTACGGTAGTTTCTAACAAAATCGAGCTTAAAAAGGTATTTTTGGAAATATGAGATAATATGTTAATATGGTACTTTTTATGGTCAGAGGTAAAAATACATATTTTTGTGAGTCTAAGATAATTTTCGAAATTTAATTGAATACTTATACTGTTTATCGGGTAATTTTCTACTAAATATCTATATATTGATAATAAGGATAATTGGTAACTTATATTGGGTAATACTCATGTTAGGAAAGTGTCGGACAAGCTTTATGTGAAGTTTTCCTTAGTTGATTCTAATTGGTAGTAGGTGTATAAATGAAATTCTTCTAAGAAATGTACTAACCAAACAAAATCAGAAAGATTAATCAGAGGATTTGTTACGGGAATTTTGCAAAAGATGGGCTTTGAGATTGAATCAAGGGGATAATAGTGGGACCTTTAGCTAGTATAGACCTTGAGTATGTATGCAAGATGCTTATTTTAAGAACTTTATGATTAACCTACTTTAAAGGATTATTTAGAAGATAAATAAGGGATTAAATTAGATGATGACCAAGAGAAATATTTCCTTAAATAAACAATTTAAAAACTTGAACCCTAGATGAAAATAAGATATTAAGCGAGTTTGCACATGACATATATTTGACTTTGGGTGCTGTGTGCATCTTTCTTAGATGAAATAAGCAAAGAGGAGTCTCATGGTGAAATGTAGGGTCAAAGCTATTATTTGGCCTGGATAAGTGGATATTAGCATGTTTAGAGTAGATTTATATCTACTCACTGTGATATAAGCTTTTGAACTACCTTTTCTATTATTGATTTGGTTAATGTTGTGAACAAGACGCTTGAAGTTATACAACATTTTGTTTTGTATATGTGATGTGAATTAAAAAATAATTCCACAACAGAGTTAGACATTGTTGCTATATTGTTTATTAACTATGTAAAACATGTTGGACTTTGTACAAACTTAGAACAGGAGCTAAGGACTAACTTCACCTCCTAAGGTATTCACCTAAGTAAACCTAGTATTGAGTTCTAAATGAGAAAGAGATAAGAAAGTTAAAATAAAGGATATAATAAGCTATGCTTGGTGTTATTTAATATGTGGTTTACGTATTCATAGCATGGCATGATAAAGGACTTACGGGTTAAGTTTTTCAAAAGTTGAGATTATGCTAGGTTGTGATTCAAGCATAAAGATTTGCATTCCTCAACAATCTCCAGTCACCAAAGAGATCAACTAAGTTATGTCTCAACTACTTCTTATAGCCCTAGGCTAAGTTTAGCTATTCGTTGTTGCCCTAGATAAACATTACTTTAGGATCCCTACTTTCTGGCAACTCCTTGTTACCTTAGGTTACGCTATTGGTATTAGTGCAAGTCACGTACATGAGCATGGGTTACAACATCTTTATTGAATTTATAGTTAGACTATAAAGTAATATAACTTGAATGACAGCATGCTAGTGTGATTGTTACACTGGGTTATGCTTGAATTGTTTTTTCCTTTTATATCCACTTTCATTCAATTCACAATAAGTTGAGGAAATAAAGTATTTCATCCTTATGTTAGGAAGAGACTAAGTGGGGTGCCATCACTAGTAGGGAAAAATTTTTGAGAGTGCTAGATGGAGTTAGCTTCTTTTGGAAGGAGTCTATACTATGTATAGAAGCTTATTTTAGTTAGAGATATGTTGCTATTATAGAAAAAAAAAAAACTATGTTTTGGGGGTTATAAATAGTAAACTCATACTTATATGAGGTAATCAAAGTTAAAGCTAAACTCCTATATAGTATTTCTTTGTTACAAATGTTGGTAATGGTTAATTGAAAGCAAGTTAGTACTTGGGATATTACATTCTTTATTAACTCGGGAGGTGACATCATTTAGGTGGTATTAGAGCAAGTTAAGGACTATAACTTCTAGGTGCATATGAGATGCGAAGGGTCATAGTTGCCAAAATTGTGATTCTACGAGTTTATGATTTTAGAAGGCTTTTATGAGTTCACTCCAGTATAAAATTATTTTTTTTAAACTTACGTTTTTAACTCATTTTATGTAAAACTTAGTAGCAGCTTACGTTTTTTACCGAGTTTACCCATTCTATATATATCTAAGTTGAGTAGACAAAAAAAAAAAAAATAATAACTAAGCTCTTACTAAACTATTAACTATTTGGGTATTAAATCATCTTTCCTATCCTATTCTATTTTTTTTCCTCCTTCTCTCTCTTCTAGTCCTTCTTTGGTATTCATAGCCTTCATTTGAGTTCCAACTCCAATAAAAAAATTTATAAAGAAAACTAAATATTTAAGTTTATACTATTAATAACTCAAGATGAATTAAAAAATTTTTTATTCTTCAATTTATTGCTTTTTAAAAATAAAATAATGGGAAGAAATTCAATTTTGACTTTACTTGCTTTTCTTCCATAAATTTTAGATTATAGATTAATAATTCTTTAATGGAAAAATAACTCGATTTCTTCATTTCTTTACATCTATTATGTATTATAAGTTTTTTATAACTATTGTAAGCATATATATAATTTTTTGAAGTTATTTTACATAGATTATAGAAACTTAAGTTTTATATTTTGATTCTACAAACCCTCTAGCATTTTTAAGTAGAATCACAAGTTTAATAGCCTTATGTAAGGTCACTCAATAGTTAGGTGTCATAACTTTATAAGGTTTTAAAAGTACTCACTATATTGGTTTATCTAGTTTTTGTCTAGAAAAAGGTGTGAAGAGGCCACGAAAAAACACCAATAAATTGTTTATTGCAATAGTTAAGGGAAGAGTTATAACCTAATCGAGCTCAACCTTAGCTTACGATGGATGTGATACAACAATTTACAGCTGCATTGGCTGGAGTTAATGGAGCAATCAGTGATAAGTTGGCTCAGGTACAACAAATAATAAAACCATTTAACGATGAGAACATTGATCTTTTGGTGGTAAAAGAATGGATCATCTCCTTGGAAAAAGTGTTTGAGGTTATGAAGTAAAAGAGAATAAAAAAGTAGGAATGGCAGGTGTTTTGTTGGATGGGCAAGCAAATAATTCATGGAAGGTTAAAAAGCAGTTATTAGAGACAACCTACTAGCTGGATTACATTTAGGAATGCATTCTTAGAGCAATATTTTCCCAAATGTATGTAGGAGCAAATGTGCAAAGAATACTTTAAGTTGAAATAAGTTGGCAAGACAATTGAGAAATATGAAAGGGAGTTAATAGCGGTGTGCTTAGGAGCTTATTTATCACTAGGACTTACTATGGCAAATTTGACTGAAATGGGTCCTCTGAAATATCGAAGAAAATTATAGGGGAATGGTCTACAAATAAATAAGAGTAACTGACATGAAGTTATTCGGATGATGTAACTCACAACGAACATAACACAACTTGGCACCTCACTTGATATGACACATAAGTTGTTGTCAAGGTCCACTTGCTACTAATCCTGAGCAATTCGGAAAGAATAGATAAGAATGTATCAAAAATGGACTTAAAGAGGGTTGTCTCATAAGAACAGAATATTCAGTATTAAAATGTAAGTTATGTGTGGCTTATAAGAGAAAAAGACTATTTATAGTAAGTCCCTAAAGCAGCATTATAAATAAAGAAATTACAAGAAAATATATACAAAAAGAGGATTCATAGTATATACGAAAAAGGGTAAAAAGGACAAAAGACCAAAAATGGAAACGTAGTACAATGTTAGACGAGGTGGACAGGTAGTAGTACAACATTGGTCTCATACGAATATTCTCTAAGTACAGTAGGCAAGAAATGTTGCAGCAATAAAGGGGCTTGGACGAGAGAGATAGTAGCATGCTAAGAGAAAACTATCTGGCCATTTAAGTGAGTCTCTCGTCACTTGATAAGAATTTCTCTGCAGCGGTTGGTCGGATTACTTGGCATAAGGTCTTCAGCAAGGGAATGGTTGGCATCATCACTACCGAGTGTATAGATCAACGTATGACAATTTAAGGAGCTCAAGGAGTTTAGTGACATTCCTTCGGCGTAAACTTTCTCGTCATCAGTAAGTTGCAAATAGAGAATTCGTCCAGTGAGGGATTGGAGTCCTCGAAGCCATGCGCAAATAATGGGACTGTTGGTTAGTAATTCATTAGTTCCCTGGGGTTGTTGAAGATTTGACCTCAAATCTTGGTCTTCGTCATCTTTAGGCACATATAGAGTTAAGTCGGCGATGTTGAATGTGGTAAATATGCCAAGACCTTCAGGTAGCTCAATCTCGTAGGCATTTTCATTAATGCACCTCAGGATCCTATAGGGTCCATCCGCTTTAGGAGATAGTTTGTTCGTCTTCTTGTTAGGGAAGCATTCCTTGCTAAGATGGATCCAAACAAAGTCCCCGGGGGTATCAACGATTCATTTCCTTACGCAACTTCCCATTTCCTTCTATCGAGCCATAGTTTTGGCCAATTGCTCAACAATCCATTGATGCAACTTGTGAAATTCTTCGGTACACTACAAGCCAGATTAACTCTCCCTTTGTATAGTTAGACTGTTAAATAAGTTCAAGGGTAGGTTTAGGTTAAGTCTATAAACAACCTCAATTAGTGATGTGCTAGTGGAGATGTGAGTTAAGTAATTGTAGGCAAATTCAATGATGGGTAGGCATAAATCCTTGTCATAAGAGCTCTTTCCAACAGTGGTGCGCAGGAGATTACCGATGGTTTTGTTAACTACTTTAGATTGGTCGTCTGTCTGGGGATAACAAGAGGTACTAAACAAGAGCTTAGTGTTGAGTTTCCTCTACAAGGTTTTCCAAAAGAAGCTCGTGAATTTGGAATTATGGTCGGATATAATACTCCTTAGCACTCTATGTTGTTACACAATTTCCTGCAAATGATAAGTAGTTAAGATAAGTAGTGTTGGATTCATTCTTATCTCCTCATCCTTATCTTTATTATTTGAAATGTTTGAATTTCCATGAAGACAATTGAGGATTGGAACTTATAATAACATGGAGCAATCTTCTAATTACACAAGCTTGGCAAAGGAACAAACCTGGAATAGCTTGACTCAAAATTTTTGAATTTCAATTTTTGGTTCCTATTTTCATGGGATACTTCTATAATATCAAAACTAATTTTGTTTAAACAAAGATATTATAGAGAAAAATATGGAAATAGTTGTTTCTAGCTGTTACATGAGGATTTATTTAATTTAAAGGAAATGCTATTCAAGAAAGGTTACTGCACACTCAATATCAAAACCAAAATTAAAAATACTCTTGAGCAGATTGTTAGAAACCAAGCAAAAATAGCTTTGTTATTTCATTGTTATTTCTTTAGTGCAAAAGTTGTAAAAAGCTATGTGATTGTATTGTTTTAATTTCATTATAAACATTATTGACATTGTATCTTGAGTGTGAGAGGATTAGGAAGTTCTTTGAGTCTCGTGTTTAGCTTAAGAAGAAGCTAGCGAGATAGGACAGAGAAAAAAGCTGGTTATTCTTACAATCTCTCATTAATTTTTGCTTATTGAAAAGCTTGGACTAGTGGAATGACATTGGCAAGGAGGACTGGGTCCTCAATAGTGAAGTTGGAAGAGAGTAGTAGGCAAAAGGTCAAAGCTCTATAAAATTGATTGCCTAATATTCTTACTCCTTATCTTCTTTTCCTTCTAATTGTTATTATTACTATTTACTCTTTGAGTTGACAATTAATTTCCATCTACTTACGCCATTCAAGATATTAAGAGTGATTTTTTTAAATCATAAATTTTAGTTTTTACGAAAAGATATCAATTCACCTCCCTCTTGATATCTTATTCGGACCAACAATTGGTATCAAAGCCTCGCTCCAACATTACAAAGAGTCAAGATCAATGGCAGAAAGTAGTAGTTCATTGACTGTTCAACTTGGTAAGGCTCCATTCTTTGATGGTACTAATTTTCTTTACTAGAAGTTCAAGATGAAAATGTACATCAAGGTGATTGACTATCAGGCTTAGGGAAATATCGCAAATGGAGATGTTAAAGTTACTAAAATACCTTTTATAATAAAAGAAATCACCAAAGTTAAATTGAACTCAAAGGCTAAGAATTTGCTCCTTTCTACTAGTGCTCCTTTTAAATTCTATCTAATCTCCTCTTGTGATATAGCTAAGGAGATTTGGGATAAACTAGTTTAGACATATGAAGGAACAGATACCATTAAGGAGACGAGAATCAATACCTTAATGCAACAATATGAGGCATTTTGTATTCTTCTTAGTGAAGATATAAAAGTTTCATTTAGTCATTTCATAGCTATCATTAACAAATTATCATCTCTTGGAAAAAAAGATGAGTGATGTAGATGTTGTTAGGAAAATGCTAAGGATCCTTTCTAAGGCGTGGAATGCTAAGAAGACAGTTATTGAGGAAGCATGTAATATGACAAAACTCATTCTTAGTTAATTATGCAGTAAGCTAATGGCTTATGAAGTTGAATTCCTCAAGTCAAAAAGTATGTTAGAAGATCCGAAGACAAAGTCTGTGGCCTTCAAAGCTAAAGATGTTGAAGTAGATTTCGAATGTGATGAATCTTACGAAGATGAGGAAGAGGATGTATCAATACTAGCTAGGCATCTAAATCGTCTATTGAAAAACAAAGGAAAGAAAGTTTATAATTCAAAAATATTTTCCATTAATGAAAATAAGAATGATGTGGGAAAAGGCTATAAAGAGAAAGAAGAAAAGAAAGTCAAAGAGAAGAAAGAGATTTTGTGTTATGAGTGTAAGAAACTAGGACATATCAAATATGAATGTTTAGTACTGGTCAAGAAAATGAATAAATATAAGAAGAAACATAAATCGTTGATGGCCACATGGAGTGACTTAAACGAGTCAAAAAACTGAAGCAAAAAGTATAGAAGATGACACCAAAGAAGCAAACTTGTGTTTAATAGCTCTTTTAGAGGTAAGCTCTGAATCTAATCATGGAATTATAGAAGATATATGTGATGAAAGAAATAAGTTATTAAAAGCTCTCACTAAAGCTAACGATAAGAATGTAAGAATTGATAATGAGAATTGGATACTGAAAGAGGAAAAAGTAGTTCTTATTCAAACGAATAAACTACTAGCAGATGAAAATGATATTTTAAAAAATGATGTGGAAGGATTATACGTTGCCATGGAAGCAGTAGTACATGAGAACTTAATACTAAAAGAAAAAATAAAAGTCTTAAAAGATTATGTGAACGTCTTGTCAAATTGAATACAAAATACCTTCAAAAAATTTGATGAAAGTGAGAAGAAACTCTAACTACTCATTTCATGTTGACATATTGATCAATCTAAAATTGGATGGGTTATGAAAATGGTGAATCTTCACATTTAAAAAGGGAGATATTGTTTGTAAGACCTAGAGATGCAAGTAGTAAAGAAATGACTGATAATAAGAAAGAAGGAAAGACTATTAAATAAGTCAGAAAGTTAAGCAAAAACCTCCTTTGATTAGAATAGAAAGTTTTCACAAGTAAATGGATACTTCAAAAACTCGATAAGAAAATACATCAGAAATTATCATACTCCAATCTTTAGAAATATGGTGAGCAACAGGTATAAAATTCAAAAACCTTATGCTTGTTTCTTTTGTAACATCTTAGGACATGATGAAAAACGTTGCTTCTATAAAAATTCCAAGCTCAATGATCATCAAGTAAAAACTCAAAATATGAGCTTGAATTTTAAAGGACCCAAGCGTTGCCAGGTTCATAAGTAGAGTTGGTTTGTTTGTGATGAATGTAGGAATATAAAACCAAAATGAAGGGAATATGGTATCTCGATAGTGGCTGTTCGAGGCACATGATAGGTGATACTTTATTGTTTATAGACTTGATTTGGAAAGAAGATGGTTTTGTTAAATTTGGAGATAATGGTAGAGATAAGATAATTGCAATAGGTACGATTGGTTTTCCTCCACATGCAATCGAAAATGTGTCTATAGTAAAAGGACTAAAACACAACTTGTTATGTATCGACCAACCATGTGAGAAAGGATATAAGATAATTTTTTAACTTGACAAATGCATAGGTTTCAATAAAAATGAATCTAAGATCTTTGAAGGGTATTAGAAGAAAAATATTTATCTAATTAAGCCTACAGAAATTAATTCAGAAAGTTGTTTCTTGTCTATGAATGATAATATTTTTTTACGGCGTAAGAAGTTGGTATATGTGAACTTTTATCAAATGGAGAAACTATCAAACAAGAATTTAGTAAAAGGTTTACCAAAAATAAAGGTTTAAAATGATATTTGTTGTGTTGCTTGTATGAAAAGTAAGATGAGTTCAGTTTCTCATAAAGGTAAGAATGTCATCTCTTCTAAAAGACCTTTAGAACTACTGTGCATGGATTTGTTTGGTCCTACAAGAACTTTAAGTTTGGGTAGAAATAAGTATGGTTTGGCTGTTGTTGATGATTTTTCTAGATGTTCCTAGATTTTCTTTCTTTGCCATAAAAGTGATGCTTTTAAAGAATTTGAAGTGTTTACTAAACAAGTATAGAATGAAAAAGGAGCATCTATAATCAGTCTAAGGATAGATCATGGAAAAGAATTTGAGAACAATGATTTCATAACTTCTTGTGAAAATAATGGGATAACTCACAACTTCTCTACTCTATACACACCACAATAGAACAGAGTAGTGGAATGTAAAAATAGGACCATTCAAGAAATGACAAGGACTCTATTAAATGAGAGTAAAATAGTTGAGCATTTTTGGGCTGAAGCAGCATCTATGATTAATCGTGTCTATATGAGACCGTTGATGAACAAGACTTCATATGAAAATTTTAAAGGTAAGAAACCTACTATTTCATACTTTCATGTTTGGTTGTAGGTGTTTTGTGAAAAGAATAGGTAATGTTTTAGGAAAGTTTGAGGAACGAGCAAATGAAGCAATATTTTTGGGATACTCATTTAATTCTAAAGCTTTTTGAGTCTACAATAAAGCCTTTAAAGTAGTTGAAGAATCCATCAATGTCAAATTCATTGAGGAGACAGGACATGAGGATTCTGATGATGAAATACCAATGATCACTAAGAAAGATCTAGTTCAACAAAGCGGTGAAGGGGTGTCAAAACCTAAGTTAGAACCCGTGTCAGAAAGTGATTCTGAAAACTTCTCCACTCTTGGTAAGCTGGAAGGGAATTCTGACAGGTCAATAAGGATTAATTCAGATTGTACTAAATTAGAAGCACAATCTCAAAGGATGTTAGAAAGAAAGTTAGCAATTCTTGAAGGTTTGTATATACCTCCTTCTGCTCTAAGATTTAAACAACATCATCTTCTTGAATAAGTAGTAGCTAATGTTTGGTCAGGTGTTAAAACTAGATCTAGTCTTCAAAGTATAGAAAATCATTTTGCATTGCTCTCTAAAATTGAACCTAATTCTATTGATGAAGCCTTAGGTGACATTAATTAGATTAGTGCTATGTAAGATGAACTTAATCAATTCTAAAGGAATCAAGTGTATAATTTAGTACTTAGAACTTCTGATAAAACTATAATTGGTACTAAGTAGGTGTTTAAGAATAAATTAGATGAAAATGGAAAAATTGTAAGAAACAAAGCTAGATTAGTAGCTAAGGGATATTCTTAAGAAGAAGGAGTAGATTTCGATGAAATATATGTACTTGTGGCAAGGTTAGAAGCTATTGGATTATTACTTGCCTTTGCTAGTTTTAAAAACTTTAAATGATTTCAAATGGATGTATAAAGTGCATTCTTAAATGGGTATATCAAAGAAGAAGTATATGTTGAGCAACCCTCAAGATTTGAAGATCCATTTAAGCTTGATTATGTCTTTAAGCTTAAGAAGGCTTTATATGGTTTAAAACAAGCACTACGTGCTTGCTATGAAAGGTTAAGTGAATTTCTACTAAGAAATAGTTTTCAAAGAGGTAAAGTAGATAGAACCTTGTTCTTAAAATTCTATGATCATGAAATATTAATTGTATAGATATATGTAGACAATATAGTGTTTGGTTCTACTAATGAAAGTTTTTGTCAAGAATTTTCTAAGTTGATGCAGGTAAAGTTTGAGATGTCTCTCATGGGAGAACTGAATTTCTTCTTAGTACGACAAATTAAACAGATTGACCTGAGTATATTTGTTCATCAAGAAAAATATACCAAACGAATTATGAAGAAATTTGGTTTTAAAAATTCCAAAGGTTCATCAATTCTGATGAGTACATTAACCAGGTTAGATTTAGAAGACAATGGTAAGAAAGTAAATGAAAAACTATATCGCAGTTTGATTGGCTCTTTGTTATATTTGATAGCATCTCATCCTGATATTTTATTTAGTGTATGCTTATGTGCAAGATTTCTGAGTGATCTAAAAGAAACACACCTATTTGCTGTAAAGAAAATTTTTAAGTATATCCACTGTATTGCAAAATTAGGAATCTTGTATCCGAAAAATCATAATTTTGATTTGATTGGATATTTAGATGTTGATTATGCAGGCTATAAAGTGGATTGGAAGAGTACTTCTAATACATGTCAGTCTTTAGGGGACAAATTAGTTTCTTGGTCTTCTAAGAAACAAAATTCTGTTGCCCTCTCTATAGTAGAAGCTAAGTATGTTTCTATTGGTAATTGTTGTGCTCAGATCTTATGGTTAAAGCAACAATTGTTGGATTATGGGTTATCTTACAAGAACATTCCTATCGAATGCGACAATATAAGTGCTATAAACTTAAAAACAAAATCTAGTTCATCATTTATGATCTAAACACATTGAGATAAGACTTCATTTTATAAGAGACCATGTAAACAGTAGAGATATATCAATAGAGTTTATGCCAACTGATAATCAATTAGCAGATTTTTTACTAAACCCCTTGAAAAAATTCGTTTTGAATTTTTTAGGAATGAAATAGGGGTCTGTAATCCTTTTTGTTTGTTATTTTTTTGATGATGTAGAATTTATTTTATTTTTTGTTTAAAAGTGTAAAATAATACTTTATAAAATCTTAAAGTTTCTCTCTCTCTCTCTCTCTCTCCTATTGTAAGTTTGTTCTCTACGTGCCATAAGGTACATGAGTTATTTTTCATCTCATGACCATTAAAACAAGTTGCTTTTCTGCGCTTAACAAAATATTAAGCATGTTCTTTTCTTCGTTCTTAACAAACTTTAACTATGTTTAGAAGTTAAATAACTTCCCTAACTTCCTACCTTACAATCCTTTCATATACATGCTCTCCTTCTTCTTTAAATTCTAGCATTTCTCCCTAATGAACCATGAAACTCAGAAATCAACTAGACTTCAAACAGTGTTTTGTCGGTCTAAGAAAAACACAAAAACAGTCATCATGAATCTTGTAGATGAAACTTTTGACTCCATAGAGTTGCCTCACAATAATCCAATCGAGGCTTCACCAAACCTTAACCTTAACCTTCATCTAAGCCTTATACCCAAACCAAGTTAAGATTTTGATCATTCTATGGAAAATATGGAAAAAAAGAGTGACTCAGAAAGTGAAGCTTCAAAAGGATAGACACTCGAAGAAGAAAAGAAAAGGAGAGCCTCTCAAAGAAGAAGATCAATAACAAAAGTGGTAACAAGATTTGATTTTGAAGTTTCCTCCAAGAAAATCAAGAAAAAATCTTCACGAGATTAGAAAAGAAAGTGGTTTGAGGAGTCTGATGAAGGTTAGAAAGTTGTTAGAAAGATTAAAGGTACACCTGTTCAATTGAATTATTTCGATTTTTCATATTTCTCCAGGAACGGGTTACACATTGATAAAATGGTAGATTTTCTGGGGTATAGGAAATTGTGTGAATTGAATGAAGTTGTATATGGTGAACTTATGGTGGAGTTTTATAAATATATATATTTCAGCAAAAAGGATGTGATTAAATCTAAGGTTAATGGGACGAAAATAGAACTAACCAGGAAAGATTAGATAATTTGCTTTGGACTAAAGGATGTAAAAGACGATATAAAGTTAGTAGGCTTATCTAAGAGGGAGTTGTTTAATCATTTGAATGATGGAGTTAAAGGAACTCTTGACATAAATGTTTTAATATTTGACTTCGAGTTGGTTCCAAGAATTTTACATAAGGTGGTTGTAGGTTGTATATTGCACAAAAGGGGCAACACTATAACCTTGTTTGCTGAAGATGCTCTAGTATTGTTGAGCATCAAAATGAAAAAGGATATAGATATTCTAAGGCAGATTTTGAGAGACATGCAAAAGAATCTAGATAGTAGGCCTTATGGATCTATGATTATGAGGTTACTGAAGTTTAAGGGATTTAAGTTACCTAAGGTTTCAAAAATACCCATACAAAGTAAAAGAATTAGAGAACTTGTTTTCAAACATATGGGAATTTTTATGAAAAACAAACTGTGGTTTATAGAGGATATGGCTCATTATATTCATCCCCATAATAGGATAAGAAATCTTAATTTTACTGAATATGGACTTGAGGGGTAGTCACAAATTTAAGGAGATAGATTTAATGACTTTGATATTTTATAAATTAGGTTAGAAGGTGTAAAACAAGATCCCAAAGAAAAAGGAAAGCAAACTACGATACCCAAAAAGAAACAGAAGAAAGAGTATGTGCCAATGATAGGTGGAGATCTTAAACTTGGAAAATAAAAAAATAGAACAATGTCAGAAACTAAGTTAGAAAGTGACTCAAAACCTATTTAGAGCAACCTTAGGCAAACATCTTTTGATCATCTAAACTTTAGTAAATTAGAGTTGGAAAAGATGATTTCCAAGATCTTTGAAGAAAAGTTTAGTGATCAAAAGACACAAGATAAGATCAACCCTTCATTGAATGCCTCACTTCATCCACCCTCAACTCATGAAACAATACCCTCTAAACAATCAGTCCCTCAAGATCACTCTCCTATACTTGAGCCAACAACTGTTATTGCTCCAGAAATTTCTCTAGCTTTGGTACCATACGTACCATTATTTATTCCTCCATCCATTCCCATTGAATCTGTTTAGAAATTTTCTTTAGCTCAAGGAAGTCCAGCTAAGAAGTACACTCATACAAAAACAACAGCTCATAAGAAAACCAAACCTCAAAAGAAGTTGTAATCATTTCAGTTTTTTTTTTTTTTTTTGTGTTAGTTGTTCTCTCCAACAAGTTATTTGTTTTCATTTAGTTAGTATTGTTTTCTACTTTAGTTTCTTGGCTTATCAGAACTTATGTACAATGTTTCTTCAGTCAATGGATCTCTTGTTTTTCTTTATATACTCTTTATATATTATGTTTAGGGGGAGCATTTGACTATTTTAAATGATAACATAAAGGGGGAGAATTTTTAGGCACAAAAACTTCTTAAAGTTAGAAAGTTTAAAATTTAGTTAGAAAGTTCAAACGTCTATTTATGGTTGTGCTGATACATGTTTTTATGTAAATGTTGTTTTGTTATCATCCAAAAGGAGGAGAATATTCAGCTTTCCCTTAATATATTTTGATGATAACAAAAAGATCTATATGAACTTAACAAGATTTTTAAGTATGTAGGGTGTTTAGAAGAAAGTAAGCTTGAACTTATCAGAATGTATATTAGAAAATTAGTTGGAATGTATATTAGCAAACATAAGAACAATAGTCAAAATGTATATCAGCAAACATCACCGTGTTCGTTTGGAAATATGTTGAACAACTGTTTCTAAGTTGTTTAATTAACTTTAACAAATTAAGTTGGACAATTGTGCAAGAAGGCCTAGCTCTACTTTATTAAGTATATTTGGGTAATATATTCAATTTCGTTCTACTAAGATGGTAAAGTCCATGGGGATTTAAGAGGATGCTCAAGAATTAGTTTTAGAAATTTAAGTGATTAAGATTTAAATAGCAACTTTTCTAACAATCTTGGTTAGAATTGTTCAAGGATTGAAATATAGTAAGGACATTAATACGAAGAGGATTTTGATATACATTTTATACAAGGACCTCCTGGATACGTTGAGTTTAAAAAATAGGTTCGATTATAAGTAAGTTTCTCAAAGATAAGGTTCGTTGGATTCAAATTCTTAATATTGAAGATATTTTATAGATAACCCTAAATGTCCTTGAGTAATCCAACCTGATCTCTTATGGGATTTGTTTTGACAAAATTCAAATAAAGATATTGAAGAAGGATTTGTTCACGCAAGTTAAAATAAGTAGTGTTGGATTTGTTCTTATCTCCTCATCCTTATCTTTATTATTTGAAATGTTTGAATTTTCATGAAGACAATTGAGGATTGGAACTTATCGTAACATGCAGCACCTTTCTAATTACACAAGTTTAGCAAAGGAACAAATCCAGAATAGCTTCAATTAAAATTTTTGAATTTCAGTTTTCGGTTCCTATTTTCATAGGATACTTCTATGATACTAAAACCGATTTTGTTTAAACAAAGATATTATGGAGAAAAATATGGAAATAGCCATTTCTAGTTATTACACAAAGGTTTATTTAATTTAAAGATGATGCTGTTCAAGAAAGGGTACTGCACACTCAATATCAGAACCAAAGTTAAAAATACTCTTGGGCAGATTGTCAGAAACCGTATCAAAAACCAAGCAAAAATAGCTTTGTTATTTCATTGTTATTGTTTTAGTGCGAAAGTTGTAAAAAGCTATGTGATTGTATTGTTTTAATTTTGTTGTAAACATTATTGATATTGTATCTTGAGTGTAAGAGGATTAGGAAGTTCCTTGAGTCTTGTATTTAGCTTAGGAAAAAGCTAGCGATATAGTACAGAGAAAAAGACTGGATATCCTTGTAATCTCTTATTGATTTTTTGCTTATTAAAATGCTTAAACTAGTGGAACGACACCAATAAGGAGGACCGGGTCCCCAATATTAGAGTTGGAAGAGAGCAGTAAATAAGAGGTCAAAACTCTATAAAATTGCTTACCTAATCTTTTTACTCCTCATCTTCTTTTCCTTCTAATTGTTATTATTACTATTTACTCTTTGAGTTAACAATCAATTTCCATCTACTTATGCCATTCAAGATATTAAGAGGGATTTTTTTAAATCATGAATTTTTGTTTTTGCAAAAAGATATTAATTAACCCCCCTTTTGATATCTTGTTGGGACCAACAAATTTAATAGAATCAAGGAAGCATATCCATGAGTTGTTAGACAAAGGCTTTATCAAACCTAGCACGACACCTTAAGGAGCACCTATGCTCCTTGTAAAGAAGAAAGATGGAAGTTTGAGGTTGAATATCGACTATCGAAAGTTAAATAAGGTAACAGTTAAGCATAAATAGCTACTTCCTTGAATTAGTGATCTATTTAACAAATTTAAAGGAGCCATTATGTTTTCAAAGATAGACTTACAATTGGGATGTCACCAATTGAAGATTAGGGAAAAAGATATGCCTAAAATAGCTTTTAGGACAAGATATAGGCCTTATGTTTATTTTGGTAATGTTGTTTAGTTTGACAAATGTGCCATTTGCTTTTATGGACATGAGGAACCATGCATTTAGAATGTATTTAGCTAAGTTCATAGTCATGTTTATAGATGATATCTTGATATAATCAAAGGATAAAGACAAGCATGTTAAGCACTTGAGGATTGTACTTTAGACTCTTAAGGATAATTAGTTATATGTAAAATTGAAGAAGTGTGAATTTTTCTTGGAGCAAATGGGATTTCTTAGGTATATTGTATTGATAGTGAGAATAGCTATTGATCCTGTAAAGGTAAAAGTGTCAATAGATTAGCAAGATCAACGATGATAATTGAAGTTAGAAGTTTCTAAGGGATAGCTAGTTACTACTCGAGATTTCATACAAAAGTTCCCCATGATAGTAATGCCAATGATATAGTTAACATGAAAAAGGGTCATGTTTGACTGGAATAATAAATGTGAAGAGAGTTTTCAAGAACTTAAGAAGAGATTGGTAATCGCCCCATTGTTAATGATATCTGATGGAACTAAAGAATATGCTATCTATTGTAATGCTTCAAGAAAAAGCTTTGAGATGTGAATTGATGTAGAACAATAAGGTTATCGCTTATGCTTCAAAACAACTCTAGCCTCATGAATGAAATTATCTAACTTATGGTCTGTAACTAGTAGCAGTAATTTTTACTTTAAAGATTTGGAAGCATTATCTATATGGTGAAAGGTGTAAGGTATACATAAACCACATGAGTCTTAAGTATATTTTCACCCAAAAGGAGTCAAATTTAAGGTAGAGGTGGTGGTTGGAACTATTAAAAGATTATGATGTTGCAATTTATCACCATCCAGGAAAGTTAAATGCAACAATTGATGCCTTAAGTAGGAAAAAGTCTTGTAACGTTGCTATAATGATTACAGATAAATGGGAGTTAAACGAAGAAATTGAAAAGTTAAGTTTGGAAATCATTACCAAAGAAAGTAAATCTATGTTAGCAGTTTAGAAATACAACCTAGACTCCTTGAGCTTATAAAGGTGGCTTAAAAGGAAGATTCATTGTTATTGAAGATTTGGGACAATATGGAAAAACACCTTGGCTTTAAAATTGATAATAAGGAGATTTTGAGATTTAAGGAAGAATATCCATTCTAAGAGACTCAAAAGTTAAAAAAGTAATCTTGGAGGAGGCTCATGATGTAAAGTATTCCTACATTACAGAAATAATAAAATGTACAAGGATTTAAAACAAAAGTTTTAGCTAATGGTAGTGAAAGGAGATGTGGCATAGTATATCTTGCAATGCATGACCTATAAAAAGGTGAAAGCTGAACACTAAAGGCTTAATGGGCTACTACAACCTTTACTTATAGTAGAATGGAAATGGAAGCATATAATAATGAATTTCATTATTGACTTACCCATAACAAGAGGCTACATGGCATTATATGATGTATGTAAGAGCTTAAGTTATCACTAAGACTTATTGTAATACAAGGATGGGTCCTTCAAAATATTAAAGGAAGGCAAAAGGGTTGGTCAGAACTTCTAGTAGCCTCGTAAAGCTATCGGCCAAATGTGACTCACCATCAAACACTACATGACTTAGATCCTCACTTGATATTATGTATAATAAAGGACTAAGGTCCACTTGTCACTACCCTTGAGCTAATAAGAAGATTAGATAAGATTGTTAAGGTTTCTTGCAAGAGTGTAGAGAAAACAAAATATTCACTAATGATGATAATATGATGTCGTTCGACTTACAAGAAAAAGGGACTATTTATATTAAATCCCTAGGGTAATAATGAAACATACAAAATTGCAAAAAGGGTAATATGAATAAAGATTCCTAAGATAAGCTAAAAGGGGTAAAAATTCCAAAGGAAAAAAGGGAATGTAGTACAATTATCAAAATATCAAGATAAGTGGTTTGTTGTGGTTAGATCCATACTTTAAGAAAGATGCATGTTAAGGCCAAGTTGTTGGGTAAGGTAATTAGGTTGGTAGCTCTATTCAGGGTGTTCTATTCTAGGGGAAGTCTGTGACTAGAGCTTAGAGTTTAGGAGGTCAACTTCAAAGGTTTGTAATATCAACTAGGTATCATGGTTTGTATTGATGTAAACTATGGTACATCCGACCTAGCTATGTAAAGAGTTCATCTATTGGCCATCCTAATAACAGAGCTCATCCTGAGCTAGGTGCAACGAGAGCACTCATTTGATTAGTCCTTATAGACCTTAAAGGTGAGCACAGGTGAGAGGACTAGAGGTTGGTAGTCCATCAGAAACTACAACATTACCTTAGTTGGTAGAAGTATAAGTTGAGGTGATAGTTCATCTACACGAGTATCAATGTCAATTGTATCGAATTGTGATTCTCATTTTATGTCTCGATTTAAGCAATCACTACAATCAGTGCTAGGAACTCAACAAAACTTTAATACAGCATATCATCCATTGAGTGATGGGAAGTCAAAGTGTACAATACCAACTTTAGAGGATATGTTGAGAGCATGTGTATTGAATTTTGATGGTGACTAAGATGGTCACTTACTGCTAGTAGAATTTGGTTATAATAATAGACATCATAATATGATTCAAATGACTTTATATGAGGCGTTATATGAGGCAAGTGTAGATCCCCAATCTACTGGGGGTGAAATTGAGAACCCAAAAAAAAAAAAAAGATCTGACCAACAATGTTACATGATCTTAAGGATAAGGTACAAATAACTAAAGAATGTATGCAAATAGCTTAGAGTCAACAAAAAAGTTATGCAAATGCTAGAAGGAAGCTATTAGAGTTTGAAGTGGGTGATTGAGTATTCTTGAAAATATTCTTAATGAAAGGTGTGAGGTAGTTTGATATTAAAGGGAAGTTAAGTCCTTGGTATGTTAGTCCATACTAAGTCAAGAAAAGAATAAAAAAAGTGACTTATGAACTTGATTTGCCAAACGAGATGATAGATATTCATAATGTTTTTCATGTCTCAAACCTAAGAAAGTTTGTAGGGGACCCAACAATAATATTGGAGGCATCCCTAGTAGAGCTAATGGAAAATCTCACATATGAAAAGCATCTTGTTCAGATCTTAGACATAAAGACTTAAAGGTTAAGAATCGAAGGCATTGAGTGTGTTAAGGCACTATGGAGTAGACATATTGTAAAAGAGGCAATTGGGGATCTACGAATTTCATGAGAGCTTAATACCTAGAATTATTCATATATGGTTAACATTTCATTTGAAGTTTGTTATCTAAACTTAGAAGAAGTTATAATTATGTGTTATCTAATACATAAGTTTCAATGATGAAATTTTTTATAAGGGGGGTAGAATGTAAAACCTTAACTGCTTGGAAACGATAAGATTTAGGGCTTTCAAAAGATATTCTTTGAATAATATCAAACTTTACTATAAGGTCATAAAAGTTAGAATTAGATTCTTTGAGGAGTTCATTTGTCAAAATTATATATATATATATATAGTTCATTTCTAAAAATAATATATATAATATTTAATTTGTTAAAATGTAATTTTATTTGTATCACTTGTTGTTTATCGGAAACTTAAGATTTGAGTTCCAAGATATAATGAAACTTTAGAGATAAATGATTGAACTTATGAAAAATAATAATTTAGAGTCGAAATGTACGTAAATTAGTTATATGATCATTAAGTATGCTTATTATATACTTAATACATGTATAATAGTATAAAACCTTTGAATGTGGGTAAAAATGTTTTGGATCACTAAAATAATCAATCAAAAGTGTCTAAAATTCTAACATGTGTAGTGAATCCATGCTGGGGAATTCACTAAGCAAGAGGTGTAAGCTTGGGACTTAACAAACAATAAAGCTATGTGCATAATGTAATGAGATAAGGATACTTGGAACTCTCAATATTTCCCCATCAAACTAGTTTGCTATATAAGGGAATGGTGTGTGGAAATTTAACCAGTTTGCCAACTAAAAGCCTAGGGAACACCTACAACACATTTAAGAATTGAAAAATTAAAAATTTAGAAAAGATTATAGGAGAAATTTAGTTTAAGGTAGGGTATCTAGGGTATCTAGGGTTTTCATATCAAATGAAGGCTTAACAACATGTTGCTTAGGGGTTTGAAGGAAAGTGATGAGACAGGAGCTATCAACACTAAGGGGTGGCTAAACGTTGACAAACTAAAAATTTTCAAAAATTCGCTTGTAAGTTATCTAAATTGCTAAAAATATCAAATCTTCAAGAAAAGTCATAAAAAAAATTGTTTTCTGGGTTATTTTATATTCAGTTTAATGTAGTATTTTTATTTTATTAAAATCTTGATGATTTATAGTATTTCCTTAAGAACTTACCCCGCTTATACAAATTTTAGAGTAATTTTTAAAAATATTAAATAATATTTTTTTGAGCTTAAAGTTTTTGTATAATATACTTATAATATGTACTAAATTGCAGTAACAAGAATTTTCAAAAATTATTACATTTAGTATTAATTATATTGTATTTTGATCAAACTGGTAGTTTATTCAACTAAAGGAAATAATTAGTGTTTAAGCTATTTAGTGAATAATATCAACTTGTAAGGGTTTCTCAAGGTTAGTTTATTTGTGCAATTAATTATGGAAATTTATTTATTTTAAGGTAATTTCTAGCAAAATCAAGCTTAAAAAGGGTATTTTTGGAAATGTTAGATAATATGTTAATCTAGTACTTTTTATAATTGAATGTAAAAATACATATTTTCATGAGTCTAAGATATTTCTTGAGAATTAATTAAACAATTGTACTATTTATTATTTAATTTTCTATATATTTGATAATAAGGATAATTTGTCTCTTTTACTAGGTAATACTCTTGCTAGAAGAATGTTAGACAAGCTTAATGTAAAGTTTTCCTTAGGTGATTTTAACTAGAAGTAGGTGTGCAACTAAAAATCTTCTAAGAAATGTACTAACCTAGCAAAATTAGAGGATTTGGTAGGGGAATTTTGTAAAAGATGGACTCTAAGATCATATCCAAAGGAGTAATAGTAGGACCTTTAACTAATTTGGACCACAAGTATGTATGGGAAGATGCTTGTTTTAAGAACTTTACAATTAACATACTTTATAGGATAATTTAGAAGACAAATTAGGGATTAAATTAGAGGATTAACAAGACAAATACTTTCCTAAATATAGGTCGGCTTGGGACACTTCTCCTCTACTTTTAGACCCTCTACGCTATCTTAGTCACATCTTCCAAGGTATAAAATGTCTGCACTTCCACGATGTTGTGAATCTTATACTTGAGGTTAGAAATGAACCTCAATACTGTGTAGGCCTTTAGTTTTTCCTTATCAGCTCAGATCATAAGCATCTAGAACTCTTTGACATAGTCATCAACAAATCGGCTTCTTTGGCGAAGCTCCTGTAACTTTGCAAATATATTGTAAGTAGGTCTTGGGCATAAATCTATCTCTTAAAAACCTTTTCATCTCATCGTAGGTTCTAACACCTTATCTTCCATCCCTTACTCTGGTTGTATTTAGAGTCTTCCATCAAATAATGGTATACTCAGATAATTCAAGTGCAGCAAGTTGGACCTTCACATCTTTTGTATGCCCATAACAGTCAAACACCTTCTCTTCCCACTCTAATATTCATCTACGTCTCTGCTTCCACTGAAGGGTGAGATTTAGACCTTGACATTGTTTAGTCCTTAAGGAGCTTAGGTCCTCACTCTAATACTCAGTAATAACTAGTTTCTTCTTCCTCCCTAAACTCTTCAACATCCAGCTCCTCATCACCTTTCTCATTCTCCCCTAACTCCAGTCTTCATCTAGTAGCTCGATCTTTTACTCCTCTAACTTGCTACAGTCAAATTAGGTGATTGGTTTGGTTACCTTGGTCATAGTATCTTTCGGGGCTTTTTCTTGTGGGTTATGATACTATATACCTTAGGGTTGTTGTCTATTAACTTGCATTGTTGTAACTAGACTCTCAATAAGGTTGTGAGTTTGTTAAGTTTGTCATCAATTGACTTTGGGATGTTACAACCATTATGACCACGACTAGGTTGAGTACCACTACTTTGGTCACCAATAACATCTTGAACACTAGAATCTAACATAATACAATACTTCTTGAATAGATTAACAACTTTAATACTCGATAATCACTCGAATAAAATAGAAGCAAACTTGTTCTATTTTTGTAATGAAAAATAGAGTAATAATGAAACTATACTTACTAGTGCAAAAATACATTGAAGTAGCTACAAAAGGAGCATAGTAGCCACTAACAACAAAGTAAACCAAAACTTCATTACAACTTCACACACTCTTTTGCGGAATTGTGCTCTAATATTAATGAAGTTGATGCATCTCCGGGGTAGAACATACGAAGAAGCACTACAACAAAGTGAACCAAAAGCAAATAAAGGAAAAAAAAAAAAGCTTGCAAAGCTCGGGCAACTACTGAATAGATATGACACACTACTCGATCCTACTCAGTATACAATTTGCTAGATGTGACTCACCGATCCAAACTGAAGGGTTAAATAACCACTACTCCATACTAAAAGGAATAGATAAGAGTTGAAGGATCATGAGAATAGTAAGGTTGCTCTAAGGAAACTTCAATGATAATCTGATATTGGTTGAAATTTGCATACAAGTAAGCACGGGTTTATATACTCAGCCATTAAGGTTACTTTACATGTATGAAAAGACAAAAGGGTATTCTTACAATTAGTTTAGATAATACATACCAAAAAGGGTAAAAAAGACAAAGAATATTTAGTATTGAAAAGTAAAAAATCCTTTTAGAAAGTTATACCAAAAGACACAAGTCGCTTGGTGGCTAGATGTTAGAAATATGATATAAGGTGGTGAAAAAGAGAAGAGAGGGGCTGCAGTTATGAGCCGACTTGATTTGGATTAGGTCGGAGCCCAATCAGTCCTATTATAGAGTAGTCAACTTGAGTTAGGGTCAGGCACTCGTGATCAGCTTAGGAGCTTAGCTTAGATAGTCTTAGAGTTGCCTTCTAGGATGTCTTATCATAGCATAGCTACAAGGTAAGAGCAGGTTTGTTACACGTGAGGTTCTGATTGCTAGGTTACAGGGGATTAGTTTGGATAGGAAGCTTTGTCTCGGATATGGCTTTGAGCTAACATCCTTTGAGTGAGTTCTTCGAGTCCTCTAGCTTAACTAAAAGTAATTGGTTCAGGGGGTTGATTCCTATGAGTTAGGCCATGTAATTCTAAAAATGGCACATGACTCAAAGCCTTATGCTTTTTACATCGCGAACATTGTTGAGCAGTAGTTTTTGCAATGTCCTTCTCAGCTAATCGATAGTAACTGAGTCTTAATGCATGAATACATAGAGTCTGACTTTTCACATGATTACTATAGATACCTTCGTATAACATAAAAAACACTTGTTGTGTGTTCGTCGGTGAAAGACATCAAAGGTAAGGTTGTAAGAGGTTACGCTTGTATAACTAGTCATCAATCAGTGTACAATTTACAACCTGATATATCACTCTTTGAGCTTCTTTCTTATCTTTGAGAAGGACACCATCCTTTAAATAGTTAATAATTGGATCCATCCAAGATTTTTTCTTTAGAGAAGGAGTTACTTCATAGCTTTGCCCTATTACCTCCAAACTCTTGGTAGAATGGTATTGAATAAACAATTTGTCACTCAAATTGGGAAACACTATTCTCGCTAATTTTAAGAACTTGTCAGTAGCAATGTTCTTGACCCTTTGTATCTTTTCAACCCTAAAGGATTGGAATCTTCTATGAGTATTCATACCATCATTAAGTACTTGCTCATCACATCCTCCTTTACAGCATAGCTTCCTTTTACTTGATTTACCACCAATTGTGAATAATGGAAAACCTCAATCTTTTTAGCTCCAACTTCCCTTGCTAACTTTATCCTAACAATCAAGACTTCATATTTAGCCTCATTATTGCTTGCCAAAAATTCGAACTTCAATGCATATTAGATTTTCATGTTATGGGGACCTTATAGAATAAGGCTACACTACATCCTTCTTTTGAGGAGGAACTGTCCACATAAAAATTCCATGTGGATTTCTCGGCCATTTCTACAATGACCTCATCTTTAGTGAACTCCACTATGAAATTTTCTAAAACTTGAGCGTTGAATGTCATTCTGGGTTTGTATTACACACCATAGGCACTTGGCTCCAAAGCATACTTCATCATCCTCTCGAAGGAATTTGGTCATTGCTAGGCTTAGCATAGAGGCTAATAAGTAAGAATACTTACTTGATGGGCTTTAAAGTATGGCTTTAATTCCCTTACTAAAAGAATGACAACCAAAACAAGTTTCTCAAACTTTGTATACCTCTTATCTAGGCCTTACAAGACATGATTAACGTAATAGATTAGCCTATGCTCCCTGCCTTCCATTTAGACCTACAAATGTAAGTACTTGACTGCTCACTAATAAGTATAAAAATAAGTCTTCCTCTAGGATAGGTGTTGAGAGTACTGGTGGCGATGCTAGAAATTCTTTTAACTCTTTGAATGTTGCCTTGCACTCATTAGTCCATTGAAATTCATTTGGATTATTCAACACTTTGAAAAATTTTGTACATCTATTCTTGCTCCTTGATATATATTTGTTTAGGAGGCAACCCACCTGATCAATTCTTGAATTTCTTTAACGGTGTTAGGGAACCTCATGTTCTGAATCACATCAATCTTCTTAAGATTTGCTTCAATGCCACACTAAGTGACCATATATCTCCAAAACTTACCTTAAGCAACCCCCAAAACATACTTTTGCTGGTTAAGCTTTGTGTATTACCTCCTTAAGGTGTTGAACCTCTCTTTAAGATTAGTAAGATGCTGACCTTTTGTCTTGCTCTTTACTATCATATCTTCAACATAAACCTTGCCATTTCAATGAATTTAGGGCTTAAAGATCTTGGTTACAAGCCTCTGATAGGTTGCATCGGCATTTTTAATCCTAAAGGGCATTACTGTATAACAATATATCCCAAAATCAATAATAAAGGACATGTGAACTTCATTGTCCTTCTCCATCTTAATCTAATTGTTGCCAAAAAATGCATCCATGAAAGAGAGTAAGGCATGCATGTCAGTTGAGTCGACCAATTAATCTATTCTCAGCAAGCGGAAATAGCCTTTAAGTTAAGCCTTATTTAAATCTTTAAAGTCTATGTACCTAGGTCACTTGCCGTTCAACTTCATGACTAGCACATAATTAGCTAGCTAAGTTGGATGAGGCTCTTCCTTAAAGAATCTTGCCTTTAATAGCTTCTAGACCTCCTCTTCTACGGTTGCTTACTGTTTAAGGCAAAATGCCCTTTCTTTTGCTAAACTATCTTTACATTCAGATTAATCTGTAGCTTATGCATCATTACTTCTCCAAGGATGCCTAGCATATCCAAAGGAGACCAAGCGAAGACATCATCATTTCCTTGAAGAAATTTAATTAAACTTTGGCATAAATTTGTTGACAATGGTCTCCTACCTTTGTTGACATTTTCTGGACCATTCCCTAGTGGGACTTTCTTTACTTCTTCTTTGGCATTCTCAATGCTACTAGACTTCTTATCCAAATCAGACTCAATTTGAAAGACTTCTTTATGCCACAGCACTCTCGAATATAAAGATCTAGCTAATTGCTAATCTCCCTTACCTACTCTAACTCTAGTGAAAGTGGAGAATTTTGCCTTGAGATGTACAGTCGAAGGAATGATGCCGAACAAATGCTAGCATGCTTGTCATCATCTCTGATCTAAATAAGAAGAGAAATAACTCCAATAAGCCATACGGGTTGATTATTAGAAGCATATAGATCATAATTGTAAGATCTTAGCTGTACCTTGATCTTCAACTTCATTTGGTTGAAAGAATGTTGAAAAATAATGTCTATCAAACTCTTAGTGTCAACTAAGATCTTTTTTACCTTGAAGTTGACAATTCTTACACTGATCACTAGTGCATCATCATAGGGCCTTAGTACACCTTCACAATCCTCCTCTATGAAAGAGATGGAATTATTGACCTTAACTTTCTTATCATGCACATTACATATGTATGGCGTTAGTCGAGCTTGACTGGCCTAAAGCAAAAGGTCCATCGATAATAGCTTTTATCACACCATTTTATGCTCTATCATTACCTTTGTCTGTCACATCTCTTATAACTTAAGGAGACCATATTGGATTTCCTTGCTCATCATGTTGTCTTTAGGTTGGCCATTTAATGTTCTCGGCATCACGAGAAAGGAACTTACCCAAATACCCTTGTTGTATTGCATCCTTATTTGTGTTTTTGAGTTGAATATTCTCGTCAGTGTTGTGGCCTCTATTATGATGAAAATTACAATATTTGTTAGAATTTCTACGTGACAGATTTCCTCTCATTCATTCTAGCCATTGCAATGACCCCCTCTAGTTGCATACTTCCATCAACATATCGAAGATTTATCGATTGAGTGAGGGTATGAATAGAGTAGGTCAAGATGTGTAGCCTCTTCTTTTCGCCACTGCTGCCTTTTAAAAAGTGATCGTTGCATACACTAAGTCAATCTTTCTTGTTTGTTTCCTTGTCATTCTTTTGATCTCCTCTTCTTTGATCTGCCTCATGTTGAGCTTTAATATTATCCTTCTATTGAATATAAGATGTAACTGGATGGAAATCATCTTACGATAATCTCCATGCTAAGATTAACTTATGGATTGTTCTAAGCCGAGACCAACCTGTTCTAAATGGAGGCTAACTTATCCTTAGTCAAGGTCGAGTTGATATTAAAAGGCCGAGAAGGGAAAGAAAAATAGCTCAACAACACCACTATCGGTTATTAAGAAAATGAGGGACGAAGCAACCAAGGTCCTAACTCCAAAGACCTATTCAGTACAGCATGAGGAACCTAATGTCAACCAATCATAAAGTTAGGCAATTGTAAGCCGACCTCATAGGTAGTTTAACCAAGTACTATGGGTCCTTACTAGTTCCTACCCAAACCAAGGCATCCAATTACCAACCTTACCCAATTTAGATCCTACTTATACTAAGATAGCTCGGATAACTCGCATGACTGACATCCCTATTAAATGCATAGTTGTGTATATTTGTAAATATTTTCCTTAACTTTAGTTATAGGCCTACTTTAGGGTTGAAGGCCATATACGCTATTTATATTCTTACCACTAAGGTTTTAGAATGTAATATAAATAGTAACTTTTGTAAGTAGTAGACAAGAGATTATTATAAAAAATTAAGAATATTTTCCTAAAGAAACTTCTCTTGTGAGCTTGCTTCAAGCTTATATCCTTTGTGTGATTATTGAGTGTATTATTCCTCTTTAATCTTTCTGGTGTTCTTATCAATTTTCTTCTTAGGATTGTAGTGATCCACTCATTTGAGCGAGTTAGTAAGTCTTATCTAACCATCATTTGAAACACGAGTGTTGATTTAGTGTTTGCAAATCATATTGAACCCTATTTCGAGCTTAAATCCTAATTATGTTTGTGTCTTCACGTGTAATATCCATATATGTTCATGTCTCAAAACCCCATTCCACTTACTATTTGCCCATTTTCCATTGAACTTTGAAAACCCATTTGTAGTTCGTATTTGCTACATGCCTCAAATAGTATCATTATCTTAGCCTTAAATTTAGCAAAAATATTCAACTTTTTTTTTTCTAGAGATTTAAAGAAATTTCCATATGCTTTAACTCCATCAATAATCATGTTAAGAGCAACACTCATATCTAACTTAGGGATCTATACCACCTCGGCCATAAACTGAGCTAAGTAGTCTCTAATGGGCTGGTCAAATCCTTGCTTTATAACGTTAAGGACAAATGAATCCTTAATAGGGAGCTTACTTGCAAGGAAATGCTGCAAGAACACTTCTATTAGGTCCTCAAACCATGAAATTATGTTTGGCTTCAAATTTTTAAACCATGTACTTGTTAAACTCCTCAAAGTTGAAGGAAATGCTTGATAAGCCACAACATCACTCAAAGCGTGCAACTTAGCTAAAGTGTGGTATTATTCAAAATGATCCTGTAGGCCCTTTATTCCATCATATGTTCGAACTACGGCAATTTAATGTGTTGCAGTATTACTTCCTCTAATATTTTAGGAACAAAAAGGCTCTTCTTTATCTAAAATTTTCTAATAGTTGAAGTAGGGGTGCTGAATGGTGCACTTACTATAGTTGTTTTCCTTCGTCACCCTTACTAAATCAAGTGTTGAAGGTTTAAGTGTCACCCCAACTTACTTCTTGGGAAATTTAGGAGAATAAACTGAGTGATTAGAATTTTCGACATTATTATCACCATGCCTTTGGTTCTGGTCTAGTCAACAATCTTTACGGAGAAGATTCAGATTCTCGTCATTTTTCTTATTGAGTTCCCGATTCTCTTTCGCTAAATCAATGCAAAGCTACTTTAATCTAATCAAACGTTGCTCATCAATATACTTACTCCCCTTTTAAAAGTGTTAGGGGAAAAGAACTAGCACCTGTATTCTTTGTCATTCTTATTTTTGCCATGTAGGTGGATATTTGGAAATAGATAAAACCAATTGTTGTTAGTTGATTTTGGTATAGAACTTTGATACAATAAAAAGAAGAAAGAAAGTCTATAATGGGTGCCAAGGTTAGTCCGATGTAGCTATTTCAATGCCTAAGTAAATATATGTTCAAAGTAAAGAAGTGAATGAGTAAGAAAGTTAAGTATATTCAAATGTTAGAAAAGTTCTTATAATGCTTTATTTTCTTATTTATAGGCATGTATCGGATGTATGTAGTAATAGGTAGTCTTTTGTCATAGACCATGTGGTAGCTCGTTAATTAAGCACATGCTTAAAGAATAGGAGTAGCAAGCAGTTATGTAATGAAGTTACTTAAGGCGACAAATGTTTGTACCACTTTTCAAATTTAAACAAGCAGGCTAAGCCCTTAGGCCCATTAGATGAGCTAAGCCAGCAAAGGTCTTAATTGAAAATAGAGTTGATCGGTAGCTCGGCAGTTGAGGGGTTAAGCAATATTGTTGGGTGAAATTCTACTATCAACAAATAATGTATATAGTTGACTGGTAATTGCATACATCATTGTTTTGCACCCATCATTGCTTGTGTTGGGAAGTATTTAAGTACGTTAAGACCCAAGTCTCTGCATCTATCATCTGAACAAATATCATCTTCTCTTAGTTAACCTAAGGCAATAGACATGGTTCGGCCTCCTATAGAGGGCGACACTCCCTAAAGCTAAGTAAATCCCAATGATCAAGGAAAAAACATGTCGTATAATGGATCCAACATGTATGATCTTCTATTCCATTGTCTAGTGCTGACACACTTTGGTAATAATGCAAAGCATGCAATGCATGATAGGTTTTTTTAAAGGTCAGATAATTATTAATTCGGTTTATAGGTAACCAATCAATATATATAACAGACACTTCAAAGTTCTATTAACTAATGCAACAACCAATTCATCGGTTTGACATATTATGGTATTTTGCAAAGGAAGTACAACCAATACAAGTACATGCAAATACCCAATTCCCCAAGCATAAAAATTTTCATAAATATAATTAATTAGTGCACTATACTATAAGAAAATACAAGAAAAGGTAAGGGTCGATTTACTAACTTAGCCTTAAAGTCTAATATTTCCAGTAGTCTTCGGTAGTCTCCAATTTGATATCCCCAATCACCTAAGTAAGGTAATTAAAGTAAATAAGATTCATCTTAAACATATTCTATCATCTAACCTCACTATAATTTCCTTATTTCCACCTATTTTGTATTTTAGTCATAACTTTCTTGTTTAAAGTTAGAATTTCATGTTCTTATAGTTCCTTTTAATCATTTTCAAGTATTCTTTCATTTAGTGAAGTCCTTTTAAGGTGTTTAGACTTGTAAGAAATTGTTTTTAGCTAAACAAGTTTGTTGATCAATGGTGTTAGTTTGACTACTGTTGAGCCTTATTTTGATTTCCTTAATTTAACCTATATTAAGCCTAACCTACTTAATATAAATTACTCAACATTAAATTAAGGAAAAAAATTAATAAAAAAATGGAGTCACCAACCAATTTAACTAGTAAAAAAATAAATTAGGGTTTTTGGGTAGGAAAACCCCAATTTGACCAATACTATGCAGATATTCTAAAAAAAAATTAATTTTTAAAAAACTGAACCAAAAAACCAAGTTTAGAGGCCAACTTATTAAGACTAAGTTACCATGTAAAAATTAAAAAAATTTATGGGCATTTATTTTTATAATTTTCCAAAAATATAAAATTATACCTAAATGTACAACAAATAACTAAAGTGATTTTTATTATTTTTTATTTTTACGAATTTTCAAGACAAGGGAAATAGGTTTTTTTTTTTTTTTTTTTTTTTACCGTTACCCCAAAGGTGCCTACGTACCCATTATTTGGAATCAAATCGACTGTAGTTCTATTTTAAAAAATATTTAGTGAATGCCTTATTTTTGTTTTAAACAAAACCGAGACAAGTTTACATTTTTATCAATTTATTATTTGAAGAAAAACACTAAAAAAATATAATTTTCCTAAATTAAAAAAAAAACTAATTAATTACATCTTTTTGAAAAACTCATTTTACATTTTTCAATTTAAAAAAACCCCATGTGTCAAAAATATATTTTTATTAAAAAATGATTTTTTTTGTTTCAAGAAAGACCTAACTTAACAAAAAGGAAATTGAAAAATAAATAATAACAAAAAAAAAAACCTAGCATCAGATCGTTGGTGTTAGGTGGTGATTTAGGAGTATATAAGCGATATTGGGCGACAGTTGTAGAGAAGACTATACATGTGTGAATGCGATAGTAGGTGATGCAGTGGGTGAGCGTTTGAGCGAGAGCTGGGCGAGGGCAATGGGCAACATTGGACGATGTGATGGGCGACATTAGGCAACAAGATTGGCGATGCTGGGCGAGAGTGATGGGTAATGTTGGGCAACGCAATAGGCAGCACTAGTGGTAGCTCTAATGACAGTGACGACGCTAAGGTAGTGATGTAGTGGTTGTATAGCTTGTGGTGGGGCTAGGGTAATGATGTGGTGGTTGTGCAATGGTAGTATAGTGTTTTTGCAATGGTGTCATGTAAGGTGTGTGTAGTGATGCATGGGGCTGATTGGTGGTGCATGGGGTGTATGTTGTGTTTTTAAGTAGAAGGGTGATTTTTAAAAAACTATCCCCGAATCCCTTGCTAATGTGTTATTTATAAGTTCAAAATCAAATTCTTCCAAGATTTACCTTAGTTTCTAAAAACCCTAGTTAGCTCGGGCTTTCTTTCTAAGCCCGATTCGACTTAATTTAGCCTAATAATTCCTTAATTTGATTTAAGTCCTTAAATTAGATAAATTAATTAATTCAACCCATCTCGCTACTTGATCCAACAACTCAACTTACTCTAACTTGACAAGACTTGACTCATGACATAATTGGTTATGACTTAACTTAATTGTTTAATTTTTGTTTTATTTTTTGTTTTTTTTATTTTTTTTATTTTTTATTAACCTGGCTCAATTAACAAAACTAAAAAATTGGCAAAAATAAGGTGTTTACAACTGCTCCTTTCTTTAGTGAAATTTGATTAGAACTTTACTGCAAAGACAAAAAAGATATCCATTTTTGCTAAACCCTACTTTGAACGGATAAACTAAGTTGTGTTTTATTTTGATGAAGGATATCAACTTGAAAGGTCGATGTAAAGAATAAACCAACCATCTTGAAAGGACAGGGCAAATGAATGCCTATCTCAAAAGAACAGAATAAAAGGTTAAGGGGCCTATCTTGAAAAGATAAGGCTTGATAGTATCTATCTTGAAAGGATATAAGAAAAATTTTAAGGGGGCCAATCTTAGAAGGATAAAGAAAAAATTTGAAGGGGTAAAATTAACTTATTTTGGTTTGGTGGATAATCCAACGAATATAGATCTCTTTGAGATTTATAGAAAAAAAAACTTGTTTTGGTTTGATAGATGATTCGAAGAAGATAGATCTCTTTGAGATTTCAAATAAACTTATTTTAGTCTAGTGGATGATCCAAAGAGGATAAATCTCTCCAAGATTTCTTTTTAGTTTGTGATCTGAAGAAGATAGATCTCTACGAAAACTGATTTCACTTTAGTAACTCGAAGATGATAGATATCTTCGATATTGGTTTTGGCTAATACATGAAGGAGCGAATACTTTCGATATTAGCATATACCTGGCACAAGTGATAATGCCTTACGTACTTGATACAATCTGATTCCATCATCATCTAAAAATACCCCATTCTCGTGATCTTTCTAGCTAGCCTATATCCATTCATATGAGGACCACCTACTCCTTCATGTACTTCGTTCATCAATTTCTTGGCTTCTTCCTTATCTACACACCTTAGTAGTGTTGCATCTGGTGATCTCTTGTACACATAACTCCACTTAATAAGAAATGAGTACCCAATCTTTTTAAAGTCTTTCTATTTTTTCAATCGACATCTTTAGGAAATTCACTAATTTGAAGTAACTTCTTGATATTGTGATACCAAGGTTCTTTTGATTCCTTTGCTCTCATTGCTTACCACTTTGATATTTTAACAATCAACATGGATTTTTAGCTAAATACCTTGACGGTTCATGTTTCGTCAACAACTTTATTGAATAATAGAAAGTGTACTACCCGAGCCTATGTATCACCTATTTTAGGGTAGAACACGTCCTTTCCACCTCTAAGTATTTTTGCCCGCCTTATGTGAATTTCTCGCTTAAATAATATATAGGATGTTCTTTTTTTTCCTGTTTCATCTCTCTATCCTTTACCTTAAATGTATGTAAACACTAAAAATTTCATTCAAAAGTGATAAAAACCCTAAAACTATAACTTTAAGGATATAAAAGTACTAATTCACCATAATTTACCTTCAAACCCTAATTGATAATATAACTATAGTATTATACCAAATCATTGGTAAAAGATTAAAGATAACTTTTAATCATTTATAAATACATATAATACTAAAGTAATCCCTTAGAAACTAACATTCATCTTCTAAGTATATAAATAGTTTAGTATTTTATAGAGTTAAGAGTTTAGTTGATGCTTATGTTACACATAGTAAGTATTAATACCCTAAATGAAAATTTTCATGATAATTACATTAAGTGGCCTACCAAATGATTTATATGATTTATATAGGATATAAATACTTAAAGAAAAATCTCATTACCTATCCTTACTAATCATTTCACTAAACCCCATGTTTCCTCTCATTTCCTTAATTTTCTTCCTAATTCCCCCTAATTCTTTCATTATGTATACTTAGTTTACATGTAAATTTGAAATATTAACTAAGTCAATATATTGAAAAGTCAACAAAATGTCATTGTCATCTAGAGAATTCTTTCTTTTCTCTATAGTCCCCTCCTCACTTATACCACACTTGTCTTCATCTTTTCAAACATAAAATAATATAAAAGCAAGTCCTTTTCTCCATCCCCAAACCGTGAGCTTTCCCCTTTGCTTTGTTACTTTCAACTTTTCCAATTTCATTTTCACAACTCTACTTACCAACACCAACCAATAACACATATATACTAGCTTTCCTTTTCATATTACAAGAGAAAGGTATGTTATTATGTAATTTCTTATCTTATTTAGTAGTTAGATGAATATGATAGGTTAGTGTAGGAAGCTTATGTGATATGTGCATATGTGTTGTTGAGAGTGGAAGTTCCAATTTTTATGCTTAGAAGTGTAGAAATCCTTAGATAAATGGAAGAAGACCATGTATACATATGCTTAAGTATGTGTATATAAGAGTACACTTGGTAAATACATATAGGAAGACCTTTGTATATAAGTATCCATTATGTACATAACCTAAAAATAGGTATATACTAGCTATATATACATATACCTTACTAAATATACCCTTAAAATGTAAAAATATGAAATTTGTAAAGCTTTCTTAAGAGGGAACATTAAGCATACCAAAATACGTATACAAATACGTATGTCACCGTATATGTATATGAGTATGTGTATCAATATATATATAAGTACACAAGTGTACATACTAATATGTTAGAAGTATAAGTATAAATATAACATATGTACAAAGTATATGAATATATAAGGATAAGAGTACATATGTAATGGATGATGTAAGCAAATAATGATGTAAGCAATGATATAATCAAATGATGACATAAGACATGACATAAGCAATTGATGACATAAGCCATGATATAAGCAATTGACATAAGTGATGACATAAGCCTCTGAGATAATAAACCCTAAGATCATTTAAGTGTAAGAATTAATGGCTAATGAAATCATTAACTACTAAAATAGAACATAAAACTAGTCAATAAGAATATTTAAGCTTCAATAGATAACATTTCAATAAATTTAGTCTATATCATAAAACAAGGGTTTTAACGTCCAAAACGGATATTACCGTGTGAATGAACATCCAAAAACGATGAAAAATAACTATAAATTCGTAAATATCATAAATAGAACGAAAAAGTTATATACGATTATTGATGAAATCTAATCAGATAAAAATTGATAGTAATCTAAGTAGAATTAGGTAAATAGATATCTATAATTACTAGTTAATTCAATTGCCTACCATTATTATTACATCATAATGATCATGTGATTCCAATGCAAACAAGGATCTCCTGATTGATTACTACGACTAACGTGAGTCGTCATGGTCGAGTGAGTATTTACCCTATGATTCCATGCTTGTTTGTGATTGCAGATAGTAGACTTAAATGATATTATTAATTGATTGTTATGTAGGGTCGGGAAATGCTTGTGTATATTATTATGTATTGAGTTGTGAGTTTATCTTAAGTACAAATAATACTTTATTGTTGCATAGTAGTATAGATAATGATTGTGTGTACTATTGGATGGTCATATCATAAATGGACTTAACTATACTCGGCTCATAAGAAGAAATTGGTACATACATCAATATGCATTGTATAGACAGAATTCCGGCCGTTACATCACACGGAAGTAGAGAAAGGCCATTCGAGGGTTGATATTATAAATTTATTGGTTCTATATGGTACACTTATACAAAATGACCTTACCCTGGCTCACAGGAATACTAGGCTTTGGGGGCACCAATTGCCTGGCTAAGAGTCGAGTCTAAAGGCCTTCGTTTAGGGGTGAGTGTAGACTAGGGGGCCTACTCACGATTATACTAGAATTTGGTTTTATGAAAATAAAGGACTTATTTGATTTAAGTATGGAACGTGAAGTTCCGTAGCAAAGTAAGCTTTAGTATAATATTCGAATCTGATTGGTGCCATATATACTCCAACCCTAACTTCAGAGGGCATTAAATCTGAGTTACGTATATGGACTAATTAACTGTAAGTATTGTTTGGCATTCTATTTGTTCATTCATTCATATGTATGAATATAATATATTTATAACTTGCTTATGGTGTGGCTGAGGGTTTTCTTCACTAAGCTTAGACTTATATCCCTTTAGACTTTTGTTGCAAGATGGCTTATTTATTGAAGCTGGCTGAGGGATGCCACAGGTTTGCTTAGGGACCTGGGCAAGAGCGAGTTATCCAGTGTGTTGAGAGAACTGATTATGTAGACTTTTACTTATGTACTTTTGTTTTATCAGTAATATAGACCTAGATATAATAAATTACTGCTTACTATAAACTTTGTAGTTTAAATTTTATATAAATATGTTTGTGTGATGATATCCTATGGATCTGTATGTTCTTTGAAAGCTAATGGTTGTAGAGCCTTATATATTGTGTGAAGAGTTCATGATTGGAAGGGTAACCAATTAGGGGTTCTTCATATAGTATACGGCATCTGTTATGACTAAACCATCCTTAGTTCATGACAAGTAGTCCCCAAACTTCTTTGACAGTCTTTGGTGTAGGCATGTTCACGATTGCCTTAACTTTATCTAGGTCTACTTTGATCCCTTTTCTACTAACTATAAAACCTAATAATTTGCCTGAAGTTACTCTAAAGGTATACTTTTCTAGATTTAACTTTAGTTGAAATTTCCTCAATTGATCAAATAACTTTCGTAAAATATCTACATGATTTTTATCTTCTTTGGATTTAGCGATCATATCATCCACATAAATCTCAATTTCTTGATGCATCATGTCATGGAACAAAGCAACCATAGCATGCTGATAAGTTGCCTCAACATTCTTCAACCTGAAAGGCATCACGCGATGACAAAATGTCCCCTTGGTGGTAACAAAAGCTGTTTTGATTTTATCTTCTTCTGCCATTTTAATTTGATTATACCTCGAGAAAACATCCATAAATGAGAAAAGATGGTTCCCAGCTGTATTTTCCATCAATATGTCAATATGCCGCAAAGGAAAGTTATCCTTTGGTGTTGCCTGGTTTAAATCCTGAAAATCTACACAAACCCTAACTTTCCCATATTTCTTTAACACTGACATCACATTGGCCACCCATTTGAGGTAATCTGATACTTCCATAAATCCAACTTCTAACAACTTCATCACTTCTACTTTTATTTTAAGGAGTATGTCCAGCCTAAATTGTCTAAGCTTTTGTCTTTCTGATTTTATTTCTTCCCTGCTCGGTAACTTGTGAACCACAATAAACGAGTCTAAACTAGGCATATCTTCATAAGACTAAGCAAATATGCCCAAATATTCTGATAGCAATTGTGACAACTCTTATTTCTGATTATTCATTAATTACTACCAATTTTCAAGTTTCGTGGATTTTCCTCCATCCCCAAATTAATCATAACCATTGGTTCGTCAATAATCACTCTATCCTGTTCATATCGATGCCAACTCTCCTGAATTTCGTTTAGAATCTCAATATCATCTTCGACGTTTGTCCTAGCAGGGTCGAAGGTGATATTGGTACTTTCATCATTTACATGCATAAGATATCCATTATGTTCATTGTTTTTATTGGATCTGAAGAATAAAGAAAAAAAGAAAAGGAAAAAGAATAAATAATAAAGAAGAATCGAATAAAGAAAGGAATGAACTTTATTGAGTGAATGAATCCAAATTATTTGAAAGAAAAAGGCTTAATTAATCAAACTAATTATCGAAATTGAATGCTCCTAATTAATCTAATTTTGCATTTCTAAAGAGACTTATTAGCGAGAACGTAAAACCAATTGCATAAGGAAACTGGTACGTGACATCTTCTCTCTCATCAGGACCGATGCTGCATTGCTAAGCTAAGGCCTTGGATAGATTGGCTACTTCAGGTTCTTGAACACCAACTAGTGCTAGGAATGTCTAATAGATGTTTGGAAATTCCATGTGAACATGGTACAGCTAATCTCCTCTGTTGCTTCTGGTTTTAGCCTTCATTATCGAATTTCCTCTTTAGTGTGCTCATATCTAAGCCTAAATGTTCCAATCTATTGCTTAGGCTATTTCAAATGACCTCGTATCCCCTAGCTCGCTTCTTCGATCACACTAACATCATTAAAAATTTGCAACCCTAGCTCTTCAAATCCTTCATCCTTGACATAGGGAATATTCATCTCTTTGTAAATTTCATAGTCTTGCTCCCTAAGAAGAGTAACCAACTACCCGTTGGCTATGAATTTCACTTTCTAATATAGACTGGACTGAATTACCCCTGCTAAATGAATCTACGGTCTTTCCAATAGAAGATTGAAAGTTCCTAGTATATCTAGAACTTGAAAGGGAATGATAAACACCTACTGGCCAATTTCCCCTTACAACACACTTTCTCCAATTATCTCTCTTTTTGATCTATCAAAAGCTCTTATTGAAATCGAGCTAAGCTTGATCTCGGTTGCATCGACTTCAAGTAAATTTAATGTCGCCAAAGGACATACATTCAGTGATGACCCATTAACTATTAGAACTCGAGCAACTACTTTCCCTACACATTTAACCACTATAAAGAGGGGCTTCGTATGCTGGTCTCCTTCTTTACCTAGCTCATCTAGTGAGAACAAAAACTGATCCATCATAAATTTCGAGTTTACTACCAATCCTAGCTTCTCAGTAGAAATCCCTTCAGGTGCTTTGACATCTTTTAGAATTTTAATTGATGCCTTTCGGTAAGTATCTAATGATAACAATAAGCCCATTAAAGAGATCTGGGCCTGTACCTTGGCTAACCGGTATCTTGTATTCACTGGCCTTCACTATTTTCTTGACAATATTCTGAGCTTTATCATCTGTATCTTCAAAAATCTTTCTAGAAGCCTCTTCTATAGCAGTCTTCCTCTTAGCTTCCTCATTCTAGTCATAAACTTGTCCCGAGCTTATAAACCCACTGATCATGGGTGATGAGGCTTTGGTTGTCTAATTCACCGCTCGGTAATCTAAAGGCGCTGCTTTGTAATTTTCTAGGGTTATTGAGACATTGAAAGCAATCTTCTTAGGCTTTCCCAATTCTTTAACCTTTTTAATCTTCCCATTATACTAAAAAACCAACAGCTTGGGCTCATCTCCGATCATTCCAACCATCTCAGTTGTCTTCTTCACTTCTGCAATAAGTTTATCTTCTTCCTCAAATTTTGAGCCCCATCCAGTAGCTGGTTTGTTAGCATATGCAACAGGTGAACCGGCGTAATCCACCAAATACTTAAACTTCCTTGATGGTTCTCCTAGTGTGTCAACCATCAAATCGTTGGCTTCATATCTTTTTCTAAGCACTTCTCTTTCATGGTTTTAGAATCATCATATCCATGATATCAGCTTTCTTTACCTTCCCCTCCTTCAATAGTTGATATATTGCTGGTCTAATCTGGGTCCTATCTCTAAGATTCATATTCTGCAAATATTTAGCTTGCCTCAGATTCCAAGCTATCTCCTCAATAGTGATGGGTGACTGTCTAGATTAATCTCCGATTCAGAAACTTCAGCAAGAATCATATCGATTGAATTTCTATGATTCAGGAAAGACCCAAGTTAGGAGTAGGAGTCTGGATGAAATCCAATTGAACCAATTTAGTGTCAATAAGATCCTATTTCTTATGCCTGAGCCTCCAACATTGGTCCATAGAATGCCTTACATTCCCCAAATGATAATTACATCGAAACTCAGAGTTATAATCCCTTGATCTTTGTCCTTCCCTCAATATTTCAAATGTCAGAAGGTTCTCCTTCCTTAATCATGCAAGAACCTGGCTTAGAGGAATGGGAATATGTGTGAACTGTATTCTTTGTGGGCAGTTATTTTGATTCAAATTCGATAGGGGATTAGATCCTCCCGTCATGGCTACTAAGGTTGTGACTCGCACAAGGTTGCCAGTATTAACAACGCTTATGGTGGCTTCTTTGGCCTTGTTGGAAAATCTCACGGGAGGTATCTTCTTCTCAACTACTTCAGGATTAAGAAGGCTCATAATAGCAATAACTTCCTCAATTCGGCACCTTGAGACTACAATTTCTGCAAAGTTGGAGGTAGGGTGTCCGACTAGATGTTGTTAATACAAGCTTCCAAGAGTATTAATGAAAGCGAAGGTTAAATCCTTCTCAGTTAAGAGTAGAGTCACCCTAGCTACTACACCCCTCCATCTCTGAGCATATTCCTTAAAGTTCTCGTTGGTCTTCTTCCGTAGATTATTCAGATACCACATGGACAGGGCTACTTCAATGTTGAACTTATACTGGTTGTAGAAAGCCCATGCTAACTTATCCCAAGTATTGATCTCATTCAAGTCCAATTGCTCATACCAGGTTAAAGCGCGCCTAGTCAAGTTGTCTTGAAAAGCATGGACCATCACCTTGTCATACTTCATGTATCTCCCCATTTTCCTGATCTATAACCTAGTGTGGAGCTTCATGTAACTAGTCCCATCATATTTCTCGAATTTTGGCACTTTAAATCTTTCCAAGAAGTCATCGTCTTCATATGTCGGCAAATTAATTATCCCCATTTGTTCAAACCTATTAACCATTTATAGGGTTTTCATCTTCTTGGTCAACTTTTGCATAAACTTTCCTTCCATCTCCTAATGTTTTTTTTTTTCAATCTCCTTCCTTTACACCTCAGCATTAAGGACCAATTCTTCATCTTCCAATTCAGGGGGAAGGGGTTATTTCTGCATTCTGATTTGGGTTGACTTAAGATCTTTGTCTGTCATTAAGAATCTTGATAGCTTGAGTGAGAGGCTAAATTTGTTCAGCCATCTTGTTCATGCTTTCTTCCAGAGTTGCTACTCTCGGATCGGGCTCGATTTGACTGAAATTTTTAGTACCCTAAGTTGACATCTTGGCATTAGAACGAGTGAATATCGGGCTTCTAGTTGAGTCTACTCATTTAGATGCTATCTTCGAAATCCTACATGAAAACCTAAGTTTTAGATTTTTTTGATAAATTAAAGATTGCTTTCTTTTTTGTGTTTTTTTTTCCTTTTTTGTGACTTTTGTTATTCTGTTGTTTGCCTCTTTTGTGTTTCTTTTTTAAATTCAACTAAATAAATAATAATAATGAGTAAGAGACTACACAATTAATGAAAATTTTATTTACTAAAGCTGCAAATTTATTAATCATAAGACCCAAATTATACAATGGACTAAACGAAAAGAAAAGAAAAACCCCTAACTAATTTTCTCAAAAAGATTAAATCCTATATCTATAAGAGCCAACGAATCTGGCTGGGACAAGCTTCATCAACTTCTCTCATAAATCTTCCTACTGTAACATCCCTTTCTCAAATCTTGGTTCTCAAGAATTGATTTTCTTCTAGCAGTCTTTCATTTTCCAGCTTCAACTCCTCGATGATTCTCTTACTTTCTTGAAACTGGGCTTCAACTTTAGCCCGTATGATGTCTCGATAGGCCTACTCTATGGTTGAAAGATTTGTTGATTTTGGCTTGTGTCTGAACATGTCTGGTGCTCCATACCATATCTTTCCCTTCTTCAACTAATCATAGATGAATTGGTTAATAGCTCGATGCTATCTAACTTTGCCTCTTAAAGTTTCCACATTAACTATCTTCTTGACTTCTCTTTGTTCCCATAGCTTCATGAGTTCTACTAATCATTGGATTAAAGTAGCCGTAGGTAGATAAGGATCTTGATAATTTATTATAATGACGTCCAAAGAGTCTTTGTAGGCTATCTCTGGAAGTGGACCTAGCTGTCTAGTGACACAAGCTAAGAAATACCCAGTAGAGCCTGTAATACCGTTAAGGGAGACTCCTACATAATCGGTGCACCCCAGGATGGCTTAAGAGTAGTAGCTCCATCTAGCTGTCCACATAAAGTCTACTAACTGCATTTTGCTGATAACTGACACCCATCCATTAAATTGAGCTTCATTTGGTACCTTAAGGTAGCGAGTAAAGTCGTCAATCGATTCATATTTTCTATCAGGGACTCTCTAAGAAGATTCCCTCCATACCCTTATGTGTAACTGAGAAACCATATGGCAAGGATTGTAGGCTTAGCTATGAAATAAGCATGTCCTTGCTTCTTCAAGTAGGTAAGTGTCCTGAACTGTTCTGCCAATAGCACCAGTATATAGGATTTACTAGCTAGGAATTGAGTCATTAGCTCAGTAACCCAATAGTGGACTGAACCATATCTGAAGGGAAACATCACCGTTCCAAACACTACTACAATGAATGCATTGACCCTCTTCGCAACCTAAGATTCATATCCTCTAAAGAAGATCTAGTGATATCTCTGATAGGCATTTGGGCTTGAAAACCACTTCACTAGTCTTAAGATGCTAAGAAATTTCTGGCCCTCTAAAGATAAGAATGGCACCAAGGCTGACTTCTTGACTCCCAACAATGTCATGAAAGCTTTCTCGAGTAGGACTTTAAGATCAGGGATAGCTATGCTTGCTTCGAAGGGTGGAGCACTAAGTAGCTACGAGTACTCTCCTATAGTAGGTGTCAATACATGTGGGCTGAAGTTGAAAGTTGCAGATTCTAGATCCCAATAATGGATAAGGGCTTGAATTAGAGGCAAATAGTGTTGACCCACATAAGGGATACGATTGGCCTGATCTTCTTACGAATGTGATCTTGCATGGCAAGAGGAAGCTAGTTCAACCAATCACTCAGGATGGCCTTGAAGAAGAAGTACTTATCCAGCTAGACTTCACAGACTGGCTTTAGACTGACATTATCCTAATTCTCCATATCTATATTACAAAAAAATGTAAACAAAATAAAAGGCAACAATTATTTATAACAAGGCTACTAAATTTAGAATAAAGTTGGAAATGATGTTAATAATTTCGCAGCTTTTTTAAAGATTTTCTTAGAAATTGTGCAGGCTTTCATTGACTAAGGAATGATAATATATATATATATATATATATATATATATAACATAAGAAAATAAAACATTCACAGAGACATGAGTACAATTAAACATATAAAATGCAACATGTTACATATAGATGTAATGTAGTAGGGGTAGGTGATTAATAAATTATAGGAAATACGATGAGTCTACAGTGAGGAAATACTCTTATATATGAGCAAGTGTGAAATAGGATTTTTCTTTTTTTTTTTAAGATTAGGCTCGTGAATACTTATATACAAGGGTGACTGGTTTTGTTTTTTATTTCCCTTTTTTAGAAAAGAAAATTGAATCCATCGCAGATTAATTGAGCTTTTCCTACAGCTTAAAAATAACTAATCCTTTTATGAAAAAGATGATGCAAGAGGATGGGGTCTATGGGTCCTAGACTCTATAGCTTCAAGGCTTTCTAAAGAGAAGCCTGCTAGGTTATATCAAAGTTTGAATAGGCTCACCTATCACCGCTAAGCGAGGGTAATAACCCTAATGACCTGAAGGTTACACAATGGTAGTCCCTCTTAGGTTCTTAAGATGGCCTAGGTTCGACTACAATTAAACACACAAATGTTTACTTAAAAAATAAGAATCCCTCATCCCCATGAAGGCCCATCGGGCCAGTTTTTTTTTTTTTTTTTCTAAGGCCTACATCACAAAATAAACAATTAGTATAACAATAATATAATACAAAATGAAAAAAATAATACAAAAGCCCAAAAAAATTTATTAAATTTCACATTGCTAGCCCACTAAACTTCCTTAGTAGACTCGACAATTCTATTGAGCCCTATTTTGATTTCCTTAATTTAACCTATGTAAAACCCAATTGGCTTAATATAAATTACTCAATATTAAATTAAGGGAAAAAATTAGTAAAAAAATGGAGTTGCTAACCAATTCAACTAGTAAAAAATAAATAAATTAAAGTTTTCGGCTAGGAAAACCCTAATATGACCACTAGTTTATGGATATTCTAAAAAAAATTAACTTTTAGAAAATTAAGCTAGAAAACCAGGTTTGGGGGCTAATAAAAAAAAATTGATGGGCTTTTATTTTTATAATTTTTTAAAAATACTAAAATTATACCTAAATGTACTAAAAATAACTAAAGTGATTTTTATTATTTTTTATTATTACGAATTTTCAAGTTAGGGGAATTGTTTTTTATATGGTTGCCCTAAAAGTGCTTACGTAGCGCTGTTTGGGATCAAACTGGCTGTACTTATCTTATAAAATATTTAGTGGGTGGGTTATCTTTATTTTAAAAAAAAACCAAGCCAATTTTACATTTTTATCAATTTATTATTTGAAGAAAAACCCTAAAGAACATAAATTTCCTAAATTAAACAAAAACTCTAATTAATTAAATCTTTTTAAAAAATTCAATTTAGATTTTTTTATTTAAATATAACCTTAAGTGTCAAAAATATATTTTTATTAAAAATTTTTTTTTTCAAGAAAGACCTAACTTAACTAAAAAAAAATTGAAAAATAAATAATTACAAAAAAAAAACTTCACATCGAATCGTCAGTGTTAGGTACTAATTTAGGCGTGCACGGGCGATACTGTAGGTGAGCACAGGTAGTGAACTGGGCCTACACGGGTATGTGCCTAAGAGGTATCGGGCGTATGCATGGGCGATGCTGGGCAATAGCTATAGGCAAGATTGTGCATGCATAAAGGCGACAGTAGGCGATGCTGTGGGTGAGTGTCTAAGCGAGAGTTGGGTAACATTAGGCGAGGGTGAAGGGTAGCACTGGGCGATGCGATGGGTGACGCGATGGGCGATGCTGGGTGAGAGCAATGGGCAATGCTAGGTGACGCCATGGGCGATGTTAGGCGACGGAATGGGTAGTACTGGGCAAAAGTGACGAGCAATGCTGGGTAACGCAATGGGCAATACTAGGCGACGTGATAGATGATGTTGGACGATGCAATAGGCAGTACTAGGTGACGTGATGGGCAATGCGATGGGCAGCTGGGATGGGCAGCACTAATGGTGGCTTTAGTGGCAGTGGCAAGGCTAGGGTAGTGATGTAGTGACCGCTTACCGGAGTGCTAGGGTAGTAATGTGATGGTTGTATAGTAGTGGCTTGTGGGGTGTATGTAGTGGCAAGTAGGGCTGATTGGTTGTGCGTGGGGTATGTGTTGTGTTTTTGAGTAGGAGGGTGATTTTTAAAAGACCGTCCTCGAATCCCTTAATAATGTGTAATTAATAAGTTCAAAATAGATTTGATTGCGATTCTTCTAAGATTTACCTTAACTTCCAAAAACCCTAGTTAGCTTGGGCTTTTTTTTCTGGGCCCGACCCAATCTAATTTAGCCCAATAATTCCCTAATTTAATTTAAGTCCTTAAATTAAATAAATTAATTAATTCAGCCCATCTCGTTATGTGATCTAACAACTCAACTTACTCCAACTTAATACAACTAAACTCATGACTTAACTTACTATGACCTAACTTAATTTTTTTATTTTTTTATTTTAATTTTATTTTTTATTAACATGGATCAATTAAAAAAATTGGCAAAAATAAGGTATCTCCAACCACCTTAAGGTTTAGGCTTAGTTTTGGGCTTTTGGCCTAATTTTTTATATTAAGCCTTACACTTAGTCTTTTGAGCTTTTATTTAAATGTTTTAAGTTCTATTTTTAATCCAATTTCTATAATTTTTAATTTGGACTTCGATTTTACTCTTGCGGGCCTAAATGGGCCTTTTTGCTAATTTTAAGTCCTATTTGGTAAAGGGGCTTAAAGGGGTAGCTTGAATGAGCTTTTAAACTTAATGGGTGTTTAAGGTATTATTTTTTTTAAGTCCATTAACTTAGGGGTCAGATCTGGCCCTATAGTAATTGGGCCTTATTTTTTAGTCTTTTTAGGGAGGGGGGGGGGGGGGGGGGGGGGTTGGGCCTAACTCACTCTTTAAAGCCTTCAACCTAATCTTATTTATTATTTTAGGCCTAAGTCTACTAAAAACCCTAAGATAAGTCCATTTTCTATTAGCGTTCAAATCTGGTTGCTTTCATTTAATAGGATTATAATTCTATTTCTAAGGCATTAATCATTAACTAAGCTAGTTTAGGCCTAATTTGTATTTTAAGGCCCTAAACTTGATTATAACTTGTTCTAATGGGCTAAATATCTTAGTTAGTTCACTAAAAAACCCATTTTACCAAGTGTTTCAAATTTGGTCTTATCCAATTTTGGGGATCCAAATTGATTTCTCTAAACCTATATGTCATTTTTAGTTATTTTATGCTTCTAGGATCTTGTATAGCTAATTAACTCCAATGGTTAAGTCCTAAATCCTAATTAAAATTAATTAATCATATAATTAACATATTGAACTAGAATTTATAGCTTGTTTTCCTAAGTAAGGGAGGCATTTGAAGAGAGTTTTTAAGGAGATTTTAACTATTTCTCTACACAACTTGTTGTAACATGCTAGAATACTACCATGATGTGTTTTAAGCTAAGTTTTCCTAACATGAACATGAAAAATAAAAAATATGATGGAGATAGTACTATTCATGTTTCGACCTAGCTTGTAGTGGGTGTTTGATGGTAGTTTCTCATCACTTTATCAAGTTACCTACACAAAACTATCTCTTACACTTCAACTGTGCAAGAAACAAACTAGCTAAACATATGAATGGTGGTGTCATTATATGGTTCTAAAATGACATGTACATGATTATAACATGCTTATCTAGTATTTCTAATCTTAAAATCTCAAGATGTCATAAGTATAACAAGTGTAAATAGAAAACCTAAGTTATGTGAGTTTTACCTTAGACTAGTTTACATGAGTTCCAACTTTCTCACTCAAAACGAAGGCAAAACGTACTCCTTTGGATGCAAGGTTTGTGGAAAAGAAACTAGGGGATATGGTGGTTCAAATGGTGGTAGTTGTTTGTGATTTGAAGTCTTGTGGTGGTGGTAACCTTAAAAGGCATTGGTATGTGCAGGGTAGTTCGACAGCTCCTTTTGTTTTCTTCCCTTTTTCCTTTGGTTTTTATTTGGGTTTCTTGAGAGTGCTTCCTAAGGTTTTCTGAGAGCAAAAATGGAGTCAAATGAGGGTTTTGAAGAGATGAAATTACATATCAAGAAGGTAGGATATGGGGGACAAACCTTCTCCTCTTTTGGTTACCAAATGCTAGCTTTAAGTTGGACCACTTGCTTTTATGACTTTTGCAAAATAAAGCAAGAATTTTTTTTCAAAATATCCCAATTCCCAGCTAATATTTTTGTCTTGTCTCCTTAATTTATCTTATCCGTTTCTTAACTAAGAAGACTATTGTTGATAGATTATTAAAGTGTACTTAAGCTAGGTAATCACGATTATACATAATTAAGCAATTTAAGCTTAATTAGTTTGTAAATAGGGTCTTGCCATATTTTATCCCTTTAATTAAGCTCATTGACCTATATTAATTTGGTTTTTAAAGTCTTTTAGTATTTAAGATCAATTAAGGTTTTTGGATCACGTACGAGATTGACGATTTAAGGTTTCTAAGTGATTGGAGAAATTTTTTGCAATTAACGAATAGTTTAGTGATATACTTAAGGTTTATTAGTTGCATTAGGGTTTTGGACTTTCAGTTAAAGTTTTAGTCTATCTATTGATATTTTCCAATCATTTTAGAGTTTCCCACATATTAGGGATTTACACGTACAATTAAGGTTTTAGGTTTTTACTCTCTTTAGGGTTTTTCGACTTATTATTTAGGATTTGTATCTTATTATTTAGGGTTCAATAATTTTATTATTATATCTTGAGTAATTATAAGGATGACCTATTAACTCCTGTATTTGACTTTGAGTTTAGATCAAAAAGTTTGCGAGATTCATATTGTCTCCCCAATTATAATGTTAACATTATTAAGGAGATATTTTCATATAATTATCTTAGTTTCATATGATTAATCTCTCTTGACTTATAGTTAATTATGATGTAAGATGTGATTAAAGGATTAATTAGTTTCATATGATTTATCGCTCTTAACTTATAGTTAATTATGATATAAGACTTAATTAGAGGATTAAGGTACAATTAAGTTTCTTAATCTTAATTACTCATACATGTGGCACAAATTATGTGCATTTTATGGCTTATTGTGTCGAATAAGTTAGTTAAGATCATTGAATCATTTTCTCTAATTAGATTAAGGAATTGGGACAATTGTTGCTGTTTAAGTACATTTTAGAGGGTTGATTAGGGTTTTTGATACTAGATTAGGGTTTGGAATCATATTGAAGGTTTGCACATATTAGGGTTTCAATTAAGAATTTAGTGTTCAAAGGTTCATCTAAAGGCTATGGTATTCGTTTTAAGGTTTTGCATTCATTATTAGGGTTATCTATATTAATATTCATGTTTAGCTTAGTTTACCCTTTATTGGTTTTAGGGAACTCTCATGAGCTTCGACTATCAATCTCTTTCCTATTGGGTTTTGGTGTTAGTTTTGTTAAATTAGGTTGACCTTATGAGTTAACATTAGTATTAGCATTTGTTTACAAGTTTTTAGTGCTTTAAGTATAGGGGCCAACTAGGACTAAGACCACCATTTAGGATTTTAGGAGTTTGAGTTCAAGTTCGAGTTTTTGAGAATAGTTTCTCAAGTTCAGAGTTAGTTATCTTACCAATATTAAATGTATCTTTTAGGAAATCTTATTAACTTTAAACTTCTGATCTAGAAAATTTGAGAGATTTACATCCTTCATTAGTGAGTCATGTTTAGTATATCTAGTTAACTTTAGACAACCACTCGTATAAGTTGAATATCTCTCACGATCCAATAAAAACGACCTTGGTTATAAAATGTATTGGTCTAACTACATATGTCCCCTTTAGGTATTTATGCGATTGAGGATAACTGTTAGATAATACAATATTATGGAATCTTACTAATAATATACCTTTATTATAATTTTATACATACTCTAATTATTTATGAAATGTTATTGTAAAATATATATATATATATATAGAAGAGTACATAAATATAATAAATAGCTACCTTTTACTTATAATATTTATAAATATATCAGAAATGTCTTAATACATTGTAAATAAAATACGAACAAAAACAACTTCATGGTTTTCCTTATCCTCTTATTTTGTGATCGGGAACTTCCATTTAGTCGTCAATTTTGATGCTATCCTATTCTCACAGTAACCGTAGAGACGCCGCATTGCTATGTTACGTGTTGCTTTTCCTAATACATATCATTAATTCATACGGCATATTGGGTTGCCAATAAAATATGCCCCTGTCTGTCTCTCTCAACATATATAATGGTCCAAGGTAACGTAAGATATGGTTTTATTATTTTTTCAAGTGTACATAGGGATGACATGCGATGATCGTGTACTTTATGATAAATATAACATAATATTTTTGTAAGGCTCTAAAACTTGGAGAAATACAACCTGCCACATGTCCCTATACGCTAATGGCACGTGAAACATCATAGAACCTACAAAATTTCTAGCATCTCCACGTTCCCAATATCTCCATTAAATAAATAATCGAAAATTCTCCTTAAATTAAACTTTCACAATCAATACCATTGATTATCCTCCAAATAAATAAGAACTAATTTTACCTTATATCTAACACAAATCATGGATCAAAAAGCATATATTAATCGAATTAAGTATGAGGATAAATAACTGCTAGAATCTCATAAGGTCATCACAAGAGCCTAATCATCAACATTAACTTTTCTAACTTATTCATGAAGTTTCAAGTGATTCTCCCTATAGGAAAATAAAATAACAAAATAAGATAATTAAGTCTCAATCTCTAAAGTGTTCAACAAGTTCTATGTCACTCCTTCACCATCATCAAAATAATAATCTTATACGAACAACCTTAATCTTCGTAATATTATTACTCATAATCCTCATACCCTATTCTTGAAAATAAAAACATAAATTCCCCAAAAGGTAAGCAACACCCAATGTAGGATACACAAACATAAATGCATGAGACAAGTAAATACACATTCACATGCAATTCATTGATAAATCAAAACAACTATAGGTTATTATTTTTTATTTAGTCCAATAAACAGCATAGTTCCAGCATCCTAATGCTTAGAGTAACTTAGACTCCACCAAGCAAGATATACACACACACACATACTATATATATATATATATATATATATATATATATAGGTATCTACATTAGTCCTCCCCAATACCCTAGAAACCAAGAACCATCTTAAATTTACTTGGATCATTTCAAAGTGTAACTCCACTTGAGATACTGCTTCATAAAGATAATCAAGTTACCACCTTAAGATCACTAGTCCTCTTAGTCCTTTAGGCTCGATCTAACGAAGCATAAGTAACACTCATTTATTAATGGCCAAATAGCCACTTAGTCCTATTAGGTTTCTTTATCCTAAATAAGCATAAGAATTAGACAGTATCCCATAGTTGAATCTTGTGAAAAATCGGTAAAACCTACTTCAAGAGTCCTTTCAAGAACAATACCTAAGGTATAACATAGACGTAATACTCTTAGAATGCATTTACAAATTTTCTTTCCTAGTTAGGTTCTCTCATTCATCTTTACTAGATTATTGAGCTCAAATTTTAGTTTAGTATTAGGGTTTATAACTAACTTAGACTCTTAAACATGTTTAGAATCCATTAAGTAATAGTTTAAGAGGATAAAAACAAGATACAAGAAAGAAAAGAAAAGACTCAAGTCCATGCTTTGGAATCACGGCCGTGGATTTTGATCGTGGTTCTCACTATTTGAATAGTAACAAGATCATACCTTGTACCATAGTCGTAAACTTTGGCTATGGTTCACATGTTTCAAAAACAACATGATCATGGCTTAGGCCATGACCATGGACTTTAATTGTGATCCTCTTAGCCATAATTTCCTTTAAATTCCTCACTCACACTTTACTCATACACATCCTTAAGGGCCATAAGCAACATCAGGCTAGTGTTCCTAGGCCATGTTTCTCCTATTTCGCAAATTATCGCTCCAACACAAAGCTCTTCACACCAAAACTCTATCACCATGATAATCCCATCCTCTAAAACCAGTCCACCAAAATCTTTATCATCAATTATTATAAAATTTCTCTTCAATATCAATAACCACACTGTCTTATCAAGTTTCAAAATCTTACACTTCTCTTTTCCAACAACTATAATTTTTTAGAACATCAATTCCATAATGACAATGAAAATAAAAATGATTGGCTAACATTCTTACCTACAAATTAAAATCCAACACTTACCTTTAAAATCTGTAATTCACCTATAAATTGATACACCCTTTCTATTTCCAAATTAAGAGAAAAACATGGCTCAAAACACCAAACCCTATGAATTTAAAGAAAAACCACCCTTTCTATTTCCAAATTAAGAGCACTAAAGTAAGAAGAGGCTAGTCTTTGTATTTCTCTACTATAGAGTAGGGTTTCTTTTAGGAACTTTTGCAAAGATAAAAATACCCTTAGCCTTAATTATAAAATATCCTATTATTATTTATTTTAATGGTTGAGTTTTAAGGTTTTTATCCATTATTAAAAAAAAAAAATTGGAGGTTCTACAGTTCTATTTCTTATTTTAATAAGACGGGTACAACTTTCCATCCACCTTTAAGTTACATCTATTAGATATGGACCATTGAAAATACAATTATTTCACAATTCATATCTAATGGATATAAAACGAAATTCAAATGAAGGGCTCAACTGGTCCAGTAAAAAACATAGACGATACCATAAAAATAAAAATCTTAGAAGAATACGTTAAAAAATTATTTAAGGAGCATAAGGTCCTAAGAGCAAATAACTATATTATATATGCTCTATTGAAAGAAAAACACAAAAGCACACACACACACACAATCTCTCTCTCAATATATATATATATATATATATATAGGTTTCTATTACTAATTATGTACATTATGTATAATTTCAATATAAAGAATGACTTACTATGAATTCCTGAATAGTACCCAATTCAAAAATTATTTACACAATTCGGAGTAATTTGCTACCAAAGAATATAAAAGGTAAGAGTTTCTAAAATTATATTAAATATGACAAACAAATTATAGAAATATATTAATGATGCAATAAAAATATGAAATGTTATGACAAACAAATTTTGGAAATATATTAATAATACAATAAAAGGTAGAAGCTTCTGAAACTATATATTATAATATAATATGATAAAAATTATAAAAATGCATTAATGATATCATAAAAAGATAAGATATAAAAAAAAGAGCTTCCAAAACTATATGTCATAATTTAATATAAAGGGGAGATAATTGTTTTTTGGATTTCTTAAACCTACCATATCTGATCTCTTTGAATCGCTTTATCCCCTTATACTTTAACCCAATTAATTGGAGTATCTCCAATGGTTTTGGGGAAGCCAATTGACCCTTTAATGATATTTCTATAGTGTTACACAACCAATTTATGGCATGCCAAAAATTATGAGGCAAACTTAGTTATCATTGCCTAGCATGTTACCATGTGCTTTAGATAACAATTTAGTTGCTAAAGATTTTACCAATAACTAGTAGTTTGTCAAAACTTTTATAGTTTAGTGGTATAAACATTAACTTTTCATAACATAGACCGAATTCGATTTCAAAAACTTGAATTGTTGTCTCTAATAGTTGATAATTGTTGACAAGTAGTTTTGGCCTTAGACCCTATAAAGCCCATTCCAACCTTCAACTTTAGTGGGCTAACCAGTCCAGGCCTATTTCTAGGTAACGTAAACTAAAGCCTATATTTCCTGCTAATATATCCTACCCATGCTTAGCTCTAAGATCATGCCTAGCCTTTTGGGTACTTGGTTTCAAAGAGTTTGGTTTTATCTGTACAATTCATGCTGAGGACTTTGAAGGTTAAGAAGTCTAGTTAAGACATACGAATGATGGGCACTTATAGGTATTGAGTGGAGATGCGACCTATGTGGAACAACCATCTTAAGAGCTACTATGTCACCTTTAGGAATCTCAAAACTAATCTAATTTAAAGAAAGATATACTTTCTTATATTGTTAAGACTCATGTATATCCACTTTCCTAGTATATCATTGATCTTACTACCATAAGTAGGGGTTAGGCCCCCACAACTAAATAATCTAAAATAATTTTTGTGATCTTACACACTCCATCACACTCTTTCTAACTTAAGTATTAGAGTAGTCATGTCGAATAAACCCCTGAAGCTCCTCATGATGTTCTCTTTTATAGATTATAGGTCCACAAACTAAAGCCTAAGATGCGAATCTCTATCGGCGAATTTTTAGAGACAACATCTAGTGCCACTTGTAGGAACTTAACCCCATTTGAAATCTATTTTCCTTGCATTTTCAACCTAGTTTCAAATTGTAACGATGGTAAGAATCTCCAAATCTAAATAAGCGAAAGCTACTTATGCAATAATCAACAACGTTATGGACGCCGTAGAAAGCCAAGCTACTGATACTAGCAAGTGTTTTTACTAAGATGTCAAAGCAATTATTCAATATTGTTACAAGGGTAAGCTAGTCTTCTTAGTTGATGAAGAGGAAAGTATGGTATATTCTCCTCGCCGTACCGAGCTACGCTAGTTGAACTTATGCCGATCGATCATTTTCGTAGGGGGACTGTTCTTTGAGCTTTGCTTTATATGGTCTTATAAGTATAACTTCCCATAACTTCAATTTTTGTTGTTGATTTTTGTATATTGCAAAGATGAAGGTTGGAGAGGTTGACCTTAAGAAGCTATTGGCCTAAGCGAAGGCCAAGAAAAAGAAGCTTGACATGTGAGTTATCAAGGCTATATGAAGTTAAGAGACTCCTCCAAAAGCTAGAAAAAAGAAGAGGGTGTCGACTAAGGCTAAGCCCGCCTTAGCTAAGAAAGATAATAGAGAAGCTGCTTGAGCTTCTAAAACTATTTTTCCTAATGCTAACTTACCCTAGTAAAAACTAAGTTGTCACCCCCTATGCCAACTAAGGCTTCTTTATGGGGGGAAAAGAGAAGGGATAGAAAGGATACTAAGGAGCCTTTACCCCTAAGAGAAGGATTATGGTTCTTTATGCTTGACTCCTAACGTTAACTACAACTCTGGGGTATATTATCGATGAGTCCTATTTGGGAGCAAGCACTCTTGGAATTCTTACTCTAGGTATTATTTCTTGGTAAGAGGATGTTTATGGCTTTGTACTCTTATGAGACAAAAGAATACTCAATACTAACTCTACACTCAAGGATGGAATGAAATCTCTAGCCTTGATCAAGGGGACTATTGTACCTTAATACCAACAAATTCTTACCAAGGGATGCAAAGAAAGCTAAGGACGACATCAAGGAAATGATTGCTACCAAACTCTATGATGTAATTTTTTATCTTCTACCAAGCTAATTACACATGCTTAACTATATCTGCATTTGTTGACTCATCTATATTAACATAGATGAATGGGTACACTATGACAACATTGGATGAGGTTGAGGTGTAAATGCAAAAGCTAAGTACCATTCTTCTTGCTGTAATCATGTTTAGCTTAATGTAGATCCTACACCTGTTAACATTTCAAAGAATTAAGGAGGCCTAGAATGTGTCTAAGACTCAAAAGTGGCTACTAAGAAAGCTTGGATAAAGTCTAAAATGGACGTTGAAAAACTTCTAAATCTTCTAGTCTTTGAGTAGAATGTGCACAAGGAAGCTACAAAGGCACTTTTTTTGATGAAATGCTGAAACGAAGAGCTTGATAGGGATGTAAGAGACCCCAAGTCCCTGTTGTTAGTACAAAAAGAGAACTATCGATATTTGAGTGATTCTTGCACCTTCATTAGTGAGAAAGGGTCTACCTTGATAAAAGAAGAAGATAAAGAGCTGAAAGTGACTTTGGACCACCAACAAAACTTGGATCGCCAACCTAGAGTAAACTTCTAAGCCTAAAATTTCTATGGAGGATGCCCTATACATAGTAATGCTGAGTAAGTGTTACGAGAAGCTTCTCTAAAGGGTTAAACTAGCAACGAAATAAGTGCTTAAAATACACCCTAATTATGACATTTCCTTAGTTGACTTTGCCAATGTGGGCAATGATCAGGATGAAGATGGGGATCAAGCAAAGAGTATATGAATCAGGAACAAGGTCATGAAGAACTTGAGCCAGTGGAAGTCTTTGCTCCAATGGAAGTTCCTCTAGTTTATACAACTAAAGCTAATGAGAATTCGGCTAAGTATCCTTCCATTTTAATTTTATATTCCACTAGATTTTTATCTCTGTTCAAATCACAATGTCGATCTTTTTTGTTCTAAATTTTTTGGACTAATTTTCCATTTATTTTACTTATACACTTTTTATCTTATTAATTATTGATGACACTTATTTGACAAATGTATTTTGCGGGTGTTTTGTAAAGATTTAGTGATTGTACATGTTACTTCTGTAGTAATTTGAGCTTATTTGTAAATCTTTTCATATGTAGAATGTTGAAGAGTCTTTAATGAATTTTTGAAGAATTTGGAGAATTTTTTATGCCTTAATGAAGATTATACTGATTATTGCAATAAAAGGAAGGAATTTTAGCTTAGAATTGAAGCCTAGAGAAGATCATGCTCTTACTTCTGGTCATGATCCTCTCGTCTAAGAATTTCAAGAGTTTTAATTACAAAGAAAGATTCTACCTGTAGTTTACAGCCATAATCTTAGGATGTGAACATATTATTGATAAAAGAACCTATTTTTGGAAAGTTTCCTTGTAACCTTGAGTTTGGAGCATTATAAATAGGAATCTAGGTTAAGTTTCAAGGAGCCAAGAGGAAGAATAAGTGGGGTAAAATAAGTCTAGGATTTTTGTTCCCTTCCTTTTGTACTTTTTTATTTAGTTTTCATGTTTTGACTTTAGTAAATTATTATTGAACCCAAATTCCTTTATGTGACATTATTTTTCTTTTCAATCAATGATATTATTTTTGTGATCAAATTACATTATATGTTTTACCTTTAAATCAATATTTTTGGTTATTGATTTACTATTTGAGTTTGGTATAATGTTCCTAATATCTTATGGCAAATAAATTGGTATAATTAGAAATGATTAAATAGAGTGAAGTTTGACCATTTAGTTTTTCTAGATTAGGACAACCTAATAGTGAAATTCAAGAGCATAATGTAATCACAGGATGTTTTACTACAAAAGCAATTCAACTAAGATATACTTAGGGTGAGAAGTTAATTTGGTATGTAAGTCCAGTTAACTTGTATTAGGAATTCCCATGGTCTAATAAGTAATTGAGAATTGAAAGTCGGACTGTACTAGGTAGCAAATAATAAATTTACTAAGGCATTTTTGTAATAATTTGATTATTTTTTCTTTTTTATTTTTCTTGTTATTGTTCCTTTATTTTATTAGTTAAGGTCTTGTTACTTTGGATTTCTTTCAATTTAATTAATTCTTACTTGTTGAGTTAGATATTAAACATTAGGGAAAAGTACTAACAAGAAAGTGGTTCCTCCAATTTTATGGTTCCTTAAGGTATCGACAATTTAGACTCAAAATTCGTTTACTATACTATAACTTAATAGGTATACTTACCTCCTACAAAGTTTTTGGCATTGTTACTGAGGAGACAACTGAGTAAAATTATTAAGATATTAGGAATATCTCTTGACCAATTGTTTAAATTATTTTTATATTACGTCCTTCTCTTCCTATGGTGTTTTATTATCTCAGTTGTCTCTAACTTATGTATGTTTTTTAGCATTTGACCAGGAGTAGTAGAAAAGATCTAGTATAATTTGACCTTGAGATTAAGAGAACTACTCGTCATCTACACAAGAGAGTACGTGAAACCATAGATCTAACAAATTAAGGTTCTCCTCTATGATGCAAGGAAGAGGAAGAGGAAGATTCAAAAGAAGAATTAGAAAAAAGAGATAGCTATGAATAACAAAGATCCCAACAAAACCAAGTTAGAGTATCTCAAGCCAGTAGTGACTAAGATTGACTTTAGTATTACCAAACCTACAGTTCAAGCAAAATAAGGACCATAAAGGGAAAAGTTAGAAAATTAAGAAGATGACATGTGGCAGGTGGTTCAAAATTCCTTTAGGCAGTAAGAAAGACTCCAAACCTTCCCTAATAAGGATTAAGGACCGATCACGCGCTGTCGAGCCAGAAGGCTTTCTCAGATGGTTCGCCGAGTTGTTTAAGAAGAGTTAAGTGCCGAGGCATAGTGTTTTCCTTAGTCCGATTTGCTAAGCTACTTCACTCTCCTTACTATTTAAGAAGCTATTGAGGTGACTATTTGATGTACTAATCCAACCCCTTCGCAATACCCCAGTCTAAACACCAAATTAGGAAAACAACCATCTCTACAATGCCAAGAATGATCCAAAAATTGTTAGGAGCAGACTAATTGAGGCCGACTCGAAGGTGAGTCATCCCCGAGCTAACCCTTGTCCAGTCCTAGTAATTAGAACTTTTGAACTGCTGACGCTAAGTAGACCTAATCAAAGCCCACCCTTACACCGCTTACAGCATTATTAAGACTATAAAATGAGCAGAATTATGTGTATGCTATCATTTCTAGCATCTTACTGTCCTTTCTGACAAAGGATATTCTTTTTGTACAATTTCATGTTTTCCCTATAAATTATTCTCCTTTTATTTAGCCATTTCTATAATTTAGGACTTACCTTAACTGGGTGCTATAAATACTCATATAATGTAATAGCCACATCAATATATATGAAGAGAAAACACTGAACTTTTTACTCCCTCTTAAGCTAAGTATCCTTTTGTTTACTCTTAAGCTACTCTTATTTAGCCCATTTGAGCATGGATTAGTAGCAAGTGACCTCCAGCTATACTTGTGCGTCATATCAATTGTGACTCGAGCTCGTGTAAGGTATTGGTACATAATATCCATCATTGATACACGGGAACCCTTGCTTATCCCTTTTGGTTATGTGTTCTATTGGGTTTGTGTATTTATCCATAGAATCCATATTATCTTAGTATCAACGCCTAGCTACGTTTGAAGTTGGATTTTGCTACTATGTTCTTTGAGTGGTTTATTACTACTCTCGTGTGATAACAATTCTATTGTTAACCTAGGAGTTTAGTAGTCAAGAAGTGTTTTGTGCTTTGTTTTCTCCTGTTTTCGATATATAAAACAAAATGAGGTTGATTGTTTGTTTGTTGTGTAATTGTTGTAGTCATTGAAGTATCGATTATTGATCTTTAGGTAGTATTATTAGACATCAATTTATGTGAAGTAACCATCAATGTCAGACTCAAGTGCTCAAGGAACTTTGGGAAACTAAGGAAATGGTACTCGACATATCCAAGGGTAAGAAGGAAGCTTCGTACCTCAATCAGTGGGTGATCGCTTGGATAAGCTTACCGACTTAATAGCTAGTTTGGTGACTATTATCCAAGAGAATAGTCAACGAGCTAGAAATAGCCCTACTAGAGAATGTGAGCAGCAACAACAAGGCAATGGTTAGTTTGGCTAAGTTAATGCCCCATCTTGACCACCCCAAGCTGAAGGAGTTGGTAAGGATGTTAGACGAAGGCTAGTAATTAAAGAGATTAAGGAACAAGCGAAAGGAGAAGATGATACAGAGGAGTACTATCAGGGTCAAGAAAGAAATGTATGAGCCTCTAGAGTTGAAGGATTGAAGATACGTATTCCAAGTTTCTCAAGAAGTAGTGATGCCAAAGACTACATAGATTGGGTAAATAAGATTGAAAAGCAGTTTGAATACCATGAAATGCCTAATAATGCAAAGGTTAAACCTACTATGTTGGAGTTCACTTGTTAAACCTCTTATGGTGGAAAACTTGTAAGGCACCTAAAGAAGGGAAGGAGAATGAGAGATTAAGAGTTAAGATGAAATGAAGAGAGTTATGCTAAGAAGATTTGTGTCAAGCTATTATCTATAGGATGCCTTCAAAAGACTGCAAAACCTAAGATAAGGAGGGTCAAGTGTAGACACTTATGTTAAGGAATTCCAAATGTTAATGATACAATGTGAAGTCGTAGAGCTAGAGGACTGAACTATATCTTGATTCATTAGTAGATTGAAGTATGAAATTAGGGATGTCTTGGAAACCTTAAATGTTAGAATGCTCGATGATGCAATCGAGCTACCTAGAGGATTGAAAGGCACCAAATAGGAAGGTTTCAACCAACAATTAGCTGCCCAGGCAGTAGCCAAATTGTTTTAAGCAGACTATTATGAACGAAAATAAGTAGGGTTGATAAGACTCGACTCACTCTAACTTCCTGAATCGAAGAGAAGGAACCCCAAGGAAGTTCGAGAAAGGTTAGAGTTTAAGAAGGAAAACAAATAAGATCAAGTATTTGAAATGGCAAGGATTTGGATACATGGCTGCTTAGTATCCGAACAGGCGAACAATGGTGATTTGAGGTAAGGTGCCAACTGTTAAGGTTGACAGTATTGATGAAAAAGTAAAGGAGTTGAAAGAGGATAGATAAACCAAACTATTTAAGGAGGAAGTTATCTATAGTGAAGAAGGAAACTTTTTGCCAACTACTTTAGTGTTGAAGAGGACGATGAATGTCAACCCCATACCCAAAGACAAACAAAGGGAAAATCTCTTTTATATTGGATGCAAGGTGAATAAGTCATTGTATGCCCTAATAGTTGATAGTGGGCGCTACACCAATGCAACCTCTGCATTTATGGTCTAACAGTTGAAATTTCCAACCATGCCCCACCCGAGACCTTATAAGCTTCATTGGCTTAGTGATAAGGGAGCCCTACAGGTGAAAAAAAAGGTGTTTATGCTTATCTGCATTGGCAAATATTGAGACAAAGTGCTTTGTGATGTGCTGCCCATGAGTGTATCCCACATTCTACTTGGATAACCTTAGATGTTTAATCAAGCGGTTATGTATGATGGAAGGAGGAATATATATTATGTATAACATGAAGGTAGGAGGATGAAATTGATTGCTATGATTATCAAGCAGGTGAAGGTCATGTAGTCCCAACTTAGCCAAACCCTGAAGAAAGAGGCTCTGGTAATGACCCAGGCTAAACTAAAAAAGAAATGGAGCTCAAAGGACTGACCTATCTATTGGTCCGAAGGTTACTAGAGATGAGGTATGAGGAGAGGGAGCAGCCTACCGCAGTAAAAACCTTACTAGGGGAATTTGCCAACCTGTTTCCAAAGGAGCTGCCAAAAGGTCTTCCCCCAATCTAAGGCATCAAACATGTAATCAACTTATAGCCTGTTGCCGCACTGCTAAATAAGCTTGCGTACAGGTTGAATCCTAAATTGGCTTCCAAAATGTAAAAGCAAGTAGATGAGCTAATGAAGAAGGGGTATGTACACGTATCCCTTATCCCCTGTGTCGTGCTGGCCTTATTAGTAATGAAGAAAGATGGTTCTTAGAGGATGTGTGTAGCTGAGCGATCAATCGAATTACCATCAAGAACAAGTACCCTATACCCAACTTAATGACATGCTAAACGAATTAAGTAAAGCAAGAATGTTCTCTAAGATCGACTTTAAATCTAGATACCATCAAATTTCAATGCGCGAGGGTGATGAGTGGAAGACTATATTAAAGACACGACATGGTTTTATATGAACAACTTATAATGACATTTGGACTGTCCAATGCATTGAGCATATTTATGTGCCTAATGAATCATGTGCTTTTAGAATTATTAAGAAGGTTTATCATAGTTTATTTTGATGACGTTCTAGTGTACAGCCCTAACCTGGAGATTCACCAAGACCATCTTTAAAGAGTCTTTGCAAAACTTTGAGATAAACAGCTCTACGCCAATCTAAAGAAGTGCAACTTTTTCCAATCGAAGGTGATTTTCTTGTGGTTTGATGTAAGTGGAGGTAGCAACCGAGTTAATGATGAGAAATTAATAGTGATCATAGCATAGCTTGAGCCAACCTGTTCTATGGATGTGAAAAGTTTCCATAGCTTAGCATCATTCTATCATAGGTTTATAAAGAATTTTAGAACAATTACAACCCCAATCATCGAACTCTTAAAGAAGAATGTTGAATTCAAATAAGGAGAGAAGGAGTAGGGGAGTTTTGAGGAAGAAGGATAAGCTGACCATAGCTCCTATCTTAGCTTTGTCAAGCTTTGACAAAGTGTATGAACTAAAGTGTCATGCATCTAGACTAGGCAAAAGTGTTGTGCTAATGCAAGAAAGCTAACCTATTTCTTATTTTAGTGAGAAACTTCGAGGAGCTATACTTAACTATTCTGTCTATGATAAGGAGTCTTACTCAACCTGAGCCTTAATAGTATGACAACACTATCTGCTGCCTAAGAAATTTATAATCTACACTAATCATTAATCCTTAAGGTATCTAAAGAGCAAACCTAAGTTATCTTAGAGGCAAGCTAAATCGGTCGAGTTCATGGAAGGTTTTTCTTATATCGTAAAACACAAAATGGAAGGAACAATCTAGTGGCTAATGCCTTATCGAGACGACATACCATCCTAACCAAGCTGCAGACAAGATTACTTGATTTTTCAATGATAAAGAATATTTATGTTGATGATCAACATTTTGATCCTATCTATGCCTAGTGTGATGAAGCACAGACATTGGATGACTTTTACAAGGACAATGGATACTTATTCAAGAAAAGGAGGCTATGTATCCTGACCTGTTCTATAAGAGAATTACTTGTGGCAAGGCGCATGGAGGAGGATTTACCAGATACTTTAGCCGGCGCTGAACCCATGAAGTACTATCTATGAGATTTTTTTGGCCAAGAATGATAAGAGATGTGCAATCCGTATTGGAAAAGTGTACGACCTACTAAAAAGCAAAGAGCTAAGTTGTGTAAGGACATTATTTACCCTTACCTTTCCTAACCAAACCGTGGTCCAAGATAAGTATGGACTTCATGTTAGGATTGTCGAGGATATCTAGAGGGAAGGACTCCATCATGGTGGTTATAGATCAATTTAGCAAGGTAGCACATTTTGTGCCCTATTCAAAAACTAACAATGCTTTGACTATCTCTTTTCTTTTCTTGTAGGAAGCAATCAAGCTTTACGTCGTGCCAAGAATCATTATTTTGGACCGAGACCCCAAGTTCATGAGCTACTTTTAGAGGACGCTATAGAGGCAAATGGAGACTAAGCAATTGTGCAGCATGTCTTACCATCCATAGACTGATGGACAGATCGAGGTTGTCAATAGAACTATGGGAACTTTGCTACGAGTTGTTGTTGGATGAAACATGGCCATGCACTAGAAGGTTGTTGAGCAATTGAGCTGAGCTAATACTAAGCTCGAGAAGCGAAGCTGAGGACAAAGGAAGAGAGAATTTCAACTAGGTGATTTGGTCTAGATACATCTTAATAAGGAACGATTCCCAAACTTAAGGAAGAGCATGTTGTCTCCTAAAGCTGACGGACCTTTCAAAGTACTTAAAAAGATTAATTCTAATGCCTATAGGATTGAATTACCTAAAGGATATGGAGTCCTAAACTCTTTTAACATTACTTATCTCCAACTTTACACTCCTAAGGATAAGCAACTTGGAGCTGAACTAGATTTGATCTCAAATCTCAAACAACCCGAAGGGGATGATAGGGATCAATGACCGATCTCACGTTCCTAAGGCTAAGGGCTTTCTCAAATAGTTCGCCAAGCTATTCAAGAAGCATTAAGCGTCGAAGAGTAGTGTTTTCCCTAACCTGATCTGTCAAGCTATTTTACTCTCCATACCATCCAAGAAGCTACCGAGGTGACTAGTCGATGTGCTGAGCCAACCTCTTCGCAGTACCTTAGTCCAAGCACCAAATCAAGAAAACAACCATCTCCATAGTGTCAAGATCGAGCTGACAATTGTTAGGAGTCGACCAATCGAGGCCAACCCAAATGTGAGCCACCCTCGAGCCAACCCTTGTCTAGTCCTAGCAATTAAAACTTCCAAACTGCCGACGCCAACTTAACCTAATCAAGGCCTACCCTTTTACCACTCACAGTGTTATTAGGACCACAAAAATGAGCAGAATTATGCATACGTTATCATTTCTAACATCTGCACTATCCTTTCTAACAAAGGATATTCTATTTACACAATTTCATGTTTGCCCTATAAATTATTTTCCTTTTGTTTAGTTATTTCTATAATTTAGGATTTACCCTAATTAGTTACTATAAATACTTGCATAATGTAATAGCCACATTGATATATATATGTAGAGAATATATTGAACTTTTTACTCCCTCTTGAGCTAATTGTCCTTTTACTTACTCTTGAGTTACTCTTACCTAGCTCATTTGAGTGTGAATTAATGGTGAGTAACCTTCAGTCATATTTGTGCATCATATCAAGTGTAACTTAAGCTCATGTGAGGTATTAGTGCGTAATATCCATCATTGATGCACGGGAACCCTTGCTCAACCTCCAACTATCATTTACTTTCTAATCCATCTTGCAACCTAGACCCACCACTTTTGGTTATGCATGATATAGGGTCTGTATGTTCATCCACGAAATCCATATCACTCCCCATTTAAACCCCCAATGTCATTATTTCCAAATTGCTATTATTAGCTTTGGCAGGGTAGTTAAAATTGTAAGGTACCTACAAAACAAACATACATAAGCTAAGAGAGGGGTACAAGAGGTAGTTGCAGTGTCGTCATTCTAATAAGAAATCCATTACCCATAACCTTGATCTATGATTTATAAGCAAGTCATGTAAGCTACTTATGGAAGGAGATAAGGATCTTGAGATCCTCTTTTTGACCCCGGATTTTAAAGGGAGGATCTTAGGGACTGATGTATGCCAGTTATGAACTTTTCTTATCTAGTTGAATTGTTCTTGCTTATTCTTCTTTCAAACTTATTGCTAGGCTCAACTAATTTTAGGCTTAAAGGTAAAGTTTTGAGGAGAATAGAGACAACCAACTCTTAGTTGTCCATACCACTACGTTTTGCACTACTACCACCACCTTCTTGATAAAAAATTAGACTCTAATCAAAACATCACCTTAGCTATTAGTTTCCAATAACAAAGGCCATCCCTAAACCCCTTTTGAGCTTATATTTACCATATTTCAAGTTAAAGCTTGTTTATGACATCCTAAAACATTTTGATAAGGTAATAATTGGTTTAAGACAAGTTGCTAGGAATTGCAAAGCATCTATTTCAAAGAAATTCCATGGTCTCATGTGTTAGGTTGTTTAGATCCAAAAACGCAATGGAAATATTAAATGTTACTATAAAACTTATCTCAAGATTCATATATAACATGTAAAATAAAACATGATATAACAATTTATAAGAAAAATTACCTTTTCTTTGAGCAAATCTATCTTTTCCTGGGATAGAGCTCAAATGTGATATGAGAATCACTTGTCTCATGTAAAATGTATTCATACACATGGTAATAGGATCTATTTCTAATTCTTATACGCAAAAATAACGTGCAATAATAATATTCTCTTCTTGAAAACAATATTTCAATCTCTATCAAAATAGAGATAACAAATTTTCAATTCTCGGACGAATAAAAAATATGTCCTATATATATTTTCTCTTTATATGAAGAACACCAAAAACCAAAAGGTTTTTTAAAAGACTTTTAACATGCTAAAAGAATATCGAAAGGTTCTACAACTTTTTCGTATACGAAAAGGTTACAACATAATTCATTAAAATGCTGAAAATACTCCTTTTGAAATGAATGCTTAGTAGACATAAGAATGGAGAATTAATGTACTCTTAATTCACCAACGTAAAAGCATTTTATGATACTCTTCAACGCGTATGACCGAAAATTCAAAATCCTTCCTATTGTTGTTTCGGACAAATTAATTCTAGCCCAAAATAAATTTGACATAATTTAATGTGCATTAAAATTTCTTGTCAAATACCTTAATCCTATTAAATGTACTATTGTATGCGATCCTCTAGGTTTCTTTGTATGAAAGTGGTGCCTATCAAGACACAAACTAGGTTAACCATTTAGCAATAGTTATTGACCAACCAATGTAATAGTAAAATTGTGAACCTAAAGCTATTGTTTTCATTAAATGATATCCTAACTAGACTATTGTATATAATCTCATCAATATTTAATCATTCTTCTTGGTTTCAAGACAAATTAGACTCAATAAGATTTACTATAGGCATATGGCCATAGGTTTATGAGTCACTATTATCTTAACTATGCAACTCTAGATATCAGCTCTATAATCCAAAAGAATAATGAATTCTATCTTAACCCAATACTATCCTTTCAATATTTTATGTCATACCCAATGATCATATTATTTACAATCTAAATTACAATTGCATTTAACGCATCAAAGCACGACATTCCATATATAGGATACATGAATGTCCCAAGTTTGGGAATTAGTTACACTTGATTACATAAAGGAGGGACTAGTGACATTAAACATGTGGTGTCTTTTATTTATGAATTGTATGTAGTGTACCCATTTAACTTTAAGCACTTACTTGTTAACTTGAAAATCTTTCCCTCGGTTCAGTGAAAATGACCTTAGTCATACAACGTATTAGTTTAAATATCAACATCCCCTCTATATATTTATCCAACCAAGGACAACTCTTAAATAATATGATGTCATAGAATGCCACTGATAATACAATTTTATTATTATTCCATACATACTCTAATTATGTATGGAACTTTACTGTAAAATATATACGAGTATATAAGCTTGCAATAAATACTTACCTTTTATTAATAATATTCATAAGTATATATAAAAAAAAATTGCTTGACACATTATGCACAAATTATAACATCATGGACCTTAAATAACAATAAAGATCCATAAGTTGAATCAAGATAAACTTTGATGAACCTTTTACTTGGTTTTGAAGTTTAATGTCATAATCATGCCTTCTTAGAGAGTGAGGATATGCATAAATAATATTGGTTGACTTTGCTTGGTTTCCAAGGTAAGTCGGTATATGTATGGGTAGTTTATACTTAAGGAAGAGTTTCTAAATTCATTGACTGTGTAATTATAGGAGAAAGTATCAAATTTATTAAAAATTGAGCTAAGTAATAAGATATGTTAGGTTTGTGCTAGAAATGCCATGTTATCTTGAAATATTTTGATTGATATGATTTGATCATATGGTTAGGTTAAATTTAGTCCTTTGATCATCCTAAGAATCAAGTTCCTATGAAATCATAATAGCCAATGATGGAAATTTTATAGAGGTAGTAGGTTATAGGGGTAATTCTATAATTTAGACTATGTTAAGGTCCTGGTGATATGTTGTCCATAGTAAGTTTCATAACAATTGGATAAGTAAAGAACTAATGAATGTAGGAAACTTATGGATATATATATATATATATATAAATGCATATGTACTAATTTGAGTTAATTAAATGTATCTTGACAACTATTATTAGAACAAATAGGAGCTTATTTAACTTCCCAACAAAATAGATTATCAAATCAAAAACTATTCAAGTCCCTATTACTACATATGTTTGTAGTGGTCGAGAAGTGAAATTGCTTTTAATATTTGGAGTTCACTTAGGAGTGTACATGTAAGTTAGTATAAATAGTTATAAATAAGAAATATATGTCTGACTTCTAACAAGCTTGGACATATGATCATGATATCAGGTGAGATCTCTATTTCCATTTCTATAGAACCTTTGTTGCATATACTAAATGAATTCATATAACTTGATATGAGTAGCTATGGTTAATCGACTTAGATATCAAAGTTGCTTAACAACTACTGGTAAACTCCTTCATCATCTCTTACTCTAGTCAACCTTTGGATCAACCTTTTATTGGTCGACCTTATACAGATTGATTTTGTGAATTTTCCTACATCTTTAAGATTTGGTTGATTACAAGAAATTTTGTGATCTTTGTTTCTATAAGACCTCCCAAAATGCACCTTCTTTCAACTCTACTTCTTAAGTTTGCTATTTTTACCACTATTTTTTTATTATATCTTAAAAGAAGAAATTGACATATGTTTGATGTTACTATTTTATTTTTCAAGAAATTTCTTTTTCCCCTTACTTTTTTAACTTTTCACAACTTTTATTACATTATCTAATTAAATATATTCAATACTATGATTTTATTAAATTAAATATAATGAACCCTTCGAAAATTAATAAGTGTCCCTAATTAATGTATGGTAGGGTTGCTGCATACGGTCATTCTTAGAGAAGTCTTGATCTAATGATAGGAAAAGGGATGATCATAGAGAGAGACGTAGGAGAAGGAATAGTATAGCTCAATGTCTTGTACGTGTACATGTGATAATGGATTGAATGTTGTGATTCTTAAGTGTTCTTGATTTGTTCTTCATGAGATAGTTGATTTGATTTTCTATGAAGTCATTCTAGTATAGTAATGACGTTTTTATGAAGCTTGCCAATGCTTCAAACGTTTCAAATGAGAAGGAGAAGGCTCCTATATAAAGATTTTATCCCTTGATCTCAACTGTTGGATTAAGTTGAGATTAACGAATTAGATGAATCAATGATGGGAGCTGTTGGATCAACTTTGGTGATTGATGGTCTACATTTATGCCTCTAACTCCTATATAATGAATGGGCCTTAGGGCTGGGCTTGAGCTATGTTAGACCTAATTAATTATAAAATGAGCCTATGTCCTTTTAAAATAAGCCTAAGGCTTATTAAGCCTTTAAAAGCATATGAAGACCAAATAACACCCAAAAGGACTTCAAAGGATCTTTTCCAAGTCTACTTTTCGCACGTGAGACAACGGAGCTAAACTGAGAGTAGAAAAGTCAGTCCAACGATCCTCGTTCCAAGTCTACTAAGCCAGACCTCCCTAAGACATCACTAATTAGACCCGATTTCCTAGGCCTTATCACTAACCCATCAAACCGTTGCATATCATTAAATTATGCTAAAAATCCCAATTACCAAAATGATCATCTACATTTTGCCTCTTAACCTAAAACTCTATTAACGAAGTCTAAGGGGTTTTTGGACATTCTATCAAGTTAGTATCTCTTTAATTGTTGTAGAGCATGTACATGAAGTATACTCATCATATTTATCATTCTACTTCCTTATAACATTGTTTCTTCATGCTTGTCTTGAGTCACAGTATAGTAACTTGGCATTTGTGTTGTTGATGAAGTATTACCCCTTAGTACGTAACAGTTTTTCCTTGTTGCTGTTTTATTTTCCAATTGTATGTAATATAATGTCTAGAACATGATATTGATAATTTGAGCATTTAAATGATTTCTCTATTCATGGAATTATGTATGAGGAAACAAAATATTCTAAGAACCTATAGAAATCCAGCGCTTCAAAAATTTTTTTTTCTTGTTAAACTATCTAGTGTCAGATTTGTTGAATTTTGATTTTCTTTTTGTTAAGTCTACAAACAAAAAAAGTTGTCTCCAAATAGGATGTCGAAAGTACCCATAATAATAAATTGAAACTTTATAATAATTTCTTCATTTGCAAAACCATGAAAAGATTTTTTTTTTTTTTTTAACATTTGAACTTCAACAGATTTGTGCAAAATTGCTATACAGTGAACTCCTTACATTTTTAATTCATTGCAAGTTGAATGAGTTTCCATAATATATTATGGAAGTAACATCATTTATGAAAATTAATAATAATGATTCTTCCAGTGTGAATTTACATAAAAATAACAAATTCTCGACATATTAATAAATAATAGCATGAAAAGTTTACACTCATGCTGATAATATGCTAATAATGTGGTATTCACTTCATGGTACAGTTTACTTTGTCTTCATAATGACTTTATTGCCTATCAATAATTATGTGAGGCATCATATGAAATCTTCTCACATGAGCCTTCCATGATGAGTGTTGAATTTTGACTTGATTTCTCAGGCATTCCACAAAATAAAGTTCTTTGTAATATTGATTGTATAAGCTGGTAACCTTAATATCATAAAAATTTCAACGAACTCATAACATAAATGACGTTCCACTTTTCTTTTTTTTTTCCTCCATAACTTGTTCTAGTCTACAACATTCGCTTATTAAATATAATAATATCTTTAAACTAAAAACAATTTCCTATAACTCGAAAGAGATGCTCTGTAGATATATATATTCCATGATGAAGCCTTTGTTTTCTTTTTTAATTTTTTTTTCAACTTGCTTATCTAATATACTTCTCAAATAAATATTTCATAGTGGAATTATTTTTCTTAATTCTAGTAACGAATCCAAATATACTTCAAATTTTATGTGTATCATCAGGACCCTAAAGAGGGCCTAGTAAGATTACCTAAAATTTCCATAACATATGTGCACCCATGATATAAAAACCGCCTTGCAAATCAAAGATTGCAAGACTCTAAATAATAAATCACTAAGATTAATAATTTTCAAGTAATTAATTTATTGTAACATAACATAACATAACATAACATAACATATAAATATAAATAACTATAGATATCTGATATCCCACAATTCCTCAGAACCGCAGAAAATCAGTATCTCTTACTAAATAATAAGACAGGATATACTAACATTATAAAAATACATATATACAAGAAAAATTAAATTATAGTAAGTTTTAACATATAAATATTTTCCACAAAGGATGTTCATGTATCATCTAAAGAGTACTCAGCTACTTCTAATACTAGTATGCATATCTTCATCTCACACTCAGCACTCGAGACATATCCCAATCCCATCATAAGTAAACCTGCAAAGAAAACTAAGGGGAACTGAGCATATAACAACTCGATGAGTTCATCCCTCTCTACTACCATTTAATCAAATTATTATACATTATTATCACACATGCAAACAAACCATCTACATACAAAATGAATGCAGACGTGATGAATGTAAGCAACACATCAATAGGAGTCTGAAACTATGGAAGATGTAGAATTACATCGTCTACACTTCAATTATCCCATGTACTTACCCGCATAGGGTACTTTAGCTTACCCGCATGAGGCTACCTAGGGGCACCACCCCTTTAGGTAACACTCGACTATTATCCTAGTCGAGAAAAGAGTTCCAATCCAAATAGGTAGATCCCAAACTAGGACCATCCACCATCCAAGGCCCTTTGGGCACAAATATACGAGTCCTCTCACAACCAAAATTATCTAAGGCCTTATAGGCACAATAAAACAAAACCTCTCACTATCAATTGGAGATCCCATGTTAGTTTTGCCTTAACGTTAAAATATTATTTATGGCTCCACGAGCCCTTAATGAGATCATACAAAAATATATTTAAGAGTAGAAAAGTTTTTTCCAAAAACACTTTTCTTAAGATTTTTGCAAAGCTAGCACTCTCCATTCGTACCTTTACCGGATCATAGACATGCGATGAGTATAATTAGTTATTTTGGTCTAATACTTATATTTATCAATTTAAAAAATGTGATCACACAAATGATAGCAAATAAGCAAAGCAGTTATTCAAACATACAAGCAATAGCAAGCGGCAAAACCTCATACAAGTAACACGTACAAGTAAGTAGCAGGTCATTAGAACTCAGTCACTTGGATTATTGCTCATTCTCCAAGCCTTTGAGGCTAAATCAAAATAGTAAAATTTATAAGTATTCTGAGAAGTCAAACTCCTTAGTTAATTAAAAGTTTATTGTAGTTTATCTAGTTCCCCCAATATAACCCAAGTATAATGTGTATAAAGTTTACCATACTCAATGGAGTTAACAGTAACTATTTTCTAATATTTATAAGTTATGAGACTTCCTTTATGTATTTAATAACTTTTCATTCTAATTTCGATATTTGCAAACTTATAGTCGTTTTTCATTGTTTTCGGACGTACATTTACACGGTAATGTCCGTTTTGGACATTAAGACCCGTGTTTTATGATATGGGCTAAATTTATTGAAATTTTATCTTATTGAAGTTTGATTATTCTTATTTCTTATGTTTATATCTTATTCTAGTAGTTAATGACTTCATTAGCCATTAGCTTCTTACACTTAGGAAATTTTACATTGGTATTACTAATTTACGTATTTAATTAAGTTTAATTCAATCTAGGAAGTGTATTAGGGTTTAAAGGATTTTCAACTCCTAAGTACATGTATACATATATAAGTTATATTCTTATGTAATTTTATAATTTATTATTTTACAAGCTTATGCTTATGTCATCGCTTAGGTCATTAATCGCTTATGTCATTGCTTATATCATCATTTGCTTATTCTTATGTAATCTTATAATTTATTATTTTACAAGCTTATGCTTATTTCATCGCTTAGGTTATTAATCACTTATGTTATCGCTTATATCATCATTTGCTTATGTCATGACTTATGTAATCATTTGATGATGTTATGGCTTATGTAATCATTCATTACATATAAATATATATATATATATCCTTATGTATGTATATCCTTATGTACTCATACATATGTTATATACATACCTATACATCTAACATACTAATATGTATACTTATGTACTTATACATATACTAATATATATACCCATATACACATATGGTGAGAAACGTATTTTCGTATGCCTTATTTACCCTCTTAAGAAATCTTCACAATTCATCTTTTTTTGTATTTTAAGGGTGTATTTAGCATGGTATATGTATGTATAGTTAGTATATACCTTATTTTAGGTTATGTACATAATGGATACTTATGTACAAAGGGCTTTATACATGTATTTATTGAGTATACTCTTATATACACATACTTAGATATATGTACACATGTGTTCTTCTTCCATGTACTAAAGATTCCTACACTTCTAAGCACGAATATGAAGCTTTCTCTTCCAACAACACATATGCACATATTATACCAACTTTCTATACTAACTTAACTTACACAACTAACTACTACAAAACATAGATAATCAAGTGATAACATTCCTCTTTCTCCTTGATTTATGTGAGTAGAAATTGTGAAAGTGAAGTGTTGAAAGAATATGAGAATAAGGAGCAAAGGGGGGGGGGGGGGGGGGGGGTTTATGGTTTGAGAAGGGGAAGAAGAGAGTGTTTTGTTGTCTAAATTTGTGTTTTCAAAAAGAAATGAGTAGGGTCTAGATGGCAGGGGATCTAAACGGTAAAGAAGGGAGGAAAAAGGGAAGAAAAATCCAAAAGAAACTAGAAGAAATCATTAGAAAGGAGAAGAGAATTCTAGATGACAATGACATTTGTTGACTTTATCAACATGTTGACTTTATCAACATGTTGACTTGGTCAACCTTTGACTTGGTCAAATGTTGACTAAGTCAACTCTCTTAGAATTGTATATAATTTAAATGCTCATAATGAAGTAATTAAGAAAAATTAGGAAGAAAATTAAGGAAATGTAAGGTTTGTTGAAATAATTAGTAAAAATAGGTAATGAGATTTTTCTCTAAGTATTTATGTCTTAGAAACATCATTTGGTATGCCACTTTATGTAATTATCATAAAAAGTATCAATTAGGGTTTTAAGGTTTACTAAATGTAACTTAAGCATCAACTAAATCCCTAACTTTATGTAATACTAACCTAGTTATATACTTAGAAGATGAATGTGATCTAAAATGCAATATTTTAGTTTTTAAATGATTACTTTAGTGTTATAAATATTTGTGAATGATTGAAAGTTATCTTTAATCTTTTACTATTGATTTAGTACAATACTAAGGTTATATTATCAATTAGGGTTTTAGGGTAAATTATGGTGAATTAATGCTTTTATATCCTTAAAACTATAGTTTTAGGGTTTTTATTACTTCCGAGTACAATCTCTAATGTTTTTACACATTTAGAGTTTAATGTATTCATTCGTGATTAAGTCTTCGATTGTTATCTTAAGGTTTTGATGAGGTTCGAAGTTAACTTTTGTAGTTACATATATTTGAGGTTTTAGGGTCTTCGTCTGCGATTAGAGGTTCAATTGATAATTTAAGTTTTTTTATATTTGCTTTAGGTTTGAATTGAGATTTTAATCGGTTTTAAATCTCACTGGCTCTATTAACTTTAGGAAATCATCTACAATTTGAGTATTTGATTGTATACTTAAAAAGCTAGATTGCAGGGTTTACATGTACACTGTCTTAAGTATTTTTTATTTTTTTTTTACTTATGTACATTGTCTTAATGACTCCTTTTTTCTTCCTTTGTTTTTTCAAGTGCATACATGTGCTTTTCCTTCTTTCTTTTTTTTTTCTTTTAATGTGTATCTACATATTCCTTTTTTTTTCTTCAACATGTATACAAACTTTCTTTTTTTATATTTAAGTGTGTACAATCGTCTTTTCAATCATATACATTTTTCTTCTTCTTCTTCTTCTTTTTTTTCTTAAATATGTATAAGCACTTTTTTTTCCTCAACTACATACATGCATTCTCTTTTCTTTTACACACATAAATGCGCAACTTTTTTTTTAATAGCTTAATTGTGGCACTCAACTACTTTTTTCTTTTCCAAAGGTTTCTTTAACATGCAGTTATAAAATAGTACTAATGGCATAAATCTTGGTCAATAACTCTTCATTGCTTCTAATAACTACCACCTTAACCCCATTTATAAATATGAGTCAAAAAACCTTTATTACCTCCCATTAACATTGTCTTAATGCCATTAACCACCATTGATCTCATTACCATATTCATACCCTCCTTACTAGTATAAATAGGGATTGGCCATTCCTCTTCAAATTACTACCCACATTGACAAGTGAGTGGTTAAGACATGTAAATAATAGATCTATAGAGAGAGGCATAGTTGTAAGTCTTTTGGCTCCCTAACATTACTTACTCTTATAAGTGAAATCCCTACAATAAATGTAGATCTAAGGTTAACCTAAGGTCATACTTAGGTTCCTAGTATTAATCATTTAAAGTACAACACCAAGTTATGACACTCAACTCAAGCTTTAGCTACTACAACAACATGTGGATCCGAGGTCAACTATAGATCTCACTTGAATTCCCAGTATTAACCTCTTATAATTTAAACACTAAGTTTCGGTACTAAATGTAGGTTGTAACTATTGCTACAAAGTATGGATCCACGGTCAACCTTAAGCCTAACCTAGGTTCCTAATATTAACCTGCTCAAAACATTAACTATATGGTCTCCCTTCTATGCTAAGCTACCACATAAGCGAATCCATGGTCAATCCTAGATTTCTTAGGTTCCTAGAATTGATTTGCTTGAAATTTAAGCTATGCATTGCAACATCCAATGAGTGCTAGAGCTCGAGGCTTATGCGTGCCCATGGTAGGTTTCTCATAAATTTGTCATCTTATAAGTTGATCCTAAGTTGACATATTAGTGAATGTTGAATGAATACTTTGTTTAAGAATGAAAGGAGAGTCCCTTACTCAAATTACCCTTCTAGAGTACATAATCTTTGGTTGGAACTCAAGTTAGAATTGTGACACCCAACTCAATCTTCAACTAATTGTCCATCAATGTATCGTGTTATGTAGCAAGTGTTATAATAACCTTACGATTATCTTGCATTCCACATCAATACTTCATCAAACAAGTCTTCAAGTGTCTTTATTAACATTTGGGGGCATAACAACACTTTGCTATACTTAGGCAACACGTGTGCTTCATGTGTCATCACAAACTTTGGACAACACCACAATGTACTGCTTGACATAGGTGTGAAGTGTGTTTCAAAATTTATCTTCAACATGAGACGACATAGTAACATGTAGCTCCATCTATGCAATAAGCATACTGTAGACAACAATATGTACTTACATCTAGGTAGCAATCATGCTTTCAGTGCTATTGCCAATGCTAGATGACATAAGAGGCAAAACTCATTGATAGTATCATACACTCGAGCCTTGTACTTGTATGAGTAAATTTTGATCACAATGTTTCATTCTCTTCATGTTGGAGGCATATCTCTCATAAGTATCAAGTTCTTCTAAGAAGTTTTACACAAACCTTTCGCAACAACCACACTTTATTACTTATGGAGCTTAAACATCATCGAGAGAATAAACTATCCATATCAAGGAGTAGGCTTCATTTAAGTGTCATCATTTTAAGAGCATAATTCATATAACATTCAAAATGAGGCTTATAGGACCTCCTTTATGTGAAGTTTCGACTTCTTCCCCCTAGTTGATGGCGTGTCATTGTATGATAAGTCGCAATTTCTTTAATAATTTGAATGTTATTTTTGCATCTCATCTCGTCAATTTTCTTAAATTTTCTTGTACAATTACCAAATCATCAAGTAGAGTGTATCATAAAGTTGCTTCAATAACCTTGAGGTTGATTGCATGATTGGAAACAATAGGTGCCATAATCAAATGATAACAAAATGAAGTTAGTAGAATTGCTTTAACTCCATAAGTACTTTATACTTGGAAGTATCATGATCACGACTAAGTAGTTACGGGTTGGATTCATTGGAGTCATTTTGACTCCTATAAATCAATTGTGCACTCAGTGTAATTGATATTATAATCAAATATTCATAGAGCTATTGGAGTCCCTTCAATCCTGGTGATCACAAAAGCATCTTAATGAAATAGTAGGGATCTTCTCCTTTCAAATGTACATCTTTTGATTCCATAACTCCTTATTAAGAGATGGTATGCTTTACATATCACTAAATGGCTATGGGATTAACGTTTCGATCATTAGTAAAAGAAGATCGTTTGAATCTTGTCATCATAGAGATTACTATAGTCTTCACATGATGTAGCATTGTGGCTACCAAGTCTACTGTAGCATCGCTTCAATCCATTAAGATTAAGACCTCTTCAATCTACTGGACATTTTCTGCTACATATTCAAGAGTATATGCCTCTACTGAGTAGCAACTACCATAACATGATTGCTTTGATCATTTATAGATGAGTTCACTTCAACCTCGATTCTATGGGAAAATGTTAAGGCTACCAAGCTAGTTGTGGAGTTGCTTTGATTCATTATAGCTAAGATATCTTTGATCTTATGACTAATGTTGCAGAAGTAGGCATTGCTCACTACATGCTTAAGAGCAAATGTTTCTACTTAGTGACAATAACTATTAACACGATTGCTTTCATCATAGAAAGATGAGGTCACTTTGACCTTGATTCTGTAAGGAGACGTTATGGTTGCCTATCCTTTTGCAAAATCACTTTGACTCATCACAACTTAAATCACTTTAATCTTATAAATGATGTTGAGGAAATAGGCATTGCTCAATAATTATTCAAAAGTGAATGCTTCAATTGAGTGACAAAAATTACTATGACACAATCACTTTGTTCATTTACAGATGATGTCACTTCAACCTTGATTTTATGGGATAGCATTACGGCTGCCAAGCTTACTATGGAGTTGCTCTAAGTCATCATAGTTGTAATCACTTCGATCTTAATAATGATGTAGTAGAAATGGGCATTGTCTGCCATGTACTCATGAGCGAATGATTCTACTAAGTAATAGTAGCTACAATGATGTGATTACTTCAATTATTCATGGATAAGGTTGCTTCAACCTCAAGTTCTACAAAAAAGGCGTTGTAGTTGCCAAGCCTACTATGGAGTTGCTTTAACTCATCACAATCAAGATCAATATCATGAATGTTATTGCAGAAAAGGGCATTGCTTACCATGTACTTAAGAGCGAATACTTCTACTAAGTGACAACAGCTACCATGATATAATTGCTTTAATCATTCATAGATGAGATTGCTTTAACCTCCAGTTTTGTAAGAAAGGCATTGCGATTACCAAGTTGATTATGAAGTTGTTGTGGAGTTGCTTCAACTCATTATAGCCAAGATTGCTTTGATCCATTAGTGAAGAACGCGTGACAACAATGTTAGCTATGTTTGTGTGCTCATAGGTTATGGTGGCAATGTTAGTTATACCAATCTTTCTTTATGAAGATTATCAGTGAAGAATGCTAGATGGTAATGTTAACTACACCTAGGCTTACATAGAGCACCAAGATACTGGTGATAGTTATGACATAAGGAGTGTAAGCAGAGATCAAAGATGGCTTTAGACTTTGATTATGTCACATCTTACATCAAAGCATTTGAGATGACTTATATGTCAAGATGTCATTTCTTATGTTGAAGCAATGGTAATGGATTTCATATGTGAAGATCATAAATGATGAGATTTGAAAGGCTAAGCTTGCTTTGCGCTTATAAAGTATATTGCATGGGGCTAACATTAACATTTACCTTGAGCACCATTTAGCATCTTCAAGGGTTTCAATATCCTATGTTATTCACATGTTAGATATCTCAAGGACATCACCATCTTGTGACATTGAATGCTTCATATCAAGATCATCCTCTAAGCTATTGACGTTGAAAGTCTCGATGAATTTGAAGAGATGCGTCTCAATACTTCCTTATGTGTCATTAAAATTGGTGAACTTTGGACTCATGCAATCCTTAGAGTATGATTTTTCCACTATAAGCTATGGGTAGTTTCAAACATAGGATTTGAGTATAATATGTTATGTAAACTTACTTTTGGTACTTTCTCAAGATACTTCATTATATTCATGGAAAGCATTTATGACAAAGGTAGCTATAAGTTAGAGATGTTTTCTATATATATTGTATTTAAAAGATGAGCATCTTCTAGGATGAAACTATGCATAATGAACAGGTATCAGGTCAACTATGGTTGATGGTAGGATTGACTACATGCTATCTCCTTAATGTGCATTTTTTGTCATCTACAAGGGCTTAATAAATTCGCTAAAATAGATATTTAGTTAACTAAAATTAAGAGCATGTCTGCAATCTATTGTTATAGTTGCTCCCCTTGTGATTTCTCATCATCATTAGCAAAGACTTGGTGGATTATCACGTACAAGCATCCTCAAGTGAAATAGTAGCTAATGTAGATCTAATATCCTATGGTACCAAAGAGAACAAAATACTATGAGGTTGCATGCTGATGAATGTAGTGTCAACAACTAGTTTAGACGTACACAACATGAAGACTCCAGTGTTCTCTTACGCACATCTTAAGCAAAGCATTAACATAGATATTGTTTCACAAAGTCATAGAAGCGATGTTCTCCCTCTCACTTGGATTTTCTCGACCAAATCAAATTAGGTGTTTTAATCTTAGTAGTGTTTCTCCAAGTGTCATTCTATTCAAGAATTTCTTTTCCCAAGTGGAGACACCATTTAATGTATGCTAAGGTTGCTGTTGATGATCAATTACATGTGATATACATACGATTGATCTTAGAGAAGTCTTAATCTAATGACATGTGAAGGAATAATCTTAAAGACAGGCATGGGAAGAGGAACAGGCAACCTCGAGGTCTTGTATGCGTGCATGTGATAATGAATTGAATTTTGTGATTATTTAGTGTTCTTCATTTGTTCCTCATGAGATAGTTAATTTGATCTTGTGAAAAGTCATTCTAGCAAAGTAACGACATTTTTATAAAGCTTGCCAATGCTTTGAATGTTTCAAATGGGGAGGAGAAGGCTCCTATATATGGATTTTAGCCCTTAATCTCAACCATTAGATCAAGTTGAGATGGATAGATCAGATGAGTTAATGATGGGAGTCATTAGATCAACTCTTAGTGTTTGACAGTCTACATTCACACCTCCAACTCTTTTATAATGAATAGGCCTTAGGGTTGGGCTTGAGCTAAGTTAGGCCTAGTTGCTTGTAAAATGATCCCATCTCCTTTTAAAAGAAGCCTAAGGCATCTTTAAGCCTTCCAAAGGCATATGAAAGCCAAACAATGCCCAAAAGGACTCGGAAGAACCTTTTCCAAGTCTACTTTTCACACATGAGATAATCAAACAAGGCTGAGGTAGAAAAACTAGTTTAGCAATTCCCGTTTCAAGCCTACCAAGCCAAATCTCCCTAAGATATCCCTAATTAGACCAGGTAATATTTCTTAGGTCCCGTCACTAAGCTATCAAACGAATCTATGGCATTAAATTGAGCCAAAAGTCTAATTGCTAAAATGACTCTCTATAATTAATAATAACAGATTTATAATAACAAATAGATCATGAGCTTACTAAAAGAAAAATGCAGTCAAATTAATTACAAAAGCATCAAAATACATGTAATGCATATAGCTAGTGGTTTGTCATTACAAGTTATATAGTTTTTGGTTTAACTTGAAAAACCCAGTGTACAGATTATCTTCCGCGAAGAATTAAGGAACCACATGTTACAATATAATTTATATGCCGTAATTATATTAATTATGATAATACAGCCAGATGTAATAATTTCAGCTCATTTAGGGTATTCCCTAGTCTTTTAGCTAATGCAGTGGCATCTTCCTTAGTTCTACCTCATGATGAAGGGGGAAAAAATGACCTTCTAAAACTCCGTACGTATTTGGCTGTTTTCGCACACACAGTTGATGCGGAGATGACATATTTTCTGTTCTTTACTAGAAATAAAAGACATATGTGTGGGAATAGTTTATTATAAGCGTTTTAAATAATTAGTATTAGGTTAGCTATTGCTGCTATCTTGCCAGTTGATGGATGATGTTTTAACTATATGTAGGAAATGAAAGATGCTTAATAATTGCAGAATCATTTTGATTGGTGGTCCTCAAATGAAGTTGAGGCATAGTTTGCTTTCATTTCCATTTCTTTTCTTTTTTTTCTTTTTTTATCTTCATTCCATTCTCTAATGCGTTCATTCATCTATATTATAAAAATGCATTCCATCCTCAAAGTGGATTGGTCAAAGCATTTTACTTCGGTTCTTCAATTATTAAGTGATAAGAAATTCCTTCTTACAGAAAAGGATTCGCTTAGAAAAACATAATAATTCCAAAATTACATCCTTTGCAGGGGAAAAAAAAAAAAAGAAAGAAAAGAAAAGAAAAGGAGAAGAAGGAAGAACCATTAAAGGTCTTACATGGAATCGGGAGTTGGGAAATCATTGGAATGTGCCATAAATAATACTCAACATGCATCGATATCAAAAGAAGCTTAGCTGGTTATCTAGTTACAAAAATGGGAAGTTTTTTATGGAATCAATTGAAGAAAAAGAAGGATGTATACAAAGATGAACTTTTATGGGAAATTGACAAAACTCAAAAGCATTACCCTAGCTTAAAAGGTGGGTTGTATGTGTGTTCAATTGGGATGGGATGTCGACTGATCGAGCTCAAGCTGTCCAAAAAGGAAAAGTATCGCAACGTGTGTGGTTGTGGTTCCACCTTGTGTTCAAGCAAAATATGAATTCCAATTCCAAAACGTAATTAGCTAATTTACCATCTGTCATGACAAAAAGAAGTGGGAATAAATATAGAATAACTAAAAGGTTACGCGACAAACACTCTTAGCACAGGCTATCGCATATATGCGGAAGTCTTTGACACATAAATTTGTTAATTTGTAATTTTAATACGTGCATGAGGATTTAGAAATTTGACATGTAAGCGTGTTTAGTTATTTAAGTAGCATTTAGTTATGTAATTTTCGTAATACTAAACTGGACAAAAGATTTTATTTTATGTTTGATTTATAAATTTACTTAATGATTGGATAAAAATTAGGTAGATAGACCGAATAAAATATATAAATTTTGTTTCATTTGTACTATGATATAAAAATAAAATTCACTAGACAAAAGTAAAAAATATTTTGCATTCCTAAAAGTATTCTTTCATGTTATAATATTAAGTTAATAAATATTATTTTCGTTAAATATTACAAAAATTATTTATTTTATAATATAAATAACTAATTTTTTAATATATATTTTATATTTAGTATTATACAAACCAAATATGATATAATAAATTTATACTATCCAGTCTAATTCTCCTTATACTTATCCTATATAATTCTTTTTATTCAATTCAATTCAATCCTTATAGCCAAATACTATATTAGATATTTCATAAATTACTACGAGGGAGGAAGGTAGACATTCCGTACGACTTAACAAAGATTTTGACATCCAACCATATGCATAGCAATTGCTAAGCTTAATCACGCTATGAGTCCTTATGTTTTAGAAAAGACAAAATGGATTATCCTTTAGGGATATGTGGAGTGTAAATCATGAATAGAGCTCCAACATTTGAATTTATTGGAAAAAAAAAAGTATAAATTTGTACGAGATTATGACTCGTATCATAGTTATCTTTGATGTGTTTCCTTAGAAGGATCCTTAGGGAAAGAGTTATTGGGAGGTAGGTCATTATAGATGAAGAGATATGTTGATGGTACAAGATAAAGGAGATAACTTACTCTAGTTCTAGTTCTAATTTAATGTGGGACAACAAAAGTGAAAAACTATAGAGACAGAAAAATTTTACAAAAACACGGAAATCAATAAGAAAGAATGATCTAAACAATAACATAGTGGATATGCTAATAAATCATCGTAAAATAAAATAATATGTATTTTTATGTAAAAAGCACACTATTGGATTGGATTTGTTGTTACACCTATACACTACAATATATTTCTAAAAGGATTCATATTAGCAAGTCGTTGATGGAAAGAGGGGTAGTATAGAATCTAGATTAGGTTCATTGAGATCTTGGGATGGCTTAGGAAAATTTAAGATGTTGACATGGAGAATAGACCATTGGATTGGCCCGTTCACTTACATAACTTTTTCCAAAGACGTCCATACACTTAGAGAAGCTACTCATTAGCCTAGACTCAATAATCTTGGAAAAATCAATCAATACGAAGACTTATCTTAGTAGTCAATTGCCAATGGAGTGACTCTATAATTACTTTAGAGCTTCTCTTTTATTTGAGAGATTAATATATTTTGAGAATTGTCAAATTACTACCACAAAAATTTATATAAGGATTAAGGTGAAGAATGTGCCACCTCTCATTTAGAGTGGTAACATTGATACTTCATAGTTTCTCTACCCATCACTAGTAAATTCGAACTCCCCAAGGTTGCTTACTTATTTTCTTTATCTCTTTCTCTTTAAGTCATCCCTTGCATATCATTTTGTATCATTCCTCTAAAGATCATGTGTAATGCAAGACTTATACAACACACATGTGACCACTATAACATGATCCTATTATCTATAGAATCACACAATTATCTAAAGAATCACACAAAAGTTGGTTCATGATGGATTCACACCATCAAAAAGAAGAAAAGACATTTTACCAATTTGTAAAGGAATAATTTCATTCAATACTCTCATTGTCTTCATTCATTCATCATTTAATCAATTACATGCTTTGCTTATTTATAAGTTAGAATTAGATCACTTTTTCAACTAGAGAAGAAAACAAACTATAAAGAAATAAGGAAAACAACAAAAATGGGAAACAAAAGGATATGTTATTTTCTAAGAAAGAAAGAAAGAAAATATAATCAAATAAATAATAATAATAATAATAATCATATCTAACCCAAATAACATAAAGTGAAACAAAATTTGCATTAAAAAATTATCATCTAAGCACTCTTTCTTAGTTAGCCTCATTTCCCTTTTTTTCAAATTACTCATCCTTAAATCCTTTAGGTTTCCTCTTAATCTAACTAGATCAAATTCTAGTATGCAAAATCATGCTTAAATTTATAATACAACAATTTTTCATGGTCATTATCAAAATGATTAACGTTTGTGTAAGTATAGGTTGATGTAATGTTTATTAATTTCCATGCCGTCATTCCAATCACCAATAATGCTACTAAGCTCTCTTGGTTTTCTTTATCTTAACATAATTTTCTTATTTCTTTGAAACATTTTATATTCATGTGATGAAATTATATGGCATATGTTCTCATTGTATATTGTTTAAATTAATTTTTTTTTTTCAATTTTCATAAATTTCTCTTGAGTTTGAAGAGAAACTAATTCAATAAGATCTATACATGGAATGATAAACAAAAGGGAAAAAAATCTTAGAGACATCCTCTTTAGGTTTAAAGTATTGATAGGTATTTTTAGATAATTATTAAGTGAGCTTATATTAGTAAGCCCTAATATCTAAACTTCATCTAATGACTTGATCCAACGACAATCTCTATTAACTCACTATAAATAACAGTCGAGACCTTAGGTAAGGGGACCCTTTTCTCCATTTTCTCATTCTTGTAACTATGGAACAATTTTACTCTTATGACAAGAAGACTGACTTAGGTATTGGAAGGGGATGTGTCGGAGGTGGCCATTTTCTTGTTTTGCAAGTGTTCACACTCCAGGATAAAAATCGCCTGCCAGCAATTGGCGCCGTCTATAGGAAACAAGCAATCCATTCCTACGATTCTTGAGGATTTATCAAAATGTTGCATGAAAGATTTCTTCCTTTTTACGAATTTTTCCAGTTTGATTTATGGTAGTTTCTTTCTCTTACTTTCATCTCCAGATTTGAGTAAACATACTCTTGATCTACTAGTTTACTTGGGCTTAAAAGGATTGCTATTTCCTTTCGACTTTAAACTTGCGTTAATATTTCTTTACTTTGCATTTTGATGGCTGATAATGTGCTAAATCGAAAACATGACTTCTTCAAATGGTGCCTTAGTTCTTCACATTTTTTAATTCCATAAAAATGTTGACCATTATGTAACTGCCACCGTCATCTTAATCTATATGTTTTGGATCCAAGGACAATTGGACTCTAATGTTTACAATCTAAAAGAGATCCTCTTCATTTTACTGGCAGTTATTATTTTCCTCAAAAGCCATTCACGGTATAAAAATTCAAGGCTAACTGTTTTGGGTAACCAGTGATGAAGCCGCAAAACTTGGTTTAAAGTTTGAGTCTATACGGATATATAAGAAGATGTCGAAGGCTTTCTAGGAAATTTATGTGTATTATTTTTGAAAATCAATGAGAAGAAGCCGAGGTTGGATTATTACCACACGGCAACTGCATTGAGTAAATTGCATAGATGGATAAATGATGGCCAAATTCTATATATGACGGATCCTCTACAACGTACCTTCTATCTTAGGCCATGCCAAGGAATTGAATTGTGAAGGCCATGCCAAGGAATCGGACTCCACCTATTGTACAGCCATGAAGTGTGTCAAACAACACTAAGATGCAAAGTCACTTTGTGTGCCGAGAAATTCCAATGGTGCCGAGCTACTCTAAGTGACTGATCCCCGAGCTCTTGGTCATCAATTCGCAAAAACAGTGAAGGACCTGCATCTGCATTCTCAACTTCTTGCCTTGTCTTGCAAGTTCAATTTCTATAAGACGTCACCTTGCCTAACCAATCTGAGCTTTGGCCACTCTTACACCTCTTATTGACCTGCAGTAACTCCAAACCAAGCTACTTACGACTTTCCCGAGCTCGAGTCCGTAATTCACCTCTTACTTAAGTTTGTTTTTCTTCTAACCAAGCTACAACTCCACTTGCCGAGTTGCTTAGCACACTTCCCGAGCAGCTCATGACAATGCCAAGAACCACCAAACTGATAACTTGAAGCCCAGGGCTGATTTAACAAGAAGTTGCTAAGCCAAACACCTTAGCAGCTCCAATTGCTGAAGCCTTATTGACGATGATCTGTCGAACAGCAATGAGCGCTGAGTGAACAATAGTGTCAAATAACAATTCTATCGGCCTGCGAGTTGTCGACTTGCCGAGCACCATGATAGTTCGTTGTGGATGAACAAAGTTCATCATAATTGCGCTTTTCCGAGCATCTTCATAACAAGTTCATCGCCGAACAGCAAACTTTAGCAAGGAACATGCCTTGGACCCCGCGCAGTAATGATCATCGACCAAGCTTTGTACACTTGCTTTTGACCATTCCAATTAAACAGCACAATTCGAGTTGTAGAGAATTCAACGCATCCAGGCATCACATTAGAGATCCCTTAGAGTAGTTCCAGCATACACAACTATAAGAGTAATGGACATCATGCCTAACTAGGATGCCAACATACACTCCTCAGCGGAATTGGAGTCATAGCTAGTAAGTAATTCAACATGTTTTAAGGAAGCATGGGAACAAGCCGTAGAAGTAGAACTATCTTAGGTTGTGCCAATCAAAATTGATGCAAGTACTCACAACAATGAGGGCACTCGGGTGGAACAGAATATGAACATAAATGTAGCAACGTGTGATTTTTCGAGCTAACATGTCGACCCAAAAACATGCTGAGCCGACTTGTCCATGATTTGCCGAGCTACTGAATTAAAGTGCAGAATCAAACTATTCTTCTTTTCTAAGTTGTCGAGTGTCATTGTTGCATATTGTTGCTGACTGTCTTTGTTGTCGAGTAACGCATGGTTGTCGAGAGGCATTATTGCCGAGACACCTTGACTGCTAAGTGGTAAACAATTGCTGAGAAGCTAAGTCTTGAGTCATTGAGCTAAGCTTCGTACCAAGTAGTCGACTAGCTGCTCAAGAACCAAGTGACTCTGGACTAAGTAACTCAGAATGCCAAGTTATTAAGGAACCGATTGTCGATCTAATTACATGCGACATAACAGCTGTCGAATAGTCAAGCATGAATATGACACCATTGAGTGTGGCTAGTCAAGTAGTTGTCAAAAGTCAAGTTTCTAAGATTTTCTCAACATGCTAGATGCCAAATGACTTCCAAACATAGTATGAGTCTAGCTACACCAAACAAAGCCTAAGCTATACACCAAGTCACTGGCTGAAACAAGTGTGTGAATGTACTTCAAATCACGCCAGTTCCCTTTAAATCAAGTGCATGAAGTTGCTGGCTAAACCAAGCTACGTACCGAGCATCAACCAAATTCCAACTCACACTGAGTACTTTTGTGTATTGCTCATGATATCTATGAAAGCTCGAGACTCAATAAAGCACATCTTGAGTTAAAAAGAATTTCAACTAATTTATATCCCTTGAAGACGAGTAAAAGAACTCAAAAACAAACGAGGGCCACACAAATGCCCCCATTTTAAGCCCATGCAAATGTAATTTGTTAACGGGTAATTTTTAATAGCTTTAAGTCCTATACAATATGGACGATAAGTTAGTATAAACTCAAATGTTTTGTCTAATAAATAGACAACAAGCCACTTGAAAATCCTCAACCATTAAATGGTAACAGGTTAAACACTTAAATCCAACATATGATACCAAATTCTTATATATTAACGGACTAGAAGCAAATCAGCCTAATCTATGGATCTATTTAGCATAGGTCATGTTCAGTTCAGACGACCTGCTTGCTCATCCAGCCTTTTAAGGTACATTGGCCTTTTCAAGCCCCTGCCTCTTTAGGTACTCCAACCTTTTTAGACCATGACCTCTTTAGGCATATCGGTCTCTTTAAGCCTTTGCTTCTTCAAGCACTTCTACCTCTTCAAGCCTTTATCTCTTTAAGCCTTCACCTTTCCAAGCATTCCAGCCTCTTTAGGCACTTACACCTCTTCAAGCATTTTCACCTCCTTAGGCACTCTTACTTCTTCAAGCATACCGACTTCTTTAAGCCTTTGCTTTGTCAAGCTTTAAGCACTCTAACCTCTTCGAGCCTTCTCCTTTTTAGGCATACCAACATTTATAGGTGCTCTAGTCACTCTCACTTTTCACCTCTTCAAGCCAGGATTGCAAACCTTTCCAAAAATCCCTCAAGGAAGCATCAAACAAATTAATGCTCAAGTTGCTCGAACCTCGTTCTTTTTTTTTTTTTTTTTTGCAAGTTCTTCTTGATAATTTCTGGTTAAATCCATCATCATGATTCTCTATGATACTTTTTTTCTTTTCTTTCTTTCCCTGCTTGCTTCAAATCTCATGGCTTTCATTTTTCTTTTTATTATAGTAAATACAACCAAGCTTTCCCATTATTGGTACATCACAATATTGTGTTAGTAAAAACTCCACGAATTGAGCACAATAATAACAAAAAAGATCATCTCCTTTAACAACAGTAACACATTTCAACCATTAATTATTGCTTGAATGTCCTTCATCTTTTGTTTGGCAATCTTCAAATCGTAAGTTCTATTTCCAATCTATGTTCGAAATGCTCACTTCTGGTCATCTATCAATGACCAACGAACATGAGCAAGCAACAAAATCAATCCATTAAGGAGCTTAAATTGCTATACCCCATGCGGAGATGAGCACTTCAATCATAGTAAGTGTCTTGAACTTCCTTTAAGTTTTGCTAACTTGACTTTCTCCACTTTCTTCTATTTTTGGTTTTCTCCTTTTTTTTTTCCCCTCAAATCTTTTAGTTACCAAATACCTCATCCCAAATATTTCACCAACCGAATTTTATTTCCAATTCAAAAATGCCCCAATGCATATCAAATCTAACTTCAAATATTTACTTGCTGAGAAAATCTTTATCAATAATATTTCAATTGCCAATACAAATATGCTTCTAATGAGAACCATATCTAATTCCACATGTTTAAGGATCATGAAAAATCCTTTTAACTTCCAGATTTGAACTTCCTTAATATCCTGGAATAGTATCATCCAAGTAAGCCAAGATTCATTAGATCTTTCATCAAATCTTTTAATTTTAAAATGCCTTCTTAGAGGCTTTTTATATTTATGGGCAACCATCAATATTTTTATGTCTTTGCTAGCATCCATCATGTGAACTTCAATCTTCGACTAATAAGCTCAAGCAAATAAATATCAAGTAAATTACGCTCGAGCTGCGATACTCCTTTAAAGGAAGCACCGAGCAATTTCAACACTCATTAACTTGTGTCTAGTGATTGTGTATCATCAAACCATTGCACATAAGTGCTTTCTCCTTTTTTTTTTTTTTTGGTTCCATTCCAACTCTCTCTCATTTTTTTTTTCTTTCCATTCTCCATCTTGATTTGTTTTTTTTTTTTTTATTCTCGTAAGCGAAGAATAATTATAATATGGTATACTCCAATGCTTCCTCTATTGACAACACTTAATCACACATCAACAATAGCTTCTGACCATTGCAATCTCAAGAATTGCATTTTCTCTTCTTTTTTTCCTGTTTTTCTTATTTGATATTATGTCTCCTTGCTTGCGATTCCATCCTCCTCTCTTATACTAGGTATATATATCCATCCATCATGTTTTTTCTTTTTCTTCTCATATATAACATTGAGTTGTACTCTAGCTTAAAAAGAGATGAAGACTATTCCAAGTCAAAGAACAAAAGCAATGAAGCTAAATGACTTATTAGTGCATCAAGACAAACGTTCGCCACCAGTCCTAGGTCTCATGGGACAAGTAGTTAGACAAGATGATCTCCGAAGACATATTTGGGAGAAGACCAAACATTGAAAAGCTTGCACAACACCTCACACCAATGATGAGTTTCACTTTATCAAGTGCAAGACTCATGCTGATTCTAAAGATATTATCAGGGGAGATTCAGTGTTACACTTCAGTACGAGAGCAAAGAGAGCTACCTAATTTGCATTCTTAAAGGGGTTACCCTCTGGATAGGATGACTGGGCAGCCTATATTATAGCTAGAGTACGTAACTCTTCTAAAGAAGGAAAAAGTCTTCCATGCTATTGCTATTTCTACTTAGTTGTAGTTCTTGCAAACGAGTGGAATGGAAGTACGGTAGGCATGTTTTCCCAGTAGAGTATTTAGAGTTTCTAGATATATCATCAAAAGAGATGCAGTATTCAAAAAATGGTTAGCTTTCTCTCATTATCTTGATTACAACTTCAATTATTCTTCTTTTTCCCTTGTTGTCGATTACCTTATATGCCTTGTCTTACTAACTTCATTCCTTACTCTTATAGGTATTGTCTCATAATCGATAATGCCCTTAGTCAATCTCAATATCAACTTCAAGAGTCAAAGTTAGCTAATAGGTTCCTTAGTAGGGAACCGACTTCTAACAAGCAAGCTTCAAGCATGACAAGTCCTAGTAGGCTTCAAGCATAGCAAGCCTTGAGTGAACGAGCCTTAAGCATTGTGGACTTTACATGGATAAGCCTCAAGCGAAAAAGCATCAAGTGTAATATGCCCTAGCAATCCTCAAGTGTAGTGACCATCTTGTATAGCAAGCTTTTGAACATAGAAGATGTCAATAGGCCTCGAATGGGGTAGGGCTCACATGTAGCGATCTTCTCCTACAAGAAGACTTGAAGGGACTCTAGGATCACCATTAAAGAAGGTTCGATAGGCTTCAAGAGCTGCAAGCCTTAAGCAAGCAAGCCTAGACTACAACGAGCCTCGAAAGCAGCATGATTTGCACATAATAAGCCTTGTGAGTGATAGGTCCTAATAAACCTTATACATCAAGAGTTTTGTTTACAAAGATCTTCGAGTAGACACTTGTATACTATTGAAGTAGTCTTGTTTCATTCCAAGAATGAGAAGAGGGAGTTGCCTCTCTTACATGCTCAATCTACTTTTCTCAAGAAGTTATTGCCATTGGGGTAAAGCTATTAAGTGGAGTATGTTACCATGGATCTTGGGCATATGATTCTCTGGAAGAATGCTAGCATCGTCATGCTACTTATAGTTAACTATAGTTCTTACAATAAGTGAGATGGAAGCGTAGTGGGCTTAGAATCCTTCATGTTATCATTACTTCTACTCGACAGTAGTTCCCATACATAAGTGAGAAGAAATTATGCCAAACCATAACCTCCTAATGGAGTACTCATACCCGCATGTTTATTACTTTGTGGAGAGAGAGTTACTCTAGCATTTGAAGACATTGTCAAACTTTTGAGGTTGCATAACCAAGGTCGAACCAGCATTACTATTACTTCAGTTTCTAATGGAAAACTATGAGAGTCTATTGGGCTCTAAAACAAAGTTCCTTTGCAATATATTATAGGGAACTTACTCTCCTTATTTGATACAAAAGGTGGCTTGAATGCCTCTTAAGGCTGACTATGATGATCTAGAGTTAATAGAGTAAAAGAAATCCCCAATTAGGGAAAAGGGGATGAGATTAGTACTTATGCTTGTACACTACTTGCTTAAGTGCATATGAAGGTGAGTAGTGCACTGCACCTATTGATATCCTTCTTCCCTCAATTGCTAACATGTCTCGTTGAGAATAGGCAGCAACTCGAGTGATTATTCCTTCATCTAAGGGAATTTTGTGCCCTCATAAACTTGTTATGTCATCTTGTTTCGTGATGCCACTTGAAGTACTCTTGGTAGGGGAAGTCATTGAGCATGTGCAAATCATCGTGCACTTATAAGGTGATGTCTTCACTTAGCAACAACAACAAAAGTCATTATAATTAACATTCTCATGGTTCATTGAGCGCGTAGCATTTAAGGTTGCTTAGACTCTGTAATCTAAAGAGCTACCTGGAGGGTTGCCACAAACATAAGGCTACTTAGACTATTATGATCTAAAGAGCTTCTAGACTCATCTCACACATCAGAGTAAAAGCTCTCACTTGCAATGATAATATTTAAGTGATCCCTTTTTAGAGTACATTTTATCATGCTAAAGTAGCAATAATATCATTGATTGTCTAAAATCAATAATTCTCTTTCATTAGTCCATGGGGTATTTCCCACTACTCAACTACCTAGAATTGTCTTACTTAGCTACGACAACTTATAATGAACTTAGGAGACAATGCTCTCACTAGTCTACATTATACAAGCTTGTCTCTTCATCGTACGCCTAGGAGTTTATGCTCTTACCAATCAGTAACGATGTTTAGGTAAGTGTTGCTTAGCTATGGAAGTCACTTTTTAGTGAACTTAATTGAAGACATCCTGCGCTTTAAAGCAACAATGATGCAAAATGTGGATGTAAGGGCATTGCTTAGTCTTTAGGCATAAAAGCCAATATACTAGGGCGTTGCCAAGGCTTGACTCTTTTTCCTCCCAAGACTAAGTACGTACCTAAGGAATTTGCAAGCTGAGATGCCAAGACATTGCCTAGGCTTAAGGCATTGTAAGTCGAGATACTAAGGTGTTGCATGGGCTTAAAGTGTAGAAGTAGAGATGCCAAGGCATTACTTGGGCTTAAGGCATTGCAAGTTAAGATGTCAAGGCATCACCTAAGCTTGAGGTGTCAAAGCTAAGATACTCGGGTGTTACCTAGGCTTGAAACTTAAGAGTTGAATTGTTGTAGCATTAATGATATGGGAGTTTCAGCTTTGGTCCTCCTATAGATGACTTAGTTGGTATTTCCTTCATATAAATATCCAAGTCTTCCTTTATTATAAAGGAAGTCCTTGAAGTAGAGCCCATAAACGCGAATAATAGAGCAGGATCAACATTGGTGTAGGAAGCAAATCTACCCAAGATTGGGATGGTGAGATTGGATGAAGGAGCAGGCACATGTGAGAATGAAGAGCCATGTAACTAAACTCTTGCATTCCCTATTATATGGGTCAATTGTTGTGCGGGTTGTGGTAAGAGCATTTCCATCACCCCCTCCTTGATGAAAAATCTTCCTCAACAACTAGAGGATTAGCCAGTTGAATAGAGGTAGTGGCGCCTAGCAGTATCGCAACTATAAGATTTGGTAAAGCCAAACCCAATTATGCAGCAACAACGACGATCAACCTTGTCATGAGTGAAGCAAAGATAGCCATGAAATGATCTAAGGCTTTCATTACCTTTTGCATAGCTTACATTACCTCCATAGTGCCTTAAGGTGGTAGAGGTAGGTCTTGCTCAACTTGTTCAACATTAATACTTTGTTCTTAAGAGATATCTTCACTTATTATAGCCATTCTCTTCCTAGGAGGTACCATTTGTTACGAACCGTAACCAAGAACACACAAGGCTAGTTGCTAGATGGATCTAAGCTTGTAGAAAGCTTGAAAAGGGTTAATGGGGATAAATACAAAAGGGTAAAAGCGAAGAATGAAAATAATAAGCAAAATCCACAAACAGTTCTAAAGGATATCATGCACTAATAAAACTTCTAAGGACTCATGGCAAAATTTGATACAACGCACAAATTGGTCCAATGAGGTTACTTGCCACCTAACCTTACTTAAGGAAAAAGATAAGAATGATGCCTAGAGTAAATGAACAATATTTATGTAAGGAAGAAATCACTCAAGTGTATTGAAGGTAATTTGTCTGTTATAACTACAAGTACAAGGGTATTTATACTTGTAAGTTAGAGCAACCTGCCCACAAGTGAAAAGATAATAAGGACATTTCCTAAAAAAGTAATGTACATGATACAAAATGGTAAAAATGAATATATAAGAAAAACAATCATTAGTGCAACAGATTCTACATACAATACTTTACACGTGGTGATGTTGCATTGGCGAGGTTGTTAAAAAATGCAAACAAAAAGTACAAATAGATGGGCTTGTCCAAGTAAGGATGGCTTAGTCAGTCTAAATGTGATAGGTCGACTAGTAACTAGAGCGTAATCATCAACTAAGCATGCCACAAAATAATAGGCAGTCATACAGCACGGCATTAAAGGTGACTCAGCAAGAAAGTACTCAACCTTAGCAAGGAAGTACTTAGCCTTGGCAGGGGTTGGTTAGAACATAAGGATTTGTCGTGCTAACCCTTCTACTCTTTGGGCTCGGCTAGGAGTTAGGGGCCCGTAGCTTAATTCCCATCATTCCCTCTGAGTTGTTTTGGATTTGGGATCAAATCCAAATAGTATTTGCTCAGTTCTCCGTCAGGGTGATATGGATTGAGGTCAGCAATGTTAAAGGTGTCAAAGACCCCATATTCCTCAAGCAGTTCTAACTTGTAAGTGTTGTCATTGATTTTTTGGAAGATTCTAAAAGGCCCTTCCGCTCTTACAAATAATTTGCTCTTCCTTTTGTTCGATAACCATTCTTTATTGAGGTATGGCCATACCAAGTCTCTCGGCTGAAATTGTTTGGCCAACCTACCTTTGGTCTTTTCTCGTATTCTTCTAATAGTTTGGTCGATGTGCTAAGTGACCTTATCATAGATATGCTAAAGAGATCGTTCTCTAGCTAAGGCGTTAGGGTCCTCTTGTGTAGGTGTTGGTACAAGGGCGTAGTCAAGGGGTAACTTAAGATTGAATTCATAAACCACCTTGAAGGGAGTTTGCTTAATGGTATCATATACGATTTGGTTATAAGTGAACTCGACCATTGGTAAGAAAACGTCCCAATCAGCTAAGTTCTTGTTTACTACAGTTCAAAGTAGTGACCCCAAAGTATGATTAACTACCTCTATTTGGCCATCAGTTTGGGGGTGGCACCAGGTATTGAAGAGTAATTTGGTTCCCAGCCAACGCCATAGAGTCCTCTGAAAAATTGCTCAAGAACTTTAGGTTTCTATCGGAGACTACGATTCTCCGCATGCCATGTATCTTTGCAATCTCCTATAAGAAAAGAGAAGTAATAGTCGAAGTGTCGTTAGTTTTGGTGCAAGGCACAAAGTGTGTCATCTTACTGAATCGATCTACGACAACCATTACAGAATCTTTGCCTCGGATAGTTTGCAGTAGTCCGAGAACAAAGTTCATACTCAGTTCAATCCATGGCTTTGTTAGAACAGGTAAGGGCATTGCTTTCCTTTATTCAGCTCGATGCTTAGCTTTTTTGCACACAACAAAACTTTCGACAACTCAGTGTAGATATTTTCACTTTCTCAGCCAAAAAAATTAGCTATTTAATAGTTCACAGGTCCTCCTCTCTCCAAAGTATCCGGAAAGTCCTCAGCTATAGGCTTCCTTGATTAATAATTCTCGTAGGGAACAAGTCGATACGCAGAGTTTCCCTCCTCGGAACAGATAGCCATCCTCTACATAATACTCATCTATGCATCACGAAATTATTGGTCCAAAGTGTGGATATTTGTAGTACTGTTCTTTGATATTCTCAAAAGTAAACAGTTTAGTCCATAGTTTTGATAAGAGCACATTCCACCTTAAAAGAGCATCTGTAACTACGTTGCTCTTTCTTGGTTGTACTTTACCACAAAATTGAACCTCTTAAGGAATTCAACCCATCTCACCTGCCACTTTGACAACTTGGTTTAACTTTGGAGGTACCTCAACGATTCATGGTCAGTATATATAACAAATTCCCTCGGCAATAAGTAACATTGCCATACTTACATTGCTCGAATCAGTGACAAGAGTTTCTTGTCATACACGAAGTAGTTCAGCTATGGTCCTCAAAGCTTCTAGTTATAGAAGGCAATTGGTTGGCCTTCCTACATTAAGACAACATCTATTCCAACACCCGATGCATCACATTTTAGCTCAAAAACCTTGTTGAAGTCAAGTAATACTAATACCGAGGCCGAGGTCAGTCTTTCTTTTACATCAGCAAAACTCCTCTCCTCCCTTTCTCCCCATCAAAAGTCGGTGTTCTTCTTTGTAAGCTCAGTAAGTAATGTGGCGATGATGCTAAAATTCCTAATAAACCTTCTATAAAACAAAGCCAGTTCGTAAAAACTTCTTATGTCAACACAAGTAGTAAGAGTTGGCCACTCAACAATTACTTTGATCTTCTCATGATCAACTCATAAGACTCCTCCACTAACTACATACCCCAAGAATACCACTTCTTCCTAATAGAAGCAACATTTCTTCAAGTTATCGAATAGTCTCTCGATATGAAGGATATCTAGGACTATTCTGAGATGTTCACAATGACTCGGCATATCAGTACTGTAGACCAGGATGTTTTCAAAGTACACCATGGCATACTTCCTTATGAGATGTCGCAACACATGGTTCATAAGTCTCACGAAAGTACTCAAGGCATTTGACAAGCCAAAGGCATGACCATTCACTCATAAAGTCCATGTCGAACACAATCTTCCACTCGTCTCTTGACCTCATGCAGATTTGATGGCAGCTAGACTTGAGATCAATCTTGATGAAAGTCTTAGCTCCACTCATTTCATCCAACATGTCTTCTAGCCTTAGGATTTGATACTTATATTTGATTGTGATTTTATTCACTGCTCGGCTGTCAATACACATCCACCAAGTTCTATTCTTCTTCGACACTTGAAGTATAAGTACAACATAAGGACTAAGACTTTCTCTCACATAACCTTTCTCCAGTAACTCATTGACTTGACGTTAAAGTTTAGAAGCCTGCTCAGGATTCATCTGATAAGCTGGCTTATTTAGCAGTGTAGTACTGGGTAATAAGTCAATACAGCGCTCTATGCCTCAAGTTGGGGGCAACCCCTCAAGTAACCATTTTGAGAACAGTTCAACATAGTCATCTAACAACTCCTTAATTTCTTAAGGAAGCTCACCCTACTCCTTCATTTTCAATAGTCGCCTGACCAACAATAGGGTCGACTCATCAGTATTGATGGCCTCTCAAAGTTCAGCTCTACTCATCACCAAAGCTTTTTCGATCAACAAGCAAGTTTTATCTGTAGCTTGTGAACTTTTCTTGGCAGCATCGAATTCAGCTTGATTTTTCGGTCAACCTTTTCAAACATATACGTATTCCTGTAGCTGTCATATATAACTCTCCTATCAAACAACCACGGCCTACCCAACAACATATGAGAAGCGCACATAGGTAGCACATTGCAGAGGATCTAGTCAGAGTAATTCCCTATAATGATCAACAGCAGTATTTGTTGAGCGACATGTAATGCTCCTTTATCACTTAATCAGTGCAACTTGTATGGCTTAGGATGTACAATAGTTGGTAGATTCAATTTTGAGACAAGATTGGCCAATGCTACATTGGTGTAACTTCCACTATCTACAATGAGCACACATATCTGATCATTTACCTTGTAGGTAGTATGAAACAAATTCTCTCTCTACTCCTCTTCTCGTGAGGGTTCCACACTCATAGTGCTCCAAACAACCATAAGTAACTAGTCTAAGTCCTCAAGAAACATTTCCTCCTCAATCAATTCTCTTTCTGTAGGAACCTCCCCCTCTTTAGGTTCCTCATCCGTACTTTCTACTTTTAGCTTCAGGATTTCTCCCTTAATGACCATCGTCCCTTGGTTCAAGCATTAAGCAGCCATATGTCCAAACTCCTAACACTTAAAGCACTTGATCTAGCTAGTCTTTCTACCAGACCCTTGCCCATTCTCATATGTTCGGGTTAGCACTACATCTTTAGGTTGACCTTTCTGCTCGGCTCTGACATCAACTCTCCTACATTGAGCTCGGTGACTTGGCTGGTCGGCATTCTAGTCATTACTCAGCTCCATCTTTGTTTCTCCATTCGCTAGGCAATCCTAACAGCTTGATCCATTGTATCAAGTCGTTAGAGCTCCACAATGTCTCAAATTTCTCCTCTCAATCTAGTAATAAATCTTGAGACTGTCCGAGCTAGTAATTCCTCTACTTTGCATCTTATTATAAGTATTTAGAATTCTTGAATACACTCATCAACATTTTTGTCTCCTTGTCTCAGCTCCTGAAGCCAAGTAAAAGTATCTTAGAGATATGCTTCCGGCACGAATATATTTCTAAGCACTCTCTTCATCTCGAGCCAGATATTAATCTCTCCGTACCCCTCTCTTCTTCTCATGGCCTAAAAATTCTTCCACCATATAGTGGCATATCTAGTGAATTCAACAGCAGTAGTCCTCACTTTCTCATTATCCTCATACTGATAGTATTCAAATACATGCTCTACCTTCTCTTCCTAATCTAGATACTCGTTAGCATTCCCAAATCCATTGAAACTCGGAATGTAAAGCTTCACATAGTCAGATACTCTATGGACTCATACATACTCCTCTTCAAAATACTCTTCTTCCTCCTCATCAAGCTCTCTTAGGTCTATCTTCCGCCTTACTTGTCTACCAACTCCTTCGCCTTACCGTTCGCCTTAAACTGGTTTAGTTGGATTCTAACCTCTAACAGGTTAAGCAGCTTGTAGACTATTTTATGCAGCCTCAATAGGTCAGCAAGATAAGGCATGAACAACTTGGGTTAGATCTACCAAGAAGTTAGCTACCTCATTAAGTCTCTCGTTAGTACTTTTAGGAGTTCCCTGAGATTGTTGTCCATAGTGGACAACTCCACTATCATCATCAGTACTAATATTCATACTTGGGTCTATCATTTTTTTCTTACAGATTCAAAATTCAAACAAAAACTTCAGAAAGTAAACAGCTAATAACACAAAAGTCAAATAAACATAGTAACTTACTCTATTTCTCACATGCAAAACAGAACATAACAGAATTGAAGAAGAACTAACTATAGCTTACATAAAACCTCCCTTCTGACACCAAGATATTGCGAACCATAACTAAGAACAAACGAGGCCGGTCGTTGGATGGATCAAAGCTTACAAAAAGCTCAAAAAAGGTTAATGGGGATAGGTACAAAAGAGTGAAAGTGAAGAATGAAAATAGTAAGCAAAACCTAAAAACAGCTCTAAAGAATATGACGCACCAATGAAACTTTCGATAACTCACAGTACAATTAGATACAATGCACGAATTGATCCAATGAGGTTACTTACCACCTAACCTTACTCAAGGGAAAAGATAAGAGTGATGTCGAGAGTAATCCGTTTGTTACAACTATAAGCACAAGGGTATTTATACCCGTAAGTTAGGGCAACTTGCCCAAAAGGGAAAATACAATAAAGACATTTCCTAAAGAAGTAATGTACATAATGCAAAATGGTAAAAATGAATATATAAAGAAAACAATCATTGGTGCTACAAATTCTACATACGATACTGTATACATGGCGATGTTACATTGGCGAGATTATTAGAAGATGTAGACAAAAAGTACAGATAGATGGGCTTATCCAAGTAAAGATGGCTTAGTCAATACGGATTCTCTATCTCTCAGCTTTTTAATATGGGTGATGCCGAGTGATAGGTTGGCTCGGTACCAGAACATAATCATCAACTTGACATATCACAAAATAATGGGTAGTCATACGGCACAGCATTGAAGGTGACTTGGTAAGGAAGTACTCGGCCTCAATAGAAGTTGGTTGGAATATAAGGATTCATCATGCCGACCTCTCTAACCCTCAAGTTTGGCTGCAAGTCAGGGGTCCCATAGCTTGATTCTCATCACCATCACTTTGATATCATATTCCTTCTCTAGTAGAGTCACTAAAATGTAGATGAGGGGTTATAACTAGAGTGATCTCGTACATGTCATGTGAGTATCGTATTATACATAGCCTTAAAGTAGTCATGTAGAGTTGACACTTAATGGGATGATTAGAGAGAAAATGGTAGGGAGGAGGAATAGGCAATCTCGAAATCTTAAATGCACAAGTGATAAACAGAGGAGCCTAGCGAACCTAAGGAAGTCAAGATGTCAATCTTGCAATTCTTGAGCAGTTGAGATCGTTCCTTTACCTAATCGTTGTTTGATTTTAGATATCTAAGATTTTACAGTGGAATACCGTTTCTCTAATCTTTTTTTAGTTATAAATGATGAGAAAATGTTGAGTATTTATAAGCTCTTAGGCATGATGGCATCTATCGGATTATTGAGGTAATCAATGGATAAGATGGAGCTTGATCAATTCATGATTGTCTAAAATGAGCTAGCTAATAGCCCAAGGCCAATAGCCTTCCTTATAAGTGCATAAGCCTGCCTAAGAAAGGTTGGAGGCAAACGAATCAATTCAACGATCCTTGTTCTGAGCCCACTAAGCCAAATCTCCTTAAATCATCCCAATATATATTAGACTCCTTAAGCCCTGTTACCTAGCCCAAAAAATCAAGCTTCAAATAAATATTGAGCTTAGCCCAATAATTAATATAATAATTTTTACCCTCTATAGGGATCATATACCATCATGTCATTTGCATTTCCTATAATTGTCATTAGTACCATTAATTATTGGCTATAAATTGAGTTAAAAAACACTAATTTACACCTTTCTTCTTTAATGTCTTCATTTGCTCCTCTCTTTCTACTTATGTATATACTCATGCTCTTTAGTACCTTCACTTATCAACCATACACCTACTACAATAATAGAGGGAATGAGCCAAGGTAACTCTTCTTCTCCTAATTGGTCAGCAGAGATTGCCAATTTTGATCCTTAGAAGGTGGAGCAAAAGAGGGTCACTACATCCCCCCACAATTACTACCTCTGCCCCCACTCGCCTACCCCCACCCCACAAAAAAAAAAGGTAGTAATGAGCACCAGTACGTCAATGAAGACAAAGTGGTGGAGATCTAGGGTTGAGGGGATGAGAAGGAGGTAAGAAATGATAGGCAGGATCCCCCTTGACTATTATTCAAATAATGGAGAGGATAAAAAGGTGATGGAGTTAAATTATAAGACTATTGAAGTTAGTGGTGCTCCCAATAGCAGCACCATCTTAGATAAGGAACTTAGGTTCCTCAATAGCGCGTACTATCCTAAGGGCTAGATGAGCAAAGGTAGGATGAGTAGAAAGAGGTCATGTTAAAGGTAGTTAAGGTACTTAAATAGGTTGAGGAATCAACCGTTAATTAGTACAAGAGTTCTTTGAATGTTAATGCCAATAAGGGTACCTCAGAGGGTTGCGTAGTCAACCCTTCATTAGTTAGGGAGTTCTTTGGGCATTTGTGCAAGCAAGGGTAACTAAGAGGATTAAGGGATAAATCCTTCATTTAAAGATGCAAATCGATTTGCAAGGGTAACTAAGTGACTTTTGAGGCCCATTAATTATTCTATGTTGCAAGTTAGCTTTAGTAGTTAAGAGAAAGGTAACAGAATTGAAGGGTCAATCCTTCATTTAGAGATTTAAATCAATTTGACTTAGCTTAGGAAGGCTTGTCAATTGTTCCATGTTGCCAGTTAGCCTTGATAGTTAAAAGGAATATAACATTATGAATTTGAAAATATCACAATTGAAGCAAATACTATTCTCATTTATTATATAATTGCATAAAAGGAATCATCACTTTATAAAGCCAAAAAAATAAAAAAATGGACCTACTAAATGTAAATCCATCTCAACTCCTAAAAAAGAAAGCTAAAAGCTATTGCAAATAAAGGCATAAGTTGTTGGCGTTCAATATCCAAGATATAGGTTTTTCATCCAACATTTCTAACTTATAGGCTCCATTCCTAATGTCCTAGAGAACTCTAACTTGGTCTTCCCAATTCAAGGTCAGGTTACCCTATCCTTTTGTAAAGCCTATGGCTACCTCAAGCTTTCTATGTACAAAGTCTCTAAGTTTGAAGACCTTGTGCTTAAGCTTCTTGTTATAGTATCATACAACCCTATATTGGTATGCCACCACTTGGGTCTTTGTCCAGTAGCAAACTTCGCCTATAGTCAACATTGGCAACTAAGCTAATTTGGTTAATAGTTGGATCATAAATCTAAACTCTACTAGTAGGGAGCTTTAGCTTGATTAACAACACAACTTTGGTATCAAATGCAAAGAGGGATAATGTTTCCCCCATAAACATATTATGCATAGTTCGATATCCCTATAAGATGTTAGGGAGCTTGTCTTCCCATGTAAAAGGTCAAAACATGCCTTACTAATCCTAAAACTAGGTTAAGTTAGGTATAATTAGGTTAAGCCTACATAAAAGAGCCCTTCTTGTATTACATGAAAGTAGGAGTGAGGTCCAATTAAGTCTACGGGGTCTAAACCCAAAATTGCCTATCAGTAGATAGATTTGGTAGCTCCACAACACCAGATTATAGTTGTTGTTATGGCTTCACATGATAACATCTTTCATAGAGGCGAAATACCAACATGTTCTTCGCAAAATTAATGAAAATAATTGGGATGGCATGGCATTATACTCAAAGGTTTCTTGCCTTAAAATAAAAAAAATAAATCTTATTAGATAAAAGATAATAATAAAGTTGCATCTATTCTAGATGATGTAAACTACTATGTCTACGTAAGATTCACATTTTGGCATGATAAAAATCGAATAATGTCAATACCATTACCTAAAATTTCTTCTTATTTTTGAAATTTAGGACTTGATAATTGAACTTGTTAAATATCATATCTAATTAAATTTTTCCTTGAAAATTAATGGCTATGAAATTTGGTAGCTTCAAAGTTCAAGTGCATATTATAATTAATAAATATTTAATTATTATATTTAAGTAGGTGCATAACTTAAAAAGCACCTAGCTTATATAGTTATTTTTATCAATGCTCAAGGCAAAGCCTTCAGGTGTAAAATTAAAATGATGTCAAAAGTTGCTTCATGATTATCTTGCAAACACTATTTTTACCGACTACTTGATGCACTAATCTTTCTTCTCGAGCAATATCCACTAAGAAGATTGTAAGTGGTGATCCTTAGTAACCAATATCAAAATGCCTTAAAGAATCAATGGGTGATATAATTCTTGTAACGACCTAATACCATCTTGTAATGATCCGATAGGAATTCTTCTGAGAGTTTTGTCTTTTAATGTAATCGCTTTCCAAAAACTCATATATTCTAAGATTGACCAAATCCGAGTACGATTAACTTAAAGCTTTGATATGTTTTAAATCATTACACTGAATTAAAGCCCTGTCAACTATTATTTAAAGGTTATTAAAATTCTATATATCAAGACGATATAAAATTATTAAAAACAGAAGAAAAAAAAAAATCTCCAATTTTTCATTTTTACACTTTAGGCTCTGAGAGTTCTTAGTTTGGCTTTGACTTAAAGTTTCAATAGAAGTAAAATGTTTGGTTTGATTTGAAAAACTATAGAAACAGAACCATCTTAAAACATGCTGATCCCTTGTTGTATACGATTTAATGGATGCCTATGCATGAACTTGTACTCTCTCCCTCAAATATTGAGGGCCTCCCATCCTCATTCACTGGGGAGCTAAAGATGGGAATAAGATACTGCTTTCCATCCATCAAATGTGTATTTTGTGCATAATGAGACCAGCTTGAAAGGTAATCCTAATTCTTGCATTTTCCTAATAAACTACACGAGGAAGAAAAGGATAACACATTTGACTGAAATTCTTTTTTTTTTTTTTTTCCCCAACAACCCAATTTGTTAAAACCATTACATGTCACTGAAAAGAGAACCACATTCGGTCCGAAAGAAACAATGGATGAGAATTAAAGCGACATATACTCTGACACTTCGAGAATTTGGATCCAAAGGTGGTCCTTTGAAGGCGATATTTATTACGATACAAAAATTCGGTGCTCTCTTCTCTTCACTCTTAAAAGAGTGTGTGTATGTGTATATATAAGACCCACCGTCTTAGACCACCCAGAGCCATGCACACATAACATACAAAAAAAAAAAAAAAAAATCAAAAGCTTCAATTTAATACTGGGTTTTAGTTTCTTCAATTTCCTCCGGCAGTAATGACGGTACGTATAAGAGAGTAGTTATAATAAATATAGATAGCTCCTCATTTTCTTTTTTGCCTTACTATTGTAACTTATCATTATTGTTCACGTGTTGTTATTATTCGATCGAGATTATCAAGCCAAATAAAGTTGGAGAGGAGATAATATAAAGGTAAAAAATACATCATATTGGGATATCTTATACCTGGACACGAGTTTGTACTTTCAAAATAAACCTACGAAGAAGAAAATTTTTCTGATTTGTAAACCGATTTAGTTAAAATATATTTTTCGTTGAATTTGAAGGGTAATGCAGAGACCGGTGGTCGCAAAAGTTATCAATAATAATATCTCTGTATAGCATGGCAATTTTATCGCGATCTATATTAAATGTCGGCATAGTAGGCGTACTTTAATTGCGAACAATAATTAACAGAGAATTATTAGTATTCAGTTCAAAATATCCGAGGAGGTGGATAAAAGGGGCTGCTTCCGGTACCTGCCAATCCATGGTGAATTATGTATTGAATAAGGATTTCTTGTCCTGATAAGAAAAGGCAACTGTTAGCGGTGCAGGGAGTTTCAATGGAAAATTGGCGTTTATTTTATTAAAATATAGTAATAAAGAAAATAAAAATATTAATAAATACTTGAAAACACTTGTTAAGACTATTAAATTAAGAAAATTTTCATCTTTTTTTTTAAATTTATTTATTGTTATAAAGCATATAATTTACCAACAACTATGGCTAAATAATTTAAAATAATAAAATATCTAACTATGAGCCATATACATATACACCTGCTGCTGCTGGGTTGGGTTGGCGAGGAACACACCCAGCAGATTCTAGGAATTCTCCGTTTCGGTTACTGCTAGTAATGCGTGCATTTTGGCCACCAATGAAAAACCGGTCGTTTGGTCTAAATTCAGTCGGCTTCTCCCAATTTGCTAATAGTAGTGTAGTGATAAGCATCATCCATAGCACGATTTCAAAACATTCACTAGGAACCTTCCTATATGAAAAAAGGTAAAACACTTGGTGAGAGCAGCCTCCTTTTAACTAATCTTTTTCCTTTTATCTTCATTTTCTTATACGATTAGTTTATTTGTTTGGATATTTATCCAAAAGTTTTCAGCATTTCTTTCTTATAATTTCTAAACGCAGAATATTATTGATGTACTTCTTCTTTGTTTTTTTTTTTTTTTTATGTAAACATAACGAATATAATAAAAATGAAGTAACAAAAAGATATGAAAATATAGTTAGGTATCTTGAGTTATAATTATTATTATTATTATTATAGATAATTTGAGTATCATGAGTTAAACTCTACTATTTTTGTTTAGAAAATAAATTTAAGATGCGATAGCAAAAGTTTGATTTAGTCAATTTTATTGATAGCTTGATATTTATATAAGAATTTCAATTGTAAAATTGAACTTGAGTTTCATTATAATTTATCTAACTAGTTTAGGTGCATAATTAGATCCAAATATATAAATAATGATCTCAATAATTAAACTTAAAAGACATTATACCCTAACTTATCTAAAATCCAAGATGGTAGAACTAGCCCCATGCAAAGGTACGGTTATAATGATGTCAAATCGTTTTAACATTATCCTTACATTATATATACTCGGAAGATTTGGCGTAATTACACGAATCTCATTTTTGTGAGGAGGAAAGGACCGGAAAACCAAGGAGAAGAGAGCGATGGTGAGGTGAGGTGATGCGATAGTCGAGTGGGTGCCATGCCATTTGGCAATACGTATCGCTTCTACTATGGATCTCCCAAACACAAGGCACTAGCAGTTTCAACTTGTTCATATGAATTTCTCTTGTTTGACCATTAAGAAGTGCTGCTGCTAGCAACACACACTTCTGACAATTTTTCTCTGTACATATACGTCCCCTTGCTAGTTTCCTCCATCCTCACCCCATGAAATGAATTGAATTTCGAATCCTTACTCGAGGTTCTCTCTCTCTTTACTTCTTCTTCTTCTTCTTCTTCTTCTTCTTCTTCTTCTTCCTCTGAAACGCCAAGGAGACCAAAACTACCCATTTGGAATTTTTTTTTTTTTTTCATGGTTTGTACGTAACAGTGGAAGCTGAAAGTTGAAAAGGACCGAGAATACTGGATACATAAATCTGTTCACTTTGTGAACCCATTTCCATACATACCAAATCTTAGCATTAAATAAGCTACCTGTTCTTGTACTTCTGCTGTACAATTAAAAAAAAAAAAAAAAAAAAGGTTTTCTGGAAGAACTTAGCTAATCTAATCTTGTACTTGCAAACTGTTTGTCAAAGATGGGTCAGAGCAATGAAAATGATGCAAGAAATCGACCCAACCAAGTCTACAACATATCCATTGATATAGGTGGCTCCAAATGCTTTGATGATGATGATGGTCTCAAGAGGACTGGTAAATAAAGTTCTTCTTTGCTCCTCCACCACAATGAATGAGAGAAATTCAGCTGATTTTTATTTTTATTTTAACATAAGGGTTGTTTGGTGATGAAAATGTGTTGTTCCTCCAGGAACTGTATGGACAGCCAGCGCACATATCATAACAGCAGTGATAGGGTCAGGAGTGTTGTCCTTGGCTTGGGCTACAGCACAGCTTGGCTGGATTGCTGCTCCCGCTGCCATGTTCTTGTTTTCCTTTGTCACTTACTACACCTCTGTCCTTCTTGCCGCGTGCTACCGTTCCGGCGACCCCGTTACCGGCAAGAGGAACTACACTTACATGGACGCAGTTAGATCCAATCTTGGTACGAAAAACTTAGATTAAGAAATCATTTGTGTACTTAATCTTGCGTAGCATACTAAGTTAGTTTGATCTGTTTTCCCTATATTTTCCTTTTGAACGTAAAGGTGGATTTCAAGTGAAGATATGTGGGCTAGTACAATACCTCAACCTTTTTGGAGTTGCCATTGGATATACAATTGCATCGTCCGTTAGCATGATGTGAGTAGGATTTTTTTTTTTTTTTTTTTTTGCGGTTGTTTCCCCTAAGCTTCCAAGTAAAAATGTCGATTCCATCCAAAAAAAAAAAAAAAAAAAAAAAAAGGGCTCTCTTTGTTTTTTAGTTCACTAAAACAACTAAGCAAGCAATATCAATGGAACAGGGCAATCTCAAAATCGAACTGCTTCCACGAGAAAGGACATTCAAATCCTTGCAACACAAACAGCAACCCTTACATGATTGCGTTCGGGGTCATAGAAATCTTCTTATCCCAAATTCCGGACTTCGATCAGTTATGGTGGCTCTCCATAGTTGCGGCTGTCATGTCTTTCACTTACTCAACCATTGGACTCGGTCTTGGAATTGCTAAAACTGCGGGTTGCTCTCTTTTCCTAATGTCTTCAAGCTTAAAAAGATTTCATTTTAGAGTTAAAAGACTGATTTTGAATACTTCTGCTTCCAGCGAATGGAAAATTCAAGGGAAGCCTCACAGGAATAAGCATCGGTGCAGTCACTCAAACCCAAAAGATATGGAGAAGTTTCCAAGCTCTTGGTGACATAGCTTTTGCCTACTCCTACTCACTCATCCTCATTGAAATTCAGGTGGATATATTATCCCTACAAATTATTAAAAAAAAAAAAAAAAAAGGTTACTAATTGCGGAAATTCGATTGGAAACAGGACACTCTCAAATCCCCACCAGCAGAATTAAAGACGATGAAGAATGCCACGCTAATTAGCGTTGCAGTGACAACTCTTTTCTACATGCTTTGCGGATGCATGGGGTACTCGGCATTTGGGGACATGGCGCCAGGCAACCTTCTCACTGGCTTCGGCTTCTATAACCCATTCTGGCTTGTTGACATTGCTAACATTGCCATCGTCGTCCACCTTGTGGGTGCATACCAAGTATATTGCCAACCCCTTTTTGCCTTCGTTGAGAAAACGGCCCGAAATAAGTTCCCAGATAGCCAATTCATAACCAAAGAGATCGAAATCCAAGTACCTGGTTTCCACCCCTACAAACTTAATCTCTTCAGATTAGTTTGGAGGACCATTTTCGTGGTCATTACCACCATCGTCTCTATGCTTCTTCCATTCTTCAATGACATTGTTGGATTACTAGGGGCACTAGGTTTCTGGCCTCTGACCGTTTACTTCCCAGTCGAGATGTACATCAAACAGATGAGGATACCAAAATGGAGCACCAAATGGCTGTGCCTCCAAATCCTCAGCCTTGCTAGCCTTATCATCACCATAGCCGCCGCGGCCGGCTCGGTTGCTGGAGTTGTCCTTGACCTTAAGACCTACAAACCATTCTCGACAAGCTACTAATCTCAACTCGTAAATGGCGAAAAAGATTATTTAGACTCTTGAATATTTTTACGTATTTGTTTTTGTTCCATGTTGATAGTGTTGTTTGAGATAAAAGTTACTGTAATTGATGATGCTGCTGCTCCAAACTTAGCTTCAAAAGTGTTTAGGTTTCTATTCAGTAGTCATGTCAGCCACAGGCATTGTAACGTAACTTACTTTCATATGAAAGTTTTCGAATCTTTCTTCACGGTTGACGTTTTCACACAAACACGACCAAAATATTAAAAAAGGAAGTGACGACATTTTATGATAAAGTTGCATGGCTCTTTTTTGGTACAAGGCAGCCACAGGTGATAAGATGTTTTGGAGGTATAAAACCATTGGAAATTAAGAACCGTAGATGGTGCATTGTCCTTTGTCAAATAGCAATCTTAGAGCAACATGGTATCCATCTTGATAATACTCTTTATTGAAGAATAATCTCACTTATATTACTTATTTTATTTATTATACTTTTAATAGAGAATATTATTTAGTATTCTTATTCTTTTTCTTTGTGGAAAAACCCGATTTTGAAAAAAAACAATAAAAAAGAAGAAGAAAAAGAAATCGATGGTTCATATAGGTAGCAATGGTTTAAAATAATATGACATTCTATTCTATACTATACTATATATATATATATATATATATATAATATTTAGAAGAGATTCTTTTATATTATATAAGGTGTCAAGCCTTCACATGAAAGGCATAGAAATCCTCCACATTGTTTCCCCTCATCTATTGCCAAAACATTATTTTTATTCTATATATATATATATCTTATTCGTATCTATTTTATAATTAATCTTTATCTATTTAAAATCTGGTATTAAAAAATTACCTTCTCTATATCTTATTTATTTTTATTTTATAATTATGGTAAAGGTAGTAATTAGAATATCAAAAATGGAAAATGAAATTTCATATATTTTTAAGAAAAAAGATTTTATAAAATACATTTTATGCATTGAAGATTATTTTAATTAGATAATTAATTTTAAAAGATGAGTAAATATGGAATTATGTTTCTCTCTTTTTAGTGTTTTATTTTTGTCAAACGTAAGATTCAAGTAAAAAAAAAAACTAACTAATAATATGGAAAAAAGATAAACGAAATGGAGTTTACTATATATATATATATTAATACTTTAAATAAATTGAACAAGTACTACTAAACTATGATGCATAGGTAAACTCGAGTAAAGGTCAATTTTGAATTGTGAACCAACCCAAGTGAGCCTTAAACCAACTCGACCCTATAGTGGCTAAGTCAAACTATCCTAGGAAATTGCCGAGCCTTACCCTCCCAAGCCCTTACCCCCTGCCTGCCCCTTACCCATTTTACTTTCAGCGCTTGTTAAATTCAAATGTTACGGCGCCGAAATATTTAAAATTTTGAATTTCAAAATTCAAACAACGCGTTTATACCTTCCTCGGTCCTTATAAATTGCAACTTCCAATATATAGCTGCCGTTACTCCATAAACTAATTACATCGCTCCAACTCCAACCGTTTACCTTTGAAATTTTTCAATTGTGAAATATTGCCATAGAAATATTTCTTTCTACTTATCGCTAATATCTATGCATAATTCTCAATTTCACTACACTGAACTATTTGCATTACCAAATAACACTTACATATACATACAAGTGATATAATTTATGCTTTATTTTTATCTTACATATTATCTATATTTTTCATTCGTAAATCTTTGTTATAGTAAATAAGATAAAAAAAAAAATATTAGCATCCATGGAAAGATTTTTGTATCATACCTTCTCCAGTAAAAGTATAGCTCATCATCTAGTAAGAAAAGTAAAGGTAAAGGCACTGAAAGTTTCAATACATTGTTTGAGCCATAATGGTTCGAAGACGTTTAGGTGGACTCAGATAACGAGTACGACCTCAATGAGCAGAGGACACACGATGTGGTTGAGAATGTAAAAGAACAAGTTGCACTACCTCTAAGCTTCAATGTAAAACCTCATCGCACGAGTAATCGCGGCACACCACCTCCTAGCTTTGATGTTGAACATCAATGCATAAGTTACTAGGACACGCCACCTCCTAGTTTCGAACCTCTACTCATAAGTATCCCTTAACGTCTTACTAGATTTCAATCTCCTCATATGAGTATCCTTACACAAACCGTAAGATTTGAACCCCCATGGATGAGTTGCCCCTCAAACATGTTCGAGGATGAAGAGGACAAGATAGAAATTATTCCTGAAATAGAAGAACAACATATGAGACAATATGGGCATAGCAGTTCGAGACCATCCAGCTCAAGTAAGCCCCAAAACTCGGTAAGTCTACTATTTTTACTATGCATTTCCATAAAGGTACAAACAAAAGTGGAACTCAAAGGCAATTTACAATTACTGCAATACAAGTTACTCATGAAAAACGGGAGAGGGATATGATACCCTTAATAGGCACTTGAGGTCAAAGCATCTTAGGGAGGTAGGAATAAATAGTACACAACAACAGATTACCCGAAGCAGTGGTTCATCCAGTCAATTGCTAATGAAGTATGATGAAGAGAGGCATAAGTATAACTTGACACAATACCTAACGAACATATACTTATCATTCAATGTGGGTGCATCAAAGTGGTCGAGTTAATACAAGTGGAAGACGTTCAACCTTAACTCACGACATCGTAGCCACAGAACGTTAACCTAAGCTACATAGGAGCTCTACCACATAGGTAGGAGGGAGCTCGTAAGTAAGTTCGCTTCCCTTGATTCGCATATGTTCATATGTACAAAAAAATGGACAGATCCTTTTCATAATAATTACTATATAAGTGTTACTATTCACTAGATAGAAGATAATTGGTAACTTAATAAACAACTATTGGCTTTAAGGGTATTTAATGAGCAACACACGATGCAAAATATCTATAAAATTATTAGACAAATCTTAAATTATTGGCTTTAAGGGTATTTAATGAATATGGATTAGTGTGTCCCGATCTGAGACAATAATCTTTGGTATCCTATTTAGTCGAAAAATCTCCTGCAAAAACAAATCAACAATATATAGAGCATTATTAGTTCGATGGCATGAAACAAAGTGCGTCATCTTGCTAAAATGATCCACTATAACAAAAATAAAATCTCTACCTCTAAAAGTTTAGTGCAACCCTAGGACAAAGTCCATATTGAGGTCAGCCCAAGATAAAGTTGGTGTTGGCAGTGGCAGTGGCAAGTACTCTCCTGGGGTTCTCTCTTTCCCTTAGCACATTTACATACTTCACAACGATCAACTACCTTATGGACATATTTGGCCAGTAAAAATTCTCTTTCAACAAATTGGCTATCTTAACCTATCCAAAGTGGCTTAAAAGTCTACCGCTATGAGCTTCCCAAACCAATAGCTCATATACAGAGCAATTTGGATTACATAGTCTACGATCTCTGAACAGATAGCCATCCTTAAGATAATATCCTCTAACAACTAGTCCTTCTTGACACTGTTCAACAACGGAACCAAAGTGAGGGTCATTAGCATATTGCTCGATGATGAGTAAGAATCCCAATAGGTTTGTTTGCAAAGTAGTCAGCAAGGTTTGCCATCCTGATAGAGCACTAGTGACTACATTTACACTCTACATTTACTCTTCCCTTCTTGTGTCGAATGGCATACAAAAAACCTTCCATGAACTCTAACCATTTAGCTTATCTCTTCGAAAGCTTGTTCTGACTTCCAAGATGCTTCAATAATTTGTGGTCACTATAAATAACAAACTCTCGTAGTAGCAAGTAATGTTGTTAAATAGTAAGGGCTCGGTAAAGGGAGTATAACTCTTTCTCGTACACAAAATAGTTCAGGGTAGGACCACTAAGTTTCTTATTATGGTAAGCAACAAGCCATCGCTTCTACATCAGGACAACACCAATTTTAACTCTCGATGCATTGCATTCTAGTTTAAAGGGTTTGTTAAAATCTAGTAGTGAGAGAATAGGAGCCAAAGTAAGCCTTTCCTTGATCTCTTTAAAGCTCTACTCAACTTTGTCATTCCACCTGAAACCTGAAACTCTTCTTGGTCAGCTTGGTCAATGGGACGGCTATTGTACTAAAGTCTTTAATAAATCACCTATAACATGAAGCTAGGCCATGAAAACTTCGAACCTTGGTAGCATTCCTCAACATTGGCCATTCCAAAACAACTCGGATCTTTTCTTCATCTACTCAAATCCATTCCTCTGATACTACAAATCCTAGGAAAATCACCTCTTTCTAGCAAAACATACACTTCTTCGCATTTCTATACAGCTTCTCAGCTCACAAAATGTCAAAGACTTCATGAAGATGTTGAACATGGTTGTTCAGGCCAGCACTGCATACCAATATATCATCATAGTACACTACTACATATGTCCCAATTAATGGCTACATTACATGGTTCATTAACTTCATGAATATGCTTGGCGCATTAGTAAGTCTGAACAGCATAACTAACTATTCGTAGAGTCTGTTCCTAGTCTTAAAGGCAATCTTCCATTCATTACTTGGCCTCAGGAGAATTTAGTGGTAGCTACTTCACAAATCAATCTCCGAAAATATCTTCGTGTCATAAAGCTATCTAACATGTCATCAAGCTTCGGTATTAGGTATTGGTACTTGACAATAATTCGGTTAATTACTCAACTGTCAATGCACATGTGCCATAAACCATCCTTCTTCGGAACGAGTAGAGCTAATACAGCACATGGGCTCATACTCTCCTTCATAGATCTTTGCTCAATGAGTTTGTCCACCTATCTTTTCAGCTCGATAGCCTGCTCAAGGTTCATCTTATATACAGGTCGGTTTAACAGGGTAATACTTGGTTGTAGATCAATCAAATGCTTTATGCCTTGAACTGGTAACAGTCCTTTAGGCAGTTCTTCTAGAAATAGGTTAAAAAAATCATTTAGCAAACTTCGTATCTCTTCTGCAACATTCTATAACTCCCTTATCTCCATCAATCTCTTGACTAACAAGGACATCAATTCATCAACCTTCTCAATAGATCGAAGCTTTTTACGGCTCATCACCAAGGCTTTCTTCTTACTACCCTAATTAAGCTGATTATGGGTCTCATTTACTTAGGATAGGGTTAGGGGTTGTAAGACTATCCTCTTTCCATCCTTAACAAAGGCATAGGTATTCTTATACCTATTGTGCATAACACGTTGGTCGAATAACTAAGATCATCCAAGTAGCAGATGTGAAGTTCCTATAAGGACGACATTGTACACTACTTTGTCTCTGTATACATTTCCGACACTAAATGGTATGGTCGCTTGTTTAGTCACATGTAAAACACCCTTATCATGAAGCCAATGCAACTTGTAAGGTCGGAAATGCCTTAAGGTCGCAAACCCAACCTTTGCACAAAGGATTACGTAACCACATTAGTGTAACTTCCTCCACCCACTATGATCGTATATATTAGCTATTAACGGTACACTTAGTATGGAACAAACTCTCCCTCTAGTACTCCTTAGGGTTCGGTAAGGAACTCAAAACTCATCTCAAGACTAGGTCCATCACTTCTCCCTGGTCGGCATAGATACAGGTTTCCTTTTCCTCCTCGGCTTCTGCCTTTCAAAAATCCTTCTCTTCCTCAAACTCACTCTTGTCGACGCTATCCACTACATCTCCTTAAAGCACCATGACGCATTGGTTCAGACACTTAGCAGCAATATATCTAAAGTTTAAGCATTTAAAGTATTTCACCTCGCTGGACTTCCATTCAAAGGTCTGTTCTTTCTCATACATCTCGTAGGTAGCCTAGCCTTAGTTCAACATAGCTGTCCTACTTGACTATGCTGACCTACTTGACTATCTTCAGGTCAGTCATTCTTTTCCTCGGATCGGTATGATCTCCTCTGCTTGGCTTAAACAAGTCGGCGTAGTATTGGAGCTGGAGAGAATATTAGCCTAAGTTGGCTCGAAACATTTCTCCAATACTTTTTAACCCTTTACGCTATCTTGATGGCCTTTTCCAAATTATAAATCCTCTATACTTCCACAATATTGCGAATCTCATACTTGAGCCTAAAAATGAACCTCGATACTGTACGGGCCTTTGGCTCTTCCACATTGGCTTGGATGATTAACATCTAAAACTTTCTTATGTAGTCATCAACAGTTTGGCTTCCTTAACAAAGCTCCTATAACTTTGCCAACATATCTTATAAATAAGTCTTGGGCACAAATCTGCCTCTTAACAACCTTTTCATTTTATCCCAAGTTCTAACACCCCGTCTTCTATCTTTTACCTTAGTTGTATTCAGATTCTTCCACTACATGGTGGCATCCCCAGTAAACTCCAATGTAGTAAGTTAGACCTTGATCGCATCCTCATACCCATAACATTCAAATACTTTCTCGACCTTCTCTTCCCACTCCAAGTATTCATCTGCATTTCTACTTCCATCGAAGAGCAGGATTTGTACCTTGACAGTATCTAACCCTCGAGGGACTCGACGTCCTCGTCCTTTTGCTCTGTAATAATTAACTTCTTCTTCTTCTTCACCAAACCCTTTAATACCCAGCTCTTCGTCATCTTCCCCAATCTCCTCCAACTCCAGTCTTTTTCTCGTAACTCGGTCTACTACTCCTCTAACTTATGGCAGTCGAATTGGGTGATTGGCTTGATTGCCTTGGCCATAGTGTCTCTTAGGGGCATCTTCCTATAGGTTTTGCTATGGTACACCTTGGGGTTGTTGTCTATTAACTTACATTATGGTGACAAAACTCTCAACAAGGTTCATAAGTCTATCAAGCTTATCGTCAACTGACCCTAGGGTGTTGCTACCATTAAGACCACGACTAGGTGAGCACTACTACCTTAGTCATCAATAACTCCCTAAAAACTTAAATCTGACGTATATAGTACTTCTCAAATGGATTAACAATTTGCTAACAGCATCAACACCTAATAGTTACTCAAATAAGATAAAAACAAACTTGGTTTGTTTTTGCAATGAAAAATAAAGTAAAACTGAGTAACAATAAAACCACTCTTGTTGTTACACTAACACACTGCAGTAGCTACAGAAGGAACACAATAACTACTAATAGTAAAGCAAACAAAAACCTCACTGTAACTCCATATACTCTCTCATAGAATCATACTCTAATACCAATGAAGCTGATACATCTCCGAAGTCAGACACACGAAGAGGCACCACAATGAAGCGAACCAGAAAGAAATAAAGAAAAAGCTAGCAAAGCCTAGGTAGCTACCAAATGGATATGACACACCACTTAATCTTACTTGGCCAACAATCTGCTGGATATGATACACTGGTCCAAATTGAAGGGTCACTCGCCACTACTCCATACTAAAGGAAATCGATAAGAGTTAAATAATAACTAGAACATTGAAAATTGAATGATCTTGTATACAAGAAAGTGGAGGTTTATAAACCCATCCACTAAGGTTACTTTACATATATGAAAAGACAAAAGGGTATTCTACATTAGATTACATAAGATATACTAAAAGGGGTAAAAATGATAAAGAATATTTAGTACAAAAAAGAAAGAATCATTTTAGAATATCGTGTCAAAAGGCACGTGTCGTTTAGTAGCTAAACATCAAGGATATGGTACAATATAGGTGGAAATAGGAATGCATTATAGTCAGGGGCCAACTTGATCTGGATTAAGTCGGGAGCTAATTAGCTTAGTACAAAAAGAGTCAGCTGTCTTGAAGTCAGGCACCAGTAGATCAAGTCGGGAGCTCGGCTCAGTTAGTTCTAAGCTATCTTTTAGACTAGGACTTTACAACTGGGTAGGAGCATGCTGGACACACATGAGGATCTAACAAACAGGTTGGTTGGAGGTCGGATCGGGATAGGAGTCACCATCTCAGCTATGGCTTAGAGCTAGTATTTTTTCGTACAAGCCCTTAAAGTCCTATAGCTTGAATTCTTGTGATCAGTCAAGGGGGTTGATTCCTATCAATATAGGTATGAGAAACTATGACTCAGTAAGTTAAGTTGGAGATAAATGAAATTATAACAAACACAAACAAGGTTATCAAACAATTAGTTATATGTAATACAATAAGCAAGGCCATCACACAACGTAGTCCAGTCCATTGTTAAATCAAAATAATTTCACCTCCTTTAATCTGGATTGAGAATTTTTTATTAATGCAATAGCTCACAACCAAACCCGAGTTTGTACAATGGAGACACCGCTCCCCTCAAAACTATCCTTTAAACCAATGCCCTTATCCTCACTACGACCTTGTCTCATGTTATTTAGTTCGGCTAAGGATGATAAAAAAAAAAAAAACCATTATGTTATCTAACGCTATTTTTTTAAGGTATCAATGTTTGATTAGAGAACCCTAATAATCCCCTAAAGAGTTGCAATGAAAGTCAAATTAGGGTACTTACATCAATTATAGTTAAGTATGGTTTAAGGTGATCAAACAATTTCACACCATTCAATTCACATCAATCATCCAACATAACACAAAATATAGCACGAAATCAGATATCCAAACACATGTAGACATAACTACTTACAAAAAAAATCAAACACAAAGTCTCCGAGTACTCTAAAATAGCACTCCAAAAATATGATGAAGTATTAAACCCAACTTACTCGGAATCCTTAATTGCTTACTCAACTCGTCACAAGTCAACTCGTCTTCGTGTTTCCTATAATATAAATACTCTTTTAGCACTTATATCTTTATGATATATTTATATATTTTAGGTTATGATTTAACTCAACTTTTCATATATACATATTGTTCATTACTAATTCATCCTAAGTTAGTTTAGGGTTTGGTTTTCAAATCCGATTTTGATTTAGGTTTTAAATCAATTCTAGCTACTAATATTATACATAAATCCTAAAAATGCATTTTGAACCCTAATGTGAAATTAATCACATTAGGCCCAAGTATCCTAGTTATTACTTTAGATCCTAAATCATTATTCTATTCTACTTAGTACAGTTTAATCCTCATTAGTATACTAAATTTACTCCCAATATGAAAAAATTTTACATTTTTCATATAATTACCTAAATTTATGTTTCGTACCAGATTTATTACATATTACTATTATTATGATATTATCCATTTAACAGAATATTTTATACTTGTCATAATTCCAATTCCACATATTATCAAAATTACATATATTTACTATATAATACCTTAATAATCACATCTAACACCTTAAATACCACAATTATCATACCACATCAAATATGAATATCTTAAAATCCCTAATTATATACTAAATCAATAATTTTTTAATTAATCATAATTCACCCTAAAAATCCCTAATTATATATATATATATATATATATATTAAGGGCCTGAAAATCACTTAAAAATTTCGACAATTAATTTCTGAAAGAGGGCTTTGTGGCACTATTTTATATTACCTAAGTAGTCTATACAAAAATTTTGAGTCCAAAACTATATTACTAAACCTATTTATTTCTAATTTGAAACATACTTAGTTTTTCATGATTTCTTAAGTACCCCATTTCTCCATATGTAATTAAATCTAATCAATATTTTTTCCTAAATCTACATACAATATAACATTAGAATAATAAAATTAATAATTTTAATAAATTAAATAAAATCAAGCTAAATTTGAAACTCACCAAACTTTTGGACTTTCAGCTACCAGTAGCGATCTATGGAGTGTCGATCAGTCCAAGCAGTAGGTATGGGGTATGGCGGTGGTAGTGGTTCAATTCCAGTTATTGGTGGGTTGTAGGTTGTAGGTTTGGTCTAAATACCCCTAATATATAGATTTTTTGTAATTTTTTAAAACTAAACCCTAACTCTCTCGTTTCAACCCTCTTCAATTTTCTCACTTCACAAACTATCCAAATGAGCTCCTAAACAAATTTGGGTATTTATAGAGCTCTAGAAAAATTTTAATGCATTAATTAGACTTGACATTTGCTTTATCCACTTCCAAATTTCCTTTCTAAGTGAATTAATTTAATTGGCCAAATTTTTGTTCTTTCTTCCCTAACCTACTACACCACAATTCTAAACAATTCCTCACTTTTCTAATTTTTTTTTATTTTTCATTTTTTAATTATTTAACAGTTTTTTAACATTTTCATATCATTCTAGGTAATTTTGCATATTTTTACCTATACATAAATACATATAGAGTACAAAAAAATACTCCTAATATTATTTATGATATTCTATAATTTTTAGTGTGTATATGATTTATCTCTAGTAACTCATTAATTATCGGAACTCATTTTACGCATTTTTGGTAAATAACATATAATATACTTAAATTTTAATACTATAATATTCTATTATTTTATTACTTAGTTTCCTAAATTGAAACTTACAAGATTAGTTTTACTAATATTTCTAGCTTCATTTTATAATTAAGGCTTGATCGGATCTTTTAACCGATTACTCTAAACATTATGTACAAAGTCCGATCTTATAGTTATAGGACTTACGTTTAGGGCTTACAGCTAGCTGCTGGACTTTAAAAGCTATGATAAGGGAGCCGAACTATTGATAAGCATGTTCAGGAGTTCCAAATGCTTATGATCCAATGTAAAGTAAACGAGCCATCAGGCTAAACAATATCTAGATTTCTTACTAGATTAATAAGCAACATCCAAGATGTCGTGAAATTTCAACAGTTTATTATATTAGACAAAGCTATAGGGATAGCTCAACGAATGGAAAGATAGAAGAGAAATAGGCTAAGACAACCTGGTCAATCAAGCCAACCTACTCAAGGATATTACTGAGCTCAACAAAGTACTAAGCTAAGCAGAAAAGCACATGCCAGAGCTAAAAAGAAGGGTCGACCAACTAATGATGAAGTGTTATTGAAAACTTATGAGAAAGGAGAAAGATCTAGGTGGAAGACAAGTCAGATCAAGTGTTTTAAGTGTCAAGAGTTTGGACATATAGCCACTTAATGTCCGAGCAAAAGAACTATGACTATCAAGGGAGATGTCCTAAAGCTTAATATGGATAGCACTAATGAGGAGCCTGAGTAAGTGGTTACTTTCGAGGGAAATACCTCCTAAGAGAACAACTTGTTAAGGAAGATGTGTTCACAGAGGACCTAGACAAGTTTACTCTAGTTATCTAATGTGTGATAAGTTTTGAACTCCCTACTGAAGAGGAGTAGAGAAAGAACTTATTTGACATCACTTGTAAAGTAAATTAGTAAGTTTGCGCACTCATAGTAGATAGTGGAAGTTACACTAAGGTGACATCTGTCGACTTAGTTAAGAAGCTCAAGTTGCCGACTATCTCACATCCAAAACCATATAAGTTACATTGGGTAAATTAGAAGGGAGCACTACATGTCACGTAATAAGTAATGCTATTGATCTCTATTGGCAATTACTTTGATGAAATACTTTATGATGTATTACCTATGTATACGTCACATGTATTACTTAGTAGACCTCAGCTTTTTGATCCAAAGGTTATTCATGACGATTTCAGAAACATTGATGTGTTTGAGAAAGATGGTAGGAAAATTACCTTAAAGCCTATAACCCTGAACCAAGTGAGCAGACTATAAGCTAAGTTGGCTTAAGGAACTAAGAAGGCTTTGGTTTTGAGTTAAGCTGAGCTATGAGAGATTGTTAAAGATGATACGCCAACCTTCCTATTGGTTAAGCAACTATTAGAATTGAAGGAGCAAGTTGAATTACCCTAAAGATTAAGTAGATGATGGACGAGTATGCAAACTTGTTCCCAAAACAATCAACAGAAGGGTTACCCCATCTCCAAAGTCTAGAGCATTGCATTAACTTGATACCCAGTAATGCCCTGTTGAACAAACCATCTTATAGAATGAATCCCTAGCAAGCTGCAAAGCTTTAGGAGCAAGTCAACAAACTATTAAAGAAAAGATATGTGAGAGAGAGTCTTAGCCCCTATGTTGTACCTACAATGCTTATACTAAAGAAGGATAGCACTTGGCGTTTGTGTGTGGATAGCAAAGCTATCAATAAGATTATGATCAATTACCGATACCCCATCCTAAGGCTAGACGATATGATAGATGATTTGAGTAGTGAAAGAATGTTCAGTAAAATCAACTTAAAGTCAAGGTACCACTACATTCTAATGAGACAAGGGAATGAATGGAAAACTGCTTTTAAGACCCGACCTGGCCTGTATGAGTGGATGATCTTGCCTTTTAGATTATCAAACTCCCCAAGCACTTTTATAAAATTGATGAATCATGTTTTGAAGGATTTCATTGAAAAGTTTTTCATTGTTTTCTTTAACAGCATCCTTATCTATAATACACCTAGAAATTCATACTAACCATCTCCAAGCTTTTTTTTATATCCTCCAAGTAGAGAGATTGTTCGAAAACCTGAAGAAATCCTATTTCTATCAAGAAGAAGTGATATTCCTAGGTTACGTGGTGAACAGAAAAGGATTGAGAGTTGATGAAGAGAAGGTATAAGCCATTGTTGAGTGGCTGACCCTAACCTTATGTGCTAAGGTGAGAAGTTTCCTTAGATTGGCATCATTCTATCAATACTTTATGCAAGGATTTAGTACCATAGTTATGCCTCTAATTGAGTTAAGAAAGAAGAATGTAGAGTTTAAGTAGGAAGAGAAAGAGGAGAGGAGTTTTGTCAAGATAAAAGCAAGGTTAACCTCTGCCTTAGTCTTGACTCTACCAAACTTTGATAGAGTATTTGAGCTTAAATATGACATATTAGGTATTGGTATCAAAGTTGTACTAATGCAAGAAGCCTAACCTATTGCTTATCATAACGAGAAGCTCAAAGCAGCGCAATCAAACTATTTTGTGAATGATAAAGAACTTTTGGCCCTTATCTAAGTTCACATATGGTAACATTACCTTCTATTAAAAGAATTTTTCATACATAGAAATCATGTCTTTAAGATATTTTTAGAGCTAATCCAAGCTTTCCAAACGTTAAGCTTGATGGATTCAATTTCTAGAGGGATTTAATTTTTTCATCAAATACAAGCAAGACAAGAATAATGTAGCTCCAGATGCTCTAAAAAGGAGACATGTTCTTCTCATTAAGTTGTAGACCAGGTTATTAGAGTTTGAAAGCATTAAAAAATAGTATCAAAATGATTCTCATTTTGGCCCTATATTTAATCATTATGAAAAAATAAGAATAGTAGATGAGTACCATATGGAGGATGGTTATCTATTCCAAGGTAGCAAATTATGTGGGTCAACCAATTCAATTGAAGAGCTACTGGTAAGAGAAGCCTACAGTGGAGGATTATCTTGGCACTTTAGAGAACAAAGGACATATGAGCTATTGAATGATAGGCTCTTCTAACGTAAGATGAAGTGTGATGTGCATCGTGTGATTAAAGGATACACCATCTATAAGAAAGTAAAAAGCTAAGCAAAATAAGGGAAAGCAATACCTTTACCTATTCCGACCAAATTATCGATTGACCTAATTATGGATTTTGTTCTAAGATTACCCAAATTGCTTGAGATAAATACTCTATAATGGTTGTCTTGGATAGGTTTAGCAAAATGGCACATTTTGTGCCTTATACCAAAACTAATGATGCCCTAATTATTGCTTCTTTGTTTTTGGAGGAAATAGTTCACTTGCATAGGGTACCAAGTTTTGTGGTGTCAAATAGAGACCCAAAATTTTTTATCCATTTCAGGAGAACTCTATGGTGATAGATAGGAACAAAACTACCATTCAACACCTCTTTCCATCCCTAAATCAACAGCTAGATAAAGGTAGTCAACCGTACCCTGGGTTCACTGCTCTAAGCTATAATGGGAATGAATTTAACCGACTAAGACGGCTACCTATTTGTGGTCAAATTTGATTACAACAAGACAGTACATGCCATCACTAGGCACATCCCATTTGAGGTCGTCTATGGTTTCAACCCGAACTACCCCTCCATCATACCCTAATGCTGCCTAGTAATCAAGAAGATCTAGAAGCAACTCAATCCATCTAACAAATCTACCAACAAGTTGCCTAACACATTGACAAAGCTACTAAGAAACTAAAGGAGAAAGGCAAAGGAAGAAGGATCAAGTAATTTCAGCCCAATAACCAAGTATAGCTATACATAAGCAAGGAAAGGTTTCCAAACAAAAGGAAGAATAAGTTATTTGCTAGAGTTGACAAACCCTTCAAGATCCTTTAGAAGATTAATGGCAATGCTTACCAATTAGAGTTACTAGAAGACTTCTAAGTATCTAATGTATTCAATGTTGCCAACCTCAATCCTTACCGATCCGAGGTAGGCTTAAATGAAAACCAACCAGATTTGATCCCAAATCTTAATCAACCCAATAGGTATGATAGGAATTAAATTACTAGACTATTAACTAAAGTCTAAGAGTGAGGACTTGAAGAACCAGCGAAGCAGATGCTATTGTTCTAGCCAACTCCTACTAAGGCTAAGCTAATCCTTACTACTTACCAACTCTATATGCCGAGCTAAGTAACTTCTCACCTCTCAATAGTCGAGCGCTAACCTAAAGTATGCTCTACTAAGAGTCCAACTGCTCACATATCTGCTCAGTCATGACTGTGTTAGCCTTTAGCTCAGTAGTATTGGTGCTGAGAACCCTAGCGCACATCTATACATACGACTTTCCAAAAGGACCCCCAAACTCAATACCTTAACTTGGCAGTCATCAACCTAATTGTACAATTTATCTACTTTTGCCAAAAAGTCACTCATCTACAAAGAGCCACGTATCCAAGCAATCATATGATAGAATCTTCCATACAAGATAAACATTTTTCTTGATTTTCTTTTTATGGCCTTTTCTATTCTTTGTACATTACTTTTTTAGGACATTACCCTTTTTAGCCATTTCCGTTTATAGTTATTACCCTAATATTTCGAGTATAAACACCCATTGTAAAGGTAGCCGTATCATCATATATCAGATATTGAATATACTTTCCCTTTCATGAGCTAAGTATGCTTACTTCCCTTTTTTACTTTTATCCTAACCTTTAAATAAGATAGGTAGTAAGTACCCTCATTGGACTAACTCATGCGTCATATTAAGTTGAGCTGTAAGTCCTCAATAGTTCCTTAGTGTGTCATATCCTTGGAGCTAATCATAGGTTTTGCTTATTTTACTTTCATTATTGTTCATGTGTTTCTCTTTCCATCTTTATTTTTAAGTTTTTTGTAAGCTTGGACCTACCTCAATACCGTCACCCTTGTCAGCCCTCAAAGTGGCCTATCAGGCAATCTTTTATATAAAGTCCTAAAGCCTTCTTGATCAACACTTTTATGAACTCTTTATCTTCATGCTTCTTTTGTAAATTTCTCTATCCTTAATTTTTGTAACTCAACACTAACTAGCCTTCTCAAATCTTCTTTAACTTCTTCAACTTCAAAACATATCTAATCTTGGTAATCCACTAGTCTCTAATATAACTCAAAGGTTTAAGCACAAGGAGTTTATAGGCAAGGTGCCCCATTCCTTCGCACTACCAACAACAATGATGACAACCACTTCAGATACGACAGCAATGAATGGTAGCTCTAATAAGATGAGTGGATATAGACTTAAGCAAGAGACGATTGCCTCGCAATTTCTATCCTAAGGATGAAAGTGAAAAAAAAAACTCACGATAGTTCCTAAATTGGATCAAATCCAATGATGAACACCTCTATTTTCCACTTATGTATAAAAATAGAGAGAGAGAAAGGAAAAGGGGGGAAATTTTCTACGTTTCACAATTGTATGTTACAAGAGGGATATATTACATTTTTGGTATTTTGTTTGCTAAATAGTCTTTTAACATTAATAACTTTTGTTGTTTTTTTCTTTATTGCCGAATTCTCAAATTTCTCTATTTTCATTTGGATCTCTAAGCTTTAGAAATGGACTAAACAATTTCTTCTACTACTAACTTCGTTAAATATTGTATAAAGTGTGAGCAATGAGTCTTTTATTGACAACTTAAGTAATGACTTCCATTATGCAATGAGACCCTAAAGGTAAATCATTTGGATAATGTAAATAGAAATGGCATAATATTGAGGGAATATATATGTGAGCTCCTAAAATTGTATTTTGGACAATTGTATTTAGATTTAGGGCTTCGAGAAAAACTTATCTGATTAAATCCAAACTTTACGACTAAGTTAGAAAAATTAGTTAAAGTAACCTAATGAAGTTGGATATTAAAAATAATGACCTAAGACCCCAATTTTAGTATTAGAAATGAAATTATTCAATATAGTACAAAACCGGTCAAAACCAGTCAAAACCCTTAAAATTGAACTCAAAATGCAATGAAGCTTTAAAGGTAAGTTATTTAAGCTATAAAAGGAAATAATATACTATATGAATATAAATATATTTTTATAAATATACCCAGTATATATAATAATTATAACCATAAATTAACCAGAAAATTGAAAATATATTAAATAAGCAATAAAATTTACAAAATTAATTACAAAAATATATCTTAAAAATAAAAGATATGATAGAAACATAATTATATAAGTATAATGACACATTATGTGTATCAATCACATAGGATATGTACAAGTATATTAATAAAATAATTAAATGTTAACATAATATATATAAATTACTCAAATTATACTAAAATAATAATAGCAAAACCTATCCAAATCACTTTAGAAATTCTAGATTCAGCAAGCAATTTACTGTGATAGGCTCCAAGAATCCAACAAGTTGAATCAAAAGGAAAAATGAACCAAATCAAGCCACCTCTTACTTAGATAATGGTGAGAAAAAGCAAGAAAAATTTTATTAAAATTGAAGAAAAATTCCAAACTAATCAACATACTATATAAAGAACTCCAAACACCATTTTACACATTTAGGAACCATAAATACTCAAGAGAAAATTCGAAAAAATTATACGAAAAATAGAGCAATATATACCTTGGCTTAGTTCCTTAAACCCCTAATGTTTTACTATTGAACCCTGCTAACCACTAAAAGCCCACCCACTATCTGGCCTCTTCAACCACCCCTTACTGGCTAATGACCATCGGAGCTCCAGTGAATGGTTGGTTTTCATTATGCTCTATTTTTCTTATATTTTGTAAAAATATCAAACTAATTCAGAAAATTATGAAAAAAAAAATTCCTAGGTTATTTTATGCTTTCATGATATAATTTTATTTTTATAAAATTATGAATATTTCATATACTTGCCTAACAAATTTATTGTTCATCTAAATTTTCAAATCTAAAATAAATATATTAAATGATGTTATTTTGAGCTCAAATTTTTTCTATAGAATACATATTATATCTAGTTAATTGATATGTAACCTAATTTTGATTTCACATGTGTTTAGTATTTATTAGATTTTTTTAACCCTAAAAATGGATAAAAAATAGGGAAAATTGTTAAACAAATTGAATTTGGCAAAAATAATTGATGAAATTAGGATCTAATTAATTCTAGATGTTTATAATGATCTTAAGACAAGTTGGAATTAATTTTGTGTAAGAACTATATTATTGGCTTAATTTTGCAAATTAAGGCTAAAAACATAATTATACATATATAAGCGATAAACTCAATAGTATGAAACCACTTGCTAACCGAATTCCTTATATTTTTTTTTTTTAGTTTATGGAAATTTTCATGTAATTAATTGGTGACGCTAGCTATTTATTCCTAGTTAAATAGCTTAATTTACTAACTATGATACATTTTTAGCAATATTAGGCTAAATTAAGATAAATATTTAAATGAAACCTATACATATCTATACTGGTCAGATCTAGTTAGGATGATTTTCCATTATATTTTATGATAATTGCATGACTTGGGCTATGATATACGCGTGTTAGGGCTAAATATTACATATATTACTAATCTACGCTAGAAAATTATATAAAATATAACTTATTTATATAATATGAACATAATATGATAATTCTTGTTATAGGGGCATATATGTATAATAAACTAAAAATACCCTCTAGAAGTCATCTCTTAAGATAGAACCTATATTATACATCGTTAAGTTTATACGAACCTGATAATACCACTTTTACTAAAATTGGATAGTCTTACGTAATAAAACTAGTATTTCTATAATATTAAGAAAATTTATATATTATGATAACCATATCATAATTAAAACGTAACTTAACTGATTAAAAATACACTTCGATACAATTAAAACGATAGTAATAATATAAATATGTATATTATAAGTAATAATATAACTATGTATATTATTAATGCTCACTAACTTAATATAACTTATATAATAAAACTATAATAAATACACATTTAAATAAAGCTATACTCCATCATAGAAGAATGATAATATACCTCAAATATATATATATATATATATTTTTTATGTATATAACTTTATGATAATATAAAGAGTAGATAAAATACTAACATTTTCATAATTCTTACGAAAACTAAATATGGGTTTTGGTATACATATAGGGTTTCCTAGTGAGCAAAACATCGACAATACAAGCCTATTGTAGTGAGTATCAATACAAGTAAGTTAGGATCATGACTTTACTGCTTGTTGAGATACCATATCAAAGTATTTAGAATATTAAAAGTGCTTTGATTATGATTGTAAATTAGTTGTTTATATGCATGCTAGGTGAGTGATTAGTATTCTATTTATGATAAGAGTTGAACTGCTTGGCATGCTATTTTGCATGGTTTCATAATAATGTTTTGTATGAACTTGTCTAGTTACCCTTAATGGAACTAATAGTGAGTTGACTACTAACGTAACTAAACATGCATAGTAACTGGAGGAGTGTCAACCTCTAAGTTAAAATGGATATAATTTCTCTTACCTCATAATGGACCAGATAACATCGTATAATGTTTTAAGTGAATGATTGCATTGCATTTCATTTCATTATAATTAATAATCTTGTTTGTGATTGTATGGTATTCTTCCATCTTTATCCCGCTTACCAAGCTAATTGTGCTCACATTCCTATAAACTCTTTTGTAGGTGACGAGTGAAAGTTCATGATATACAAATATTACCACCCTTAAATTAGTACGCAATTGGCTAAAAAAGCAAGGAAAGGAGAAATCCATTAAATCTAGGCTTTTTAATTTTCTTCTTTTCTTAAGGAAACTAACTAGGAATCCTTAGGATACCTAATAGTTTCCTATCTAATTATAAATAAGCTTTAAGACATGTGGCTTTTGTGAACTCTTAGTCTAAATTATAACTTAATATATGGAAATATTTATATAAGTACTATTGTATTATTAGACAATAGGTTGTCTTGAATAGGTATTTTGAAAATTTATACAATAAGTTTGATTATTAATAGGTATCAAAGTAGATACTTCAAACCGGTTAAGTCATGTACGCCTTATGTAGATTGTATCTATAATAGCAGCTATGAAATCAAATCCTATCTTAGGTTAGTTTACATGGCGAGACTATCACGACTTCTCCTATTCGAGGTGTGATAATATATATACGCTAAACATATTTAATATGTATATCACAAATTAGTAAAACCCCAAAATCTATGTATGCGTATGTATGTAACAATAAAACTATATTCTCTAAATAAATTGATAGGAATTGGACTATCGAACCCTTAACTCGACCCCTAGCCTAAGGCCTTAAGGCACTAACACGACGAATTCTCCTACTCTAACCAACTCCTACCAAGGCTGAACTGGTCCTCACTATCAACCAACTCCTTATGTTAAGCTGAGTAACTATACATCTCTTGGTAATCGAGTACCGAGCAGTTGTATGCTCTGCTAACAACTCAACCCCTCTCGTACCTGCCGGCCATGACTAAGCCGACCTCCAGCTTAACAACACTAGTGCTAAGAATCTGAAAGCTTTAGCACATGCATACATCCACAACCGCGTCTTCTCAAAAGGATCTCTAAATTTGCTCAACACCCTTACTCGATACCTCTACTTGGCAAATACCTATCCTAGCCTTACCACTTGTCTATTTCTACTAAAAGCACCTCTAAAAAGCTGTTGCCACATGTCTAGTCCTAGTGAAAAGGGTTCTGTTATGCTAACTATTGTTTTCTTTGAATTTTCATTTATACCCTTTTGTATTTCCTTGTTCACTACTTCTTTTAAACATTACCCTTTTAGCCTTTTCCATTTTTAAGTAAGTTGCCTTAGTGTTTGTATAAGTACCCACTCTATATGTAGCCGCAAAGATCATCCTATCTTAGAATATTGAATATACTCTACTCCTTAGTATGAACATTACTCTTGTTGGCTTGTTTGCATCACTCTTATCCTAATCCTTAAGCAAGGTTAGGTGGCGAGTATCCTTATTAGACCATCTCGTGCATCATATCGAGTTATGCCATGAGTCTTTGGAAGTTCCCTAGCACGTCATATCCTTAAAGCTATCGGTGGGTTGCTTGTTTTATTTTTCCTCTTTTCACCTTATTCCTATTGTTTTCTTCAAGATTTTTGCAAGCTTAGACCCACCTCGATACAATCACCCTTATTAGCTCTCGACGCAATGTATCATCTTTGGTATCAAAGCAGAGGTTTCATTTGAATAAGTTATGTTTAAACATTCTTGTGAATAGTAATTGCTATGGTAGTGTATTATAGTTGCTTGGAAGTTATCTATAAGTACTGGAGTGAGTAATAAGAATGGTAGCTCATTTTTCTTGTGTACTCTATTTTGCCCTATTTTGAATGTATAAAAATGGGGTAAGTTTCAATTGAGCTTATTGTTCATTGGTGTAGTGTTATGTTAGCAAATTAATTGGGCATTTGTGTAAAAGAGTGTACATGCTATTTAGTTTAGAGGGATAGTATCTGTTGTTTCTCAGGTTCAAAGTTTGAAACTAAGTTTTGTAAAAGAAAATGGCTGATCTAAGTGTCAATGCTAGAATTAGGGATCACAATAGTAGTAGACGAGAACCTTAAGGCAACCTTAGGAGTACAGATAAATGACATGATGAGTTGGCTAACCTATTGGTTGATTTGACAAGAGTTGTTCATGTAATGGCCTATCAACCTACTGAGGCTATGCAAAACACACCACAAGTCACTTAACCTACTAGAGGATAAATCCTAACTCAACCAGCTCAAGGTAGAGGAATAAGAGAATGAGTACAACGAAAGATTAACTTAGGAGATATAGATGATGATGAAGAAGAGCAAGCTCAAGCACCCTAAGCAGCCAATCGTATGAAGCTATAGATTCTGAGCTTCAATATTTCTGGGGATGTAGATAACTATTTAGATTAGGAGGAAAAGGTCGAACGTGTTTTTGACTATTATCAATATGAGGACTGTTAACTTGTAGCGTAATCAAAGGGTACTCCAAGAGTAAACTTGTATCATAATAGGAAGAGTGAGAGAGAATGGAAGAGAGAGAGTCCTTACCTCAATATCTTACCTAGTATTTATAGTAAGTTAATGGAGATTATACCTAGACTGGATAATTAGACCGGGCTTAAGTATTGGGCTGATTCATATAAGCCCACATAATAATTATCAAAAAATGTCTATCAACAAGGACCGAAAGAAGGTGAAGATTGCTACTATTAAGTTCTCAAGATATGCTACGATGTGGTAGAAGAACTTCCAAATCATGAGAAGGAGAAAAGGATACAAAGAGGTAAATACATGGCCTGAAATGAAGAGGATACTCAAAAATAGATTTGTACCAAATACTCATTTTCAAGATACTTTTGCTCAACTTCAAGAGTTGTGATAAGGAGGCCAAACTGTTGATGAATATGTCCAAGAATTTCAAATACTAACGATTCACTGTAAAGTAGATGAGCCATCAGCTCGAACAATATTCAAATTTTTTACTAGATTAAGAGGCAACATCCAAGATATTGTAGAGTTTCAACAATTCATCACAATGGATGAGGCTACAAGAATAACCCAATGAGTAGAAAGGTAGAGGAAGAATAGGCTAAGCTAACCTCTAATGAGCCAACTAGTGCAACCAGGCCAAACTCCTCAGGGAAGCATCTGAGCTCAACAAAGTTCCAAGCCTAGTAGATAAATAGATGTCAAAGCTGAATAGAAAAGGTAACCACTGATGGTGAAGTGCTACTTAGAACTTATGAGAAGGGACAAGAATCTAGGAGGAAAACAAGCCAAATCAAGTGCTTTAAGTACCACAGGTTTGGGTACATGGCTATTTAGTGTTTGAACTGACAAACTATGGTTATCAAAGGAGATGTCCCTAAGCTTGAAGTGGATAGTACTAATGAGGAACTTGAGGAAGAGGTTTTCCCCAAGAAGGAAAGCACTCAAGAGAATAAATTAGTTGAGGAAGATGTGTTCACTAAGGACTTAGATAAGCTGACCTTAGTTATTCGACGTGCAATGAGTATAGAACCATCTACCGAGGAGGAGTAGAGAGATACTTTGTTCCATATTACTTGCAAGGTGAATGAGCAGGTTTATGCGCTCACTTGTGAACTTCTATCGGCAGCATTGGGTTCAGTGTAATCTTCCGGTTATCCTTCTTGAACATGTAAGTGTTCCTATAGCTATCATGCATAACTCTCCTATCAAACAACTACGGTCTTCCTAGCAATACGTGGGAAGTACACATAGGCAATACGTCACAAAGAATCTAGTTGGAGTAAATCCCTATACTTATCGACAGTAGTATTTGCTGAGTAACATGTAATGCTCCTTTTTCACTCAACTAGTGCAACTTATACGGCCTCGTATGTGCAACAATTGGCAACTTTAGTTTTGAAACAAGATCGACTGATGCTACATTGGTGCAACTTCTACTATCTACGATGAGGGTGTACATTTGATCATTCACCTTACAGGTGGTATGGAACAAATTCTTTCTTTGCTCCTTCTTTCACGAGGGTTCCACATTCATTTTACATCAGACAACTATGAGTAACCAATCTAAGTCCTTAGGAAACACATCTTCCCCAATTAGCTCTTTCTCTATAAGAACTTCCTCTTCCTCGAGTTCCTCATCCGTGCTCTCCACTTCTAGCTTCAGGATCTCTCCCTTGATGACCCTTGTTCATCGATTAAAGCACTAAGTAGACATGTGTCTAAACCCCTGGCACTTAAAGCACTTAATCTAGCAAGTCTTCCTACTAGACCCTTACCCTTTCTCAAAAATTCAGGTCTACACTTCATCATCAGGTCGTCCTTTCCACTTAACTCTAACATCAACCTTCCTTCTCAACTCATTACTCGACAGGGTTCAGTAACATGCATGTCCGGGTTAGCTAGTCAGCATCCTTGCCGGTACTCGTCTCCTTCTTTGCCTCTTTACTCACTGGGCAATCCTAACAACCTCATCCATGGTGTCAAATCGTTAGAGCTCCACAACGTCTCGAATGTCTCCTCTCAATCTAGTAACAAACCTTGAAATTATTCAAGCTGGTGGTTCCTCCACTTCGTAGTGGATCATGAGCATTTGAAACTCTTGAACATACTCGTCAATTGTTCGGTCTCCTTGTCTCAACTCCTAAAGTTGAGTGAAAGTGTCTTGGAGATGAGTTTTTGGTATGAACTTGTTTTTGAGCACTCTCTTCATTTCGAGCCATGTGTTAATCCCTTCATAGCCTTCTCGTCTTCTCATAACCTGAAAATTCTTTCACCACATGGTAACATACGAGGAGAATTCAACAACAGCATTTCTCACTTTCTCATAATCCTTATATTGATAGTATTCAAACATATGCTTCACCTTCTCTTCCCAATCCAAATACTCATCAGCATTTCTAAATCCATTGAAATATAGAATCCGAAGCTTCACATGGTCGGATGCTTTAGGGATTCATACACGCTCTTCTTCTAAATACTCTTCTTCCTCTTCATCATGCTCTCTCTAGTCTATCCTTCACCTCACTCATCCGTCAACTCTTCTATCTCGAATGGGTCGAGCTAGGTTCTAATCTCTAACAGGTTAAGTAGCTTAAGGAATGTTTTGTATGACCTCAGTAGGTCGACAAAATAGCACATGAGCAACTCAGATCAAATCTACTAAGAGGTTAGCTACCTCATCAAGCCTCTCGTCAGTGCTTCTAGAGGTTCCCTAAGACTATCATCTATGGTAGACAACTCCACTATCAGCACCAATACCAACATTCATACTTAGGTTTATCATTTTTTTCTCATAGATTCAAAGCTCAAAAAAACACTTAAGGAAATTAACAGTTAACAACACAACAATCAAATGAACATAGTAGCTTACTTTGTTTCACACATGCAAAATAGAGTATAATAGAACTTCAACAAGAACTAACTACAATTCACACAAAACCTCCACTTTGATACCAAGATGATGCGAATCGTGACCAAAACAAACAAAGCCAGTCACTGGATGGGTCCAAGCTTGCAGAAAGCTCAAAAAGGGATTAATGGGAAAAGAGCAAAAAGGGAAAATTAAAGAATGAAACAATAAGAAAAACCCACAAAAAGCTCCAGAGGATATGATGCACCAATAGAACTTCCGATTACTCACAACACAATTTGATATGATGCATGAATCGGTCGAGTGAGATTACTCACTATTTATAGGCATTTTTGAATAATTATTATGTAAGCCTATATTAATCAATCCAATGCATAAGTCCGATCCAATTATCTAATTTAGGTACAATCTTCATCGTCTCACTATAAATATCAAGCATAACTTCTAAGTAAAAGTGTCTCCTCTTCCATTCTCTCAACACCATAACTATTAAATATCTCTCTCTCTACAAGATGAAGGAACTAACGTAGGCATCGAAGTGGCCGTACTGGAGCACCCTCCAATGCGCCCAGTAGCTATTTTCTCATGCTGTAAATGTTCATATATCGAAATGAGAATCATCTGTCAACACTTGCCACCTAACCTTGCTTAAGGGAAAGGATAAGAGTGATGTCAAGAGTAAACAAACAATATTTACAAAAGGAAGAAAAGTACTCCAAATTGTATTAAGAATGATCTACCTCCCTATAGTTACAAGTATAAGGATATTTATACCCATAAGTTAGGGAAACTTGCCTAAAAAGGAAAAGAAAAAAAAAAAAGACATTTCTTAAGGAAGTAAAGATCAGGATATAAAAGGGTAAAAATGAATATACAAGAAAAATAATCATTAATGCAACGAATTCTACACATGGTATTATATACGTAGTGATGTGACATTGGCGAGGTTATTAGAAGAAGCGGACAAAACATAAGGACAGCTAGCTTGTCCGAGTAGAGATGGCTTTACAGTTCGGAGTCTCTCTTTCTCGGCTTCTCGGTAAAGAAGATGCTAAGTAATTGGTCAACTCGAGTACAAGAGAGTAATCTTCAATTTGGAACACTATAAAAAGATGCGTAGTTATATGGCTTAGCATGTAGGGTAACTCAGCAAGGAAGTACTTAGCCTCAATAAGGGTCAGCTAGAGCAAAAGGGTTTGTTGAACCAGTCCCTCTAGTCTTCAGGCTCGACTGCAGGTTAAGAGTCTAGCAGCCTGATTCCCATCAACCAGGCTTCCCTAATTCAAACTAATACTTTTACGTTGACATTCAACTTTCGCCCTGTGCTTTGACAACCAATTTATCCCAATGATAATATCATGACCCTCTAATGGTAACACTATTAAGTGAATTGGAAATTCCTTCTCTTATAGCTTAATTCATCCTTCATCTACTACCTTTCGAGCCGATACTTTTTCCCCAATAAGAGTCTTAATTTTGTATGTTGTATCTACTTCAATCACATTAATTCCATTTCCTATTATAAAATTTGACTGGCAAAAGGAATGTGATGCTCCTGTATCGAATAGGGCATAAGCAAGTTGTCTATTTATTTGTATTTGCCTTGAAATATTTAACTATCCTTATCATTTAAAATTCATCCGAACAATATCACCACACACTTAATCAATTCATGATTTCAAAAGTATACATCTTCCCAAGCACAAATCATTTCATATTGATCATATTATAAATTAGAAATTAAAGCCTAGGGCAAGTTACATATCTATCACCAATCCTTCATCTACTTCATCCTCTAAATTCATAAATTCTTATAAGTCATCCTCTTTGTAATAATCATCCAGTAAGTCATCAAATACCTCTACATCATACTTGCTTTCAATAGCAAATATCCTTACAAGAGCAATAGTTGCGCTAAATCCCCTTGTATTCCCAATGCCTACCTACTAAGTTGCATTCTCTCTTTCTCGAAACCTTGACCAAACTATGGGCAATAGCAATTAAAATTCCCTTTTGTCAATATCGTCAATACTTAATATTCTTTAGCTTAGGACAATTTTTAACTATATGACCTGCTTCGCCACATATGTAGCACTTTCCTTTTAGTTGTTCGCAATGTTAGGGATAGTGACCAACACCACACTTCCAACACTTTGTGTGGCTACTCCTACTATAAATATTCCTTGTCAGCATAGGTTAGGCAAGATTGTTCACCACAACAACTAGTCTCTTACTTTGACCTGAACTACTAACACTTGAATAGGATCTTTTAAAAGAAAATCCATGTCAAGATCCACTTCCTACCTTTATATTTTACTATAATGGCATTTTTAGGTGATTATTCTCTAATTTATGGGCTTTCTCTATTACATCATTATAAGTAGGCAGATTACAATCCTGAAGTCTACAATGCATTACAAGTTCAAATCCTCAAATAAACAAATTTTCTTCAAATGTGCATTATCCCTATATAATGATGGTACATACTAAAATAACCTATTGAGCTCAGTTTCGTATTGGATCATACTCATGTTCTTTTTCTTTAAGGAAAATAAATTCTCAAGCATTTTTAATTTAACACTTTCTAACAAGAATTCTTGTAGGAATTCCTCCTTAAACACTTCCTAAGTAATTAGTCCTCAATTAACCTAACTTTTGAATCCTACCAAACGTTGGCTCGTGACTTTAACAGATAAGTCCCATATAATACTTTATGATGGTCTGGTATTCGAAAAGCAACAACATTGCACTCTATCTAATCTAGCCAATTATTTGCTTCTTCAGGCTTACAAGTATCTCCATCAAAATACCAATTAGCCTTAATGAAGTCAGGTAGACGATTTACATCCAAAGTCCCATTTCTCGTAATGTCCATTTCTTGAGGCCTTTTATCTATGGATTTCCCTTAATTAAAAGACATTGAAACAAAGCACCTTATTGCCATATCATTGTGTACATATTCGTGAGCATAAGCTCCATTGGAATAGGTATAGGGGCAACAGGGGTTTATGTTTGGTTTAGAGGGGATGGTGGCTATCCATTTCCAATTAGTTATTGCTAAGGAGGGTTAATTTGTAAGCTCTGTAACTATAGGATTGAATTTGGTAAATAAAGTTAAGGCAATTGGTTAAAGAATCCGATCAAGTCAAATTATAAAACAAAGCTAGAAGCATTAGTAAAAGTGATCACGTAAATCTAAATTTAGGAAAATAAGTCATAAAATAATAGAATATTATAATATCAAATTATAATATCAAATTTTAAGTATATTGCCCGTTATTTTTAAAAAATGCATAAAATGAGTTCCAATAACTAACGAGTCACTACAGATAAATTATATGTATACTAAAAATCATAAAATAACATAAATAATATGTAAAAGTATTTACTTATACTCCATATGTATTTACGTGTAGGTAAAAATACACAAAATTACCTAAAATGCTAAATAATTAAAGAAAATTATAAAAAAAATCAAGGAAAAATAAAAAAAGTAAGGAAGTGTCTAGATTAAGGTTGTGGCGGGTTGGGGTAAGAAAGAAAAAATTGAACAATTAAATTAACGCAACTAGAATGTCAAAATGGAAAAAGATAAAATGAATTGTCAACTAAATTTAATGCAATAAAATCCCCTAGAGCTCTATAAATACCCAAACTTCTTCAAAAGCTCATTTGGTCAATTGGTAGAGTGAAGAAAATAAAGAGAACTGAAATAAGAGAGGACTTGGGTTCTTCTAAAAAATTTCAAAAAACATCTGCAATTAGGGTAATTAGGCCAAACCCACGACCTATTGGAACTAAATCGCCGTTGCCACCCTATACCCATCACCTAGATTGGTCGACACCCCTAGGTATTGGTGGCTAGAAGCCCAATAGCCAAATGAGTTCGATTTTAGCCCGATTTTGTGTAATTTATTAAAATTATTAATTTTATCCAAAAAGATTATGAATTTTATTATTCTAATGTTTTATTGTATGTACATTTAAGGAAAAATATTGGTTTGATTTAATTATATTTGAAAATATATAGTACTTAAGAAACTGCATAAACTCAAACATGTTTCGATTTAGAAATAAATAGTTTTAGGAGTGTATTTTTAGACTCAAAATTTTACTGTAGACTGCTGAGGGGTTAAGAATAATGCTATGGAAGCCTTTTTTTAGAAATGAATTTTCAAAATTTTTAAGTGATTTTTAGGCCTTTAAAATATATATTTATATAATTAGTGATTTTGGGGGGTCAATTAATGATTATTTGAGTAATTACTGATTTAGTGCATAATTAAGTATTTTAAGATATTCATATCTAATTTAGTATGATAATTGCAGTATTTAACATATCTAATATAGTATGATAATTGCGGTATTTAAGGTGTTAGATGTGATTATTAAGGGTATTACGTAGTAATATATGTAATTTTAAGAGTATGTAGAATTGGGATTATGATAAATATAAAATAATAAGTTAAAATGGATAATATAATAATAATAATAATAATAATAATAATAATAATAATAATAATAATAATAATAAATATGGTATGAAACAAAAATTTAGGTTATTATATAAAAAATGTAAAATTTTCTCATAGCGAGAGTAAATTCAGTATATAAATAAAGATTAGAGTATATCGTATAGACTAGAATATTAATTAATGACCAAAAGTGAAACTTAGGTAACTTGAGTCTAATGTGATTAATTTCACAATAGGGTTTAGATTGTATTTTTAGGATTTACGTATGATACTTCTAGTTGAAACTGATTTAGAACCTAAATCGGAACTAGATTTAGAAACCAAATCTTAAACAAACTTAGAATGAATCAATAATAAATGCTATGTATATATGAAGAATTAAGTTAAATCATAACCTAGAGTGTATATATATATATATATCATCAAGATATAAATACTAAACGCGTATTTATATTATAGGACATATAGAGACCAGTCTACCTACGACAAGTGAGTGAGCAAGCAAGCGAACTAAGGATTCTAAGTAAAATGGGTTTAATACTTCATCATATTTTGGAGTACTATTTTAAAGTTCTCGGAGGCTGAGGATTGTATATGACTATGTTTGTAAGTAGTTATATATGCACATGTTTGTAAGTAGTTATATATGCACATATTTGTGAAATTGATTTCGTACTAAAATCTATGTTATGTTTGGCGATTGATGTGAATTAAATGGTATGAAATTATTTGATCACCCTAAACCTTACCTAATCATAGCCAACCTAAATACCTTAATTAGACATGCATTGTAACCTTTTAGGGGATCATTAGGATTCTCCAACCAAACACCGATACCTTAAAAAAAGATAGCATTAGATAACATAATGATCTTTTCCTCATTCTTAGCCAAACTAAGTGATAAGAGATGAGGTCGTGATAAGAATAAGAGCAATAGTTTGAAGGATAGTCATAGAGTGAGCGGTGTCTCCAATGCATAAACCTAACTTTGGTTGTAAACTATTGTATAAACATGAAAACTCCTAAACCTGGATTAGAGCGGGTGAAATTACTCTAATTTCACAACAGACCGGACCACATTATATTATGGCACTTGCTTACTGTATTTCATATAATTAATTGCTTAATAACCTTATTTATGTTTGTTATACATTCATAAGTCTCCAATCTAACTTATTGAACTGTGGTTAATCATACCTTTATAAATTTTCTTACAGGTTCTGACTGACATGCCATGATATAATTATCCCGAGGTCAGTTCTCTTTTGAAGCTATAAGGAGTGAGGATCAAATGGCTATACAATCAAGTCTTTTAAATTTCTTATTAGTACTTTTAGGCTTATGAACTAATATGTGATGTGTAAGTTAGCTAACTATTGTAATATGTAGAATCTCTTAGGAATTTTACGACAATGTGAATGTAATTATATATATATATATAACACTTAAGGATCTTTAGCTTTTTAAGTACTGAGCTGTTTACTTCAAAGCGAGGAGTCATGTATGTCTTATGTAAATTATATCTATGATAGGGACTATAAGGTTAGTTACTATCATAGGTTGGTTTACACAACGAAACTATTGCTACTATACAGCTTCAGGGCATAACACAGTTAGTGGTGGTGTTTAGATTGTAGTAGGTTAACTTTTGTTATTATTACCATTTCTAGCTTCAACCATAATCTTACATTTAGGTTATTATTTTCGATCAACCCTGCAATTTCATAAATTTTCAATAAGTTCATTTATTAAAGAAGGTACATAGTTATTTACAATTACCAAATGCTGCTTAGCACATATTACGTGATTAACACAATTAGTAGATATCCATTCATAATTCATAATATAAAAAGATACTAACCACTATAGATCCATTTATGAGATAATACTTGATATACATTGATACTACTTTTATATACAAATGATAAAGAAAAGATACGACCCAGCTTTTACAAGATTACATACAAAAGATTTGTATAAACTCAATATTTGCAACCCTTCATACAATAGATGATACATACAAACGTTATACATTCAATCTAGAAACTGAAAACATAACAAAAGCAAAAGTACATCAAAATGTCAACTACACTAAAAATAAGTAAAGTCCATTAAAATTTTCCTGATATACCAAAATCTTGCTATATATCATCCTTCCCATTACTAGCTAGCTTGTATCACCAATCCACTAATTACCAGCACTAATGAAGCTAACTAAAGTCAACAAGTCTTCTAAAGGAATCTAGTCTACATCTCCCCCTATAGTGCTAGTCTCACTATCTATCTCATCATCAGCCTCACTACCTAAACTTATCTATACAATCTTTAGGGTATCAGGTATTACAATAATTTCTTACACACTATTATGGCTTACTTCTTCCTCAACAGCAACATCCTAGGCTGGTGCCACGCTCAAATCATTGGGTAAGTCTTTTGCGGGATCCTCCTCCTTTAAATCCTCTTTTAGCTCTACAGGTTCATTATTTACAAGATTGTATACATAGTCATCAGCCGGTTCACCCTAAGGAAGTATCTCAACTACATCTTCATTAAGGTTAAATGGTTCAAGCCGCATATTGTACTCCTCAAGTAAAGGATAGGGAGATTGAGAAAATTAGTCTACAATTCCCTCTAAATACAGTATAGAAGTATGAAATACTCTTAGAGGGGTTTGATCAAAACCTATAAGATAAGGTCAACTTGGTTCAATTCTAGCTAGGAAATATAAGATAGGTATCACCATAGATATTATCCCCAATCTTTGCATATGTCAATCCTCAAAAGCTATAGTAGAGGTACATCGATCAAAATAATGTCCCAACTCTAGAATCATAAGTTGCTAGGAATCTTACAAACTATAGGATAATCCCTTAAAATAGTTATCAATAATGTCATCTATAGTCACGAGCAAATTCCAGTCAACCATGTCTAGGAGTAAATGTTACATCCTAGTCCTATCATCTATAGGAGTTTCTTCCCCATGCCATTTGAAATCTACCAGTATTCCAAAGCAAAGTTCTACGATCCTGTTAAGCAAAGTAACGATTAGCACATTAATAAGTCTATGTTATAGTTTATTTATTCTTATAAATTAGTAATCATATATATATAGATATCCTACATCTAAAGCTTTTACTACCCATTTGCTACCCACACTCACTCATCATATAATGTCTATCAAATTTTTAACTTATACGCTTCAAAGGTAGTTCCTACGAATTGTGTTTTGACACTAACCAAGAGCAACCATGCCCCGAATGCTATCAAGTCATAATAGTCCGCCATATATATCAATTTTATGCTAGAAACTATCCACTCAATTACTAGCATAACCTTGATATACACAAGGCTCATACGACAAACTACCCTAAAGCATTTACAATTCACAAATATATTAACATTTATATTCATAACAAACTTATATTTACAACAAGTTTAAATACATAGTATTGATAAAAGGATATAAGTAATTAATAAAACTTAGAAGTAAGAACCCAACTAAAATGCCCAAATGATCTAGTTAATCCATAAAGAACAACAAGTTCCAAAAACATAGTCCTCATCAATTTTGCCTCAATCAGATCTAAATACACCCTTTTTACACACTTGGAGGTGATCGTCACATGGTATGATTACTAAAATCCTACAAGCAAATCTATAGCAGAGTGAGCAAACCATAGCTTAGTAAGAGATAGGAGGGAAAAAGCATATATAAGCAAAACAATACAACCAAGTTATCAAGCAATTATTATATGTAATATATGAACAAGTAATGTGTCATTTACAAGACATTATCCAATCCAATCCATTGAAAGGGTAGAGAAATTTCACCTACTCTAACCCAGGGTAAAGAACTATGATATGATGACCACAATGCCAATCATGAAGGCTACGAAGCCTTCTTTGGCTAATATTGGGCTTATACAATGCAAACTCCTAGTCTACTCGTAAATACCTTTGAACCCAATGTCCCTAACCTCGCCACAACTTCCTCTCCTACCACTTAGTTCGACCAAAGGTAGCAAAAGGCCATTTTACTGCAACTTCATCGAAGGAGTCAGATTTTAGCTGAAGAAGCCTAATCGTCTCCTAGTAGGATGTAATGCATATCCATTTATAGTTTCAATTCATGTTTAAATTAGTTTAGTCAAAGTTGATCAACCAATTCATAACACACCAAACAAGGTCAAGCAATACAGTAAAATGTGTAGCTCAGTTACCAATTAATATCTCAATAACTAAGCATAGGCATAACATGCGTACATAAATCCCACTTGCTTGTACTGAATCTCACTCCTATTGAAGCTCACTCTAATAAGTCTGTAACGTCAGTGTTCTTTTCACTTAGAAGTCCTATACATATCAAAACTAAGGTTTAGTTATTTTAAGATTTACGAAAACGTTAAGGTTTTATGTAATTCTTTGTATTATTATATAATTTTGTTGAAATACTATTTATATAGTTATTTAATAGAGTTACTTATATATATATATTTATATATACACACATTATATATACTTCCAAAGTGTATTACTTGCATTTTAACAAGGCATACACACATATGTATACATATACTTAAGTATTATATTCTCTTACATAGGTTATATTAAACTATTTAATATTATTAAATATACGTAGTTTTATTATTACTTATAATATATCATTTCGATTGTATCGAAATGTATTTTTCATTAGTCAAATTATGTTTTAATTGTGGAAAGATCGTCATAGGACGATATTTTCCATAATATGATAGAAATATCTATTTTGTTACCTAAAGCGATCTAGATTTAATAAAGTCAGTATCATTATGCTCAAATGAACTCGACAATACATAGTATAAGTTTCATTTAAAAGATAATTCCTAAAGAATATTTCTAATCCTAGTATACAGATAAAACCATATAGCAAGTAAAATCATATTATTATCATATTATCTAATTAAAGTATACTTTTTCACATTAATTCTAAGTTAGACATAATAATATGCATATTGCTTACCCCTAACATGTGTATATCACAACTCAATTCATATAATATTACAAAATTATTAATAAGTAATTATACTTGACTAGAATTCATGTAATCATGTTTTAATCAAATAATTAACATATTTAACCTATTATTACTAAATATATGTCTTGATTACTAATCTAAGCCATTTAAATAGGAAAATTCATAATAAATAGCATAGATCATAAAATAATTCTATGAAAATTTATATGAACTCAAAAAAAATATGGAATTCAACTAGCAACTGGTTTTATGTTATCGAGTTTATTGCCTATATATGTAAAATTTCATTTTTGTCCCTAAATTATGATTAATTAAGCAAGTAATATGATATTTACATAAAATTAATCCTAACTTGTTTTGACGTCATTGCAAACATTTGGAATTAATTGAATCCCAATTTCATCAATTACTTCTCTAAAATCAATTTATTTAATAAATTGCCTTATTTTTAGCCATTTTTAGGTCCAAAAATGTAATAAATATTAAACATATATAAAGTCAAAATTGGGAAACATAGCAATAAAATAGATGTGATATGTATTCTATAAAAAAAAAATTGAGTTCAAAACAACATCATTTAATATATTTATTTTCAATTTCAAAATTTGGGTAAACAATACATTAGTTAATAATGTATATAAAATATTCATAATTTTCCAAAAATAAAATTACAGCATGAAAGTACACTAAAAATAATTTAGGAATAATTTTTTATATATTTTTCTTAATTTGTTTAGTATTTTTAGATAATAGGGAAAACACAAGGCAAAAAATTTGACTTAGTGTCCATCGAAGCTCCAACCACTCGACAGTAATGAATATATATTAGTCGAGCTAAGCAGTGGGTGAATTGGTGGTGGCTAGTATAGTGTAATAATAAGTGTTGGTTTGGTTGTGGAAACGTCTTAGGTTAGTAGGTCCCCCAATTTTCTTTTTTTTTTTTCCTAATTTCCTATTAATTTTTTCAATTTTTCCTCATGACTACTAGACTACTAAATGTTCAAAATGGAGGCAACTGATTTATTTATAGTGTTTGGTGGTGATTGAAATTTTTCTTAGACCTTAACTAATTTTTCTTTTATTTTAATGTATAAAAATCAAGTGGATTGTGTCACTTTTTTGGTTAATTTTCTTTTGATGTGACTACTTGATGCTTTTTAGGCTATTGCACAATTGATTATAGCAATTTCCAAGTAGTTCTTGGCAATTTGAATGAGTTTTAATTGGTTTTTGGTTAAATTATTAGTATTTTGTATATATTATATTAATATTTAGTATATTTACTTATACATGTATATATATCCTATATATATGTGGTACACATAATGTGTAATTATATGCATATAATCGTATTTCTATCGTATCTTTGATTTTTAAGATATATTTTTTATTTAATTTTTTGAATTTATTACTTATTACTTATATTTTTAGGTTTTTAGGTTAATTTAACTATATAATTATTATATATACCCAGTATATTTATAAAAATACATATATATACATATATTATATTGTGTTATATTTTTTATTTTTATAACTTAAATAATTATCTCTTAGTCTTCATTTTAGGCTTAATTTTAAGGATTAGAGCAAGTTTTACGATAAATTGAATAATTGTATTTCTAAGATTAAAATTAGAGTTTCGAAAACTTATTTCGAAAATCTAACTTTATTGAGCTACTTCAACTAACTTTTTTAATTTAATTATAAAGTTTGAACTCGATCGGATAAAATTTCTTGAAAGCCCTAAATCCATATACACTTATCCTAAAAAAGATTTTAAAGGTTTACAAGAGAAATGATGTAAATATTGAAGCGGCTGAGCCGAGTACCCTCAAGAACCCCCTATAGCTCCCTCCCTCTTTTGTTTTTTCTTTATTTTGCCAGTACCCAAACTCATTGGCACCATCCACCGGAAATTACAACTTACTGCCATGGATTCTAAACAAATTCCCAAAATGGAGTGAGTTTTAAGCATTTTCCACTCGCGATAAATTTTGCCAAGTCCGTTATCATCACAATCTTTGGGTCTCAATTCTTTCTCCAAGTCCGAAGTAGGTCGATCGATGATTTACGGATTAATTATGATTTTTGGAATGTCTCTTGTCTTTTGCTTCAAATTTAAACAAATTGGTTGTATGATATGAACCCTATGATGTGTGAATATGTATTTGGGGGATATGAGATGCTGATGGATCGCGGTTTGTAATTTTAAATTATTTAGTCAGTGTTCTGTGGTGGTTTGCGATGGTTTTGAATTAATCAAATCTAAGATTGCCAACGTGGGAAACTTTAAGAGGCATTATTGCATACAGTTAAGGATGAAAGCGGTGCTAACTCCTATATATTTGATTATGTAAAACCTTGGATGCCCGGCGTACATCTCTTTTCTCTCTTCCTCTCTCAATCCAAATTCCGCTTCCATCAGGTTATCCACAAATCCGACCGTATCATAATCAGAAGGAAAAGACAGCATTAGCAAAGCTGTATATATCTCTGGTTTAGATGTCTACAGGAGCTAGTGGAAGGATTTCGCGGGAAGACATTACAATCGGTTTCAAAACCTCGTGAAACGGTGTCTTCAACTGTACATGAATCAGAAAGAAGTCGTGGAAATTCTACTTGTACAGGCTAAGATAGAGCCTAGCTTCACTAAGCCTGTGTAGCAAAGAAAAAAAAAGAATAACTATAACTACCAGAATTGTAGTTGAAGTCCCAAAGTTCCACTTGTACGTCGATGAAATCCTGGAAGAATCCACGTTCCACGATTGTAACTACATCCCACGGACCCTTACTTTTTGAAGGCCTAACATGTGGGAACGAGGCAAAGAGAATGCTCCTTTGGGATGGCATTCTTTTTTCGTACAGACCTGAGAGCTGTGATTTTCCAGCAATTGTCGGGGGACCTTTACTGCAAAGCTGATTCAGTAGTAAGTCCAAACTAGAGAATGCTTTAGGCATGTATAATATGAGACAGTCGCAATAAGACATCGATTTGTACCAAATTCGCAGCTCCAAGCTCCGAGCTCATGCGGAACGTTCATCGGCCATTAGATGCCGGACATTGAGACACCCGAGCAGCTTATCCAAATGATTCCAAGCTCTGTAAGATAAACAACTGCAATGCAGTAAAGCGACATGATCCGAGCTAGTTTCCTTTATTTGAGCTATTTTCACTAAACGTCGAGCTAAACGTCGAGCAACGACTGCGTTGAACCGTTCAAGCTCCTTTATTGCCGGACCAACCTGCACCTAGCTCCGCTGGACTTCAATAAATCCAATTGAGTAACTCCTGGCCAAGCCAAACACTTTTTATGTCCCTTCTCCGACCTCCTTTCCCCAGGTTCAATGTCAAATCCGAGCTAGTTATCTAGCATGCGTGAATCCGAACTACACACGTTCTGACCTCCACATGATGAAAGCTGAGGTACATAAATCTCTCACTTTCAGCTTCAAAAGCCAAGCTGCAACTTGTACCTGAGAGATATCGATTCATCCAGTAAAATCTGAATCCAATGGGGGATTATTTCTAAAAATTTCTGTGATCGCACGTAGCCCCGTTCACAAGGAAAGAAAAACAGAATAGAGAATGGATAAGTTCATGGTTCCAAGCCACTTTAGTGAAGATCTTAAGCATGGATCGACTTCTGCAGTCCATTCTTCATCGAGAACTTCAGACAAGTCTTCGAAAAGTAATTTATAGACTCCCCTTAGGTCACCTTGAAGGATTGCTCTACCTGGTGCTTGAATTGCTTTAGCATAATTAGAGCATAAATAGCCTGGATTTTTATGGCCTTAGCCAGTTTATCAGAACGTTTCTGAATTGAAGAAATTACACGCTTGAAAGGCAAAGCCTGAGTAGCACTCCGATATCCACAAGCTCCGAACTCCAACAACACAGTGCCAAACACCCACTTAATCCAAGTTCCGTGCATAGCCAAAATAAGCCCGAGCGACTCCTATTGGGTGAAATTTGGGAAGTCACACAATAGCGGAGCAATCCTCCACGCAGGTTTGAGTGGCACGTGCCTCTTCCAAGCTCGTGTCAGCTCTTCTTAATCCAATTTCGATTTGACAAATGTATGCTTACCGAGCTAAAGATCAACCAATCTGACTTATCCGAGCTTCTCCTCAGTTTACGAACTACGCCTCACTTCCAGCAGCTAAACACTTCCTGACTGAAGCTCCACTTTGCAGTAACCGATTCGATGAACAACTAAATCGAGAGGTGATTTGAGCTTGGCGGAGCCGTTGCGGTGAGTATCCGAACATGACGAGCTGAGCGCTTACGAGCAACAGAACCGAGTTTCTTTCTACAAGAACACCCGCAACTCTAGCAAGTAGAGCCGAACTGCTAATTTTAGCTCCCACGCAACATCTGACCTGAATTTCCAAGAATAATTGGTCGGGTAGCTCCTTGGACATAAAAGCTCCAACAAGTAGCAAAACTGGATGTCTGAGCAGTACGCCATGAACAAGGAGTCGTTCGAACTCCTTTTGACCGAATAGCATCTTCGAGCGGTAGCTCCGAGCTCCAAACTCATTGATCAATCTTACTTCTTATCCGAGCTAGTCGTAGCTTGTCTAATTCGAATAGGAGCGTAAATTGAAGACCAAAGCTTCAGTAGTCAGTCAGGAATGCTCCGATCAAGCATGAGTTAACCCGACTATGATGAGTCTACAAGTAACACTTGTAAGGCCTTATTTTTACTTCCGTTTTTGGCTCCCATCTTTTTCCCGATAAAAGGTGATCATCACAGCCCGCAATCATGGAATGCACGTGTTAAAAAACCCTTATCTAAGTCCTATCTCTTTTGGCAAAGCAATACACCCATAACGAGGACAGAGGCCCCCAAATGTTAGTCATTTGGCATAATTCCCACGGCACTGATTCAGCTCTACACAGCTAATGAGTTTCTATTTACATATATTTAATATAGTGATTTTGTATAATTTTTTTAAAATTTAAGTTTATTTTTAAAAAATATATTTAATTAAGCAGAATCTTTTCTTTTTTTCTTTTTTAGGTTTTGAACCGATCTAAAAAAAAAAAAAAAAACAAGAACATAAAAATAAGTTTTACTTAATTCAAAACTAAAATAAATAAGTTATGAAAATTTAAAAATTGACACACCCAAACAATATGATTGTATCATTTATAAGGAGAGATTTTTAAGTTACCACAGCTAGTTACATGACCCAAGGGCATGACCATATCCTTGGTCATGTCATTTTCAATAATGAAAAAAAAAATTAAAAAGAAAAAAGAAAAGAAAAAACCGACCGTGTCAATTGCAATGGCTTTAGTTTTCTGTCTCCTATATAAAGTTTCTTTAAGATATTTTTTAGAGATAACTTTTAGACAACTTTTGGAAAGTTTTTTAAAAAGAACACCCAAGATAGCAAAGGAAATCAAGACTTCAAGATTTATTTGATTTCATGATTCACTCTTCTATATTCCTTTATTTTTATTTTTTTAATACAAGATTACTACTTTATGATGTGTAAAGAATAGATCTTTAGTATCTAGATCTTGTAAAACCTAGATCTATTCATGTGATAAGGATTTTTATTAGATCTGATTGATTCTTTATTTCCTTTCTTGATTCAACTATATGTGCTTCTTTAGATTGTTATTTCCGGAGGTACTGATCTAAATTTTGATATCTTATAAGAGAAGTAAGAGATTTCTTATAAAATTAAATCTAAGCACAGTTGATAGAAATTATTACAAAATTAGAGATAATTTGTAAGATCTTTCTAGAATTTTGATTTGTATTGTAGAGAATTTATTGTACCTAATGAGATTTTAGGTCATGTTATTAAGGAGATATTTTAATAGATAATTTCAAGATTATGGTTAATTGACTTGAAAAAGTTATTAACTTTAATAAAGAGTTTTTCTGGTTAAGAAAGTTTAAAGAAGAAATTAGATTATCTTTAAGAAGAAATTAGGTAAAGTAAAGATTTAGATATAATTTTCAAATCTTGAATTCTTTTATACTTTTATTGCTTTCTTGTTTGAGTTTTTGAATAATTTTTAATTAGTTGATAATTTATTGGTTGTTGCAATTTAATGTAAGTCATGGAGTAGTCGACACTTGAACATCAAATGAGCCCAATAATGAAAAGTGTCGACTACTCAACATTCGTAACGATTTATTAAATCTTAGTAGATTTATGTCTATGTCCCCTTTAAGATGAGAATGAGAACTCAAAGACAAATTAAGGCTAGAGAAACACCCTTCTCCTTAAGCTTATAGACATATAATTTGCTATTGAGCTACTCCTTAATAGCTCTAAACCCTACACACCATAGGCAACAAGCAAATCACAAAGCGTTAATCCCTAAGTCTAATATTTGACGAATGATGGGAAAAAGATATCCTTAGATCTCTAAGTTCTAAGAAAGGATGACAAGACGAAACGCGCTAAGCTCTTTTAAAGGTAATAAGAACAAAAGCTATAATTCCAATGAAAGGATGACAAGCTATTAAGGAAGCTCTAAGCCGTCAATTGGCAATGGCCATAATGCTGTAAGTCTAATAAATAGACAAGAAGCCACTTAGAAGCTCTAAGCCATCAATTAGCAACGAGCATAATGTTATCAATCTAACAAATGGATGACAAGATACTTGAAAACCCTAACCACTAAATGGTGACGGGTTAAATTCTTCGATCCAACACATTATACGGACGATAGGTAAATAAGCCTAATGTCCTGTATCATTAATGGACTCGGGGCCATTCAGCCTCTTTAGGCCTTCACTCCTTCAAGCTCTCTAGCCTCTTCAAGCCCTTGCCATTTCAGGCATACAAGCATCTTCAAGTGCTCAAATTTATCCTAACCTTCGCCTCTTCAAGCCCTCAATTGCAGACTTTTTAGAGTTACTACAAAATCGGCCTCTCTAAGTACTCTCTTTGCCAAACTTACCACCAAAGAGAATAGAGGGCAAGTGTTGATGGACTTTTTTTTATAACTACACCGTTGGCTTATATTACCAGCCAACTTAAGGCCAACCTTAAGGGCCCCATTCGAGTATGCATATCAACTTAACTACTATAAATAAGGAAGAAGAACCCTAGGTAAAGGATTCTCTCTCTCATTTTATCTGTCTTACAATTTTATTCCAATATAAGAGGGCTAACTTAAACATCGAAATAATTGCACTAGAACATCTTCTGGCACCCTATGTAGTCCTTTTTATGTTTTATAGGTACCCCTATACCAAAACGAAAAGCTATTATCAATAGTAATAAAGTAAGGTAAATAAATAGTAAATATGGATAAAAAGCATGATAATGGCCCTCACCTCTTGCATATAAGATATCATCATAACATGTTTCCAAATGAAAATAAAGGGTATGTTTATAAAGTAAATTAAATAAAAAAATAATTAGGTAAAATACCAAGATATGATAAAAGTACCTTATAAAACATGGTAAAATACCCCATAAATATCACATCAACTCTACAAATGTCAAACAAGTAATTTCATGTCATAAAATTATCCAACAACTTATAAGGAAAGCAAACAAAAATTTATAAGATTAGGAAATATCGTAAAATTATTAAAATATGTTGATAACTTCTTCAAGAATTCACCAAAAATTATACAAGTACTAAGAAATGCTGAAAAATTAACTGGACACATGTCTTAAGATCAGGAACACGTAATAATTTTTTCATGAATTTACACTTATTAAAATATTAAATAACTTCTTCAAAAATTCACCAAAATTTGTACTCTTGTCTAAAAATTGTGAAACTTTAATTGAGACATATAAAAATATAAGGAATATGTGCCTAATTTTCCCTAATTTTTAGATACATGTACAATTTAATATTAATTCTTGAGCACCATAAATACCCTCTCTTAATTTCAAAAATTCACACCACTCAAATCTGGCCTATTAAATTTAGGGAAATTTTTATAGACCTTCTCACATTCCTCCTAAGAATTTAGACAAAGTTGGAATGGTGGTAGCCATCACTAAGTGGTGGTTTGGGCCATTTTGATGATTTTAACTTCAATAATTTTGGACCTTTCAATTCATATTATTTCAAAAAGTCATTTTAGCTATAAGTACTCTAATTATTTATTCTAGTAGTAATTTTTCTAGAATTAATTTTGCATATTTAGTATTTTTTTAAATATTTTTTACAAGGTTCTTCCTATTTTACTAAAATATACTGGTTTTAAAGAAAAGTTGTAAAACCTTATATATTAACTTCCTCAAACCCCCAATTTTTTTCTCATACTTTCCTATATCTAATATGACATTTTGGTTCCATCCTCAATAATTGTTAAATTATTTTCTAATTTCTTGAGTATTTTGGTCATATTTTCACTTAAAATGTTGAATATGAAATAAAACATATAATATATAAATACTCTTAAATAATAGTCAGTACTAATTATCATATATTTTAAGTTTTCTATTACCTTACTTTACCATTTACAAAAGCTATGCAATAATAATATCTTATCTTAGTTCTTTTATACTAATTATCCTAAAACTACATTCCAAAATCTCAATACATATATACACATCATATATAATAAATGCATTCTTAGTAAAAGTTAAGTTTTCTTTTCTGAATATTTGTTCTTACTTCCTTTATAAGTACATATTAAAGTAATAGGATCTATAAGACAATACAAAAATAAAATTATTAATTTACCATCACCATGATATAAAGCAACTGAACTCTAAAATATAACTAATAGGAAACTTTTTATAGGATATCAACTCAACTCTCATGAGGATATTAGGCATCCACAATTCTAGTAAGTGGTCTATCTCATGGTAGTTTTTAATTATGATAAAAGGAGTTGTAAGTCGTTATATTGCTTGTACTTGTAATTAGTTGTTTGTACGCATAAAACAAATGTTAATATAAGGACCATGGCAAATGATTTGTACTACTTGGCTTAAGTATTTAATGTTCTACCATTGTTATAGTTCACTATTTGATCACCTAATTAAACTTGACTAATGTAATACCTGGCCCTAAAATCAGTACATGCATTGCATTTCTGCATTTTGCATTTTTCCCATCAACATTACCCTTCTGGTGAGGAAATAATAAGACTTCATTCTTTTTAGCCTTATAGAAATAAGTGACAAGAAAGGAGGTCGCCATTTAAGTTTGAAAAGTATCATGGATAGGCTAGAATGGGTATAGAAGGAACAAGCGAATGTCCATTGCACATCCTCGGATTCATGGAAAATCGATCCTATGAAGCATGTGGTTGTGGCATAGTAAAACTCCTCAAACCCTAGACCAAAGTGGAGTTATTTTCTCTAATCTCACAACGTATCAATCAACGTCATGTAGGTAACACCTTAGCTATTGTATTCACGACACTCTAAAAAGACTTGCTTACCTTACTTGTTTACACATAAGGCTTATTCCTTACCACTTACTGAGGATGTGGTTTCGCTCATACCCTTACAGTTATTCTTTTGCAAGTTAACTTTACTAAATCTTGGGATGGGAGCATTGAGTATGCTTCAATCAATAGAAGCTAACAAACCACATTGCTAAACTATTACAATAGGGACTTTAAGACAATGAAGGTATTGTTCTTGAAGGTTATTAGTAGGTATGCTTTGCTTCCACTAAATGCTACCAGCTCAAATGTAGACCCTTATATATATATTAATGGTGTAACAATAGCTATGGGTCCTATGCTATCATCAATCATTGGTATACGCAGTGGGACTATTACTAATATTGGAACATAGGGCATGATAATCTTAAAGTGGTATTAGAGCATTATAACCATCACACTCCGAATAGGAAAAGTTGTAATGGGCCCGCTATGTAAACTAACTTAAGATAGAAGCTTACCTTATAGATGCTATCGTAGATATAATCTACACAAAGCGTACGTGACTCAACCAGCTTGAAGCATCCATTCTGATACTTATGAATGATCAAACCTATAGTATTGTATAGCTTTACAAAATGCCTATTCTATGTAACTTATTGTCTCATAACATAACAGTACTTTTATAAACATTTCATATTACAATCAGAATTTTTCAAAAGCTACACATCTTAAAGTCTATTTACAATAAGTTGAGGAACTAGTAGGCATCCTATGAAATTCCCAATTAGTTTCCTTAAAACTCAAACGAAAGTCAGAAACCTAAATTCAGTGGATTATTCCCCTCCTTTCCTTTCCTTTCCTTTCCTTTCCCAACCAACAGTACATTAACCTAGGGTGATGGTATCTAAACATCTCAACCATCACTCGTTACTTGCAAAAAAGTCTATGGAGATAGGAGCACAATTAGTTTAATAAATGGGACGAAGTTAGAATAGTACCAAACAATCATAAGCATGGTTATTAATTATGATGAAATACAAGGTAATCAATAACTTTAAACATTACACAATATTATCCAATCTATTGTGAGGTCAAAGAAATTTCATCCGCTCCAACTCGAACTGAGGAGTTTTATCTTGACTCGAATCGAATCAAATAAAACCAAACCTAAGCTTGTACAATGGAGAACACCCTCCCTCTGTGACCACCTTAGAACCACGACTCTCACCCTTACTGCGACCTCCTCATCTGTCATTTAGTTCGGTTAAGGATAGGGAAAAAACTATTTCAACTATTCTCACCGAAGATAGTTGGTATTTAGCCTAACACTTCTAATCATTTCCCCTAACAAGTCCTATAGATGTCCATTTTCGTTAGTAGTCAAATCATTATTAGTTTCAATTAAGGACGACCAAACAAGTTCAAATAATACAATAATGGTGCAATCATGTAGAACAATACGCCAAAGCGACTAAACAAGTTCACATAATATAATAATGGTGTAATCATGTAGAACAATACGCCAAAGAATTCAACTCTTATCACAACAGAATACCAATCATACACATGGCATGCACACAAACAATTAGTTACAATTACAAATAAAGTATTCTTAAGCTTCCAAATACTTTAATACAATATCCTAACAAGTGGTAAAACTACGATCCTAACTTACTTGTCCAGACACTTATTATGGAAGACTCTTGTCCTCAATGGTTTGATTATTGGGAGATCTTGTATATATAAAACCTAAATTTAGTTTTCGTAACGTTACAAAAACATTAGAGTTTTATCTAAAAATATTATGTTAAACGATTATATACATATATATATAAAGTATATTATTATTTTCCTTATATAATAAAATATAGTTTTATTATATAAATTAAGTTAAGTTATTAAATATTAATAATATACACAATTATATTATTACATATAATATATCATTTCGATCGTATTGAAACATGTTTTTAATTAATTAAATCACGTTTCAATTATGATAAGGTTATCGTAATACATAAATTCTCATAATATCATGGAGATATAGATTATATTACTTAGGATTATCTGATTTTAGTAAAAATAATGTTATTGAGCTCGTACAAACCTAACAATACGTATTACGAGTTCTAATTTTGAAGATGACTTCTAAAGGGTATTTCGAGTTTTTGATATACCTATACGTACTTATAATGAATATTATCATATTAAACTTATTTTACGTACTTAAGCTAAATTTTACATAATTTGTCAATAACATATCCCAATTGTCAAATTATTATTAAATATATTACAATTTCACTTTTCATCAAATATCACCGGCATGTATGTATGTAGTTTTTATTTCATTGTTTATTACATTTTAGCCTATTATTACTAAAAACAAGCATCAATTCTTTATTTAAGTTATTTTATTACATAAATTCCTAATAAATAGCTCAGATCACCAAATAATTCTCTAAAAAATTTCTACAAACTCCTAAAAATATAGGGGATTTAGTCATCAATTGATTTTACACTATCGATTTATCATCTATATACTCTAAATTACAATTTTACCTCTAAATTGTATTTAATTACCCAAATATTGTCCTTTTTACACAAAATTATTTTAAACCTATCCTAACATCATTATAATTCACCAAAAGTCAGTATAGGTCCATTTCATCATTTAATTTCATAAAACCTATTTATTTTGCATTTTCACCCTAATTTCTAGCCATTTTTAGGGCTAAAATTACATTAAATATTAAAAATACTCAAATAAAAATTTTTGGCTACATAGAAATTATCTATATATCATTAATATCATACAAAAAAATTTTGGGTTACAAATTACATCATTTGATATATTAATTTTGAAAGTAAAAATTCGAGTGAATAGTAACTTTCTTAAGCCAGTGTATTAAATATTCCAAATTTTTCAAAAATAAAAATATCATATGATAGCATATCTAAAATAACATAACTATAAAATTTTTCATAATTTTTTAGATAAATTTATTATTTTTTAAATTAAACGAAAAAATAGGGCAAAAATTTAACTTATTAGTTCATCGGTACTTTGGTGGCCATAGGGTAGTGGCTACTTCTCGGAAGACCAAGGCACCGAGGGTTTTTTGTGGTGATGGAGTGGTTCAACAGTAAATCAAGGTTTACCCTAGGAACTACCTTAGCTCAATTCTAACTCTGTTTTTGTGTGATTTTTCTAATTTTTACCTATTTTCAAGAATTTTTTTCTCTCTCTATTCTAGTCTCAACTTTACTAAAACTGTAGGGTTCTAGTAGTTTGTAGTATTTGTAGGGTTGAATTGTCGCATGGGATTTTCTTTTCTTTTTTTTTTTCAATTTTTTCCCTCTAACCTAAGCATGAGATGCCTAACTCCCTTTAATCATTTATTGAATAATCAAATTTTAGATCCCACAGCTTGCTACCATAAACTCTAGCAATCTCCATCATTTTAATTGCATTTGGATAAGTTTAATGGATAATTTGGTTAAATATTATTAATATATATATATATATTATGTTAGTATTTGGTTATTTTATTAATAGATGAGTATATATCCTATATATATATATATCATATGTAATTTATATTTATACTCATATAATAATGTTTCTAACATATTTTTATTTTTAAGATATATTCTCTACTTATTTTTATGAATTCAATACATATTATATATAATTATATAATTTTAAGTTAATTTCCGAGTATAATTATTATTTATACTGAGTATAATTATTAAAATACGTGTATACTTATATAGTAAATTATACTATATGATCTCATTTTATAGCTTAATTAACTTATCTCTAAATTTTTATTACATTCCGAGCTCGATTTTAGGGGGTATGATCACATTTATACTATGTTGAATAATCCTATTTCTAAAGGCAAAATTGGGATTTTGGGTTATTATTTTCAAAATCTAACTTCATTAGGTCACTTCAACTAACTTTTCTATCATAGTCATAAAGTTTGGATTCAATCGAATAATTTTTCCTCGAAGGCCCTAAATTTAGATTCAATTCCTCTATATGCAATTTTAGGGCCTCATAATAACCTTCAAGAACAATGCACAAAAAAAAAAAAAAAATGAAATGAAATGATGAACTTAGACTACAATGAGAATGGGTAGCAAGGTAAACATAAGTAATTAAAGTTTAAGACTTAGGTCAACTACTCAAAAGTTAAGCATACGATATTAAATAAAAGACTTAGATCCTAACTTTGAATATTAAGGTTGAGATTGTCTTCTACAGTAAAATATTGATTTTCTTTTGAAGCTCCTTTGATTTCCTTATGTGGTGATTAACTTGCTTTATTTGCTTTGTGGGAGACAAGAATTACAAAATTCACAACAGGCTTCGATTCCAATGAACAAAGAAAGGACAACTTTTAATCTGGTTTTCATCGTTTAGACAACCTATCTTCAACTAAAGTGGACAAGAGGACGAGGACAACAAACCAGAGAATTCCACTAAGTCATGCGACAGCCATTCGAGCAATATAAACAACACCACATGGTTCAGGTTATAATTCTTGGAAAGAGCTTTCTATTATCAACTTGGAAACAATATTCTCCATAGTGGGAGCTTAATTAATTAGCAAGTAATTTTTCACGAGTCATGTGCATGCCTAATATATTTCAAAGAAGACCAGCGGCTTTCAGTTTGTATTAAGGAAGGGTATATTCTTCATCAACGATTCAACATATTTAATACGGAACGTGGATTTAGCAGGTTTAACTTCGACAGGAAACTCAACGGTAATTCCAGAGTTAAGTGATTGAAATATTTGGATTTAAATTCAAATTCATATTCAAATCAAGCGATAAAGGTTTGTTGGTTTTCTAAATTTAAATCAAGTGATAAGGGATAAAGATATGATTTATTTATTTCTTTTTTTTATTTTGTCCAAAACCAAAAACAAACTTCTTTCATACGAACATATCAGTTCGAATGTTTACAAAACAATAGCTGGGCGAGTAATGTGATCGGCCCGAATAAGCTTCGACAAAGGACTTCGGGGATTTCAATCCCAATAGCATAGGCACAAGTCCCTCTTTCCCTAGATTGCAACCCAGTCAGAACATCTACTTGCTTTTCTATTAATGAGTGAAAAAAGAGCATGAAACAAAGGTGTTCTTCAAAGAAAAAATATCAGAAGTCACCGCTGCAATGGACCATCTACTTCCTTTGCCCTGCACACAATTGAAATCTCCACCAATATTTTATCCCATCCCTTTTCCCTCGTCAATAACAGAGCTGCTCTAACTACTTCAGCTTCCGCTACCAAGCTGTCTTCTACCATCAAGCTTTTGCACACAGCATCCTTGAAAGCTCCTTCACTATTACGCGCAACAACACCCAAACCTACTACATTACTTTTGTTACCACAAGATCCGTCACAATTTAGCTTAATTACAGGTGCTTCTGGTGGCTTCCATTGCTACAAGCTCTACGACGTAAGTCGACTACTTTCCTTTTTGCCATCCTGCATCGCAACGCGTTAAAATCTTGAGATTGCTGTGTTAGTAGTAGAGATAAGCTTCCTTGGAGACAATTTGTTGTTATATACACAATCATATCTGTTTCTCCATAAAGACCAATAACACATACTAATCTCACCCATAAATTTCTTTCTCTGTTATTTAGTCATTAGAGATTCTTCATGAAGGGATAACGGCCACCTATCAAAGGACGTAACCTTAGATGGCTTAATTCTAACCCCAAACACCTATGTCCATACGGGATGAGTCCACTCGCACAACGGGAATTAAGTGCTCTGCCGTGTCTTCTCTTCGGCAGAAATCACAACCCCCTGTTGGCTTAACATGCCTTCGACAAAGATTAGCGTTCATACTCGACACATTGTTACACAACCTCCACATAAAATGCTTAACCTTATACATGCATTTAGCATTCCGTAACAGCTTCCGAACATCAGGATCAACAACATGAGATGATGAGGGTATATTCATATCTGACACCAAGTTTGGTTTTAAAAATAGCATGATAAGCCAACTTGACACTATACTCGCTGTCATTCTCTAGAGGCCATCTGATACAATCACTCTCCGAGTTTCTGCCTGTGGGAATCTAAACGATTTTTTTAGCTATTTGTTGAGGGAACAGTTGCGCAATCAGTCTCTCTGCCAATTACCATCTTGTGCACTCAGTAGACCGGAGCAAGCTTCACTCGATCATTTCTATACTCAAAAATTTGCAAAGGCTTTTTCTGCTTATGATTAACAATCCAAGGATGATCCTACACATTAACCTTATCACCCTTCCCAATCCTCCAGCTATAGTTATTTCGCACAACTTCTCTACCCCTCATAACACTCCTCCAAACCAGGATGCTCTACCTCAGGCTTGGGATTCATGAAACTGTCATTTGGAAAATATATTCCTTTAGCACCCTTGCCCATAGCTGATCTGGATTTGTAAAAAACCACCAAGCCAATTTCCCAAGCATATCATCATTAAAAGCTTCTAAATCTCTAAATCCCAAACCTCCCCTCTCCTTTGACATGGCTACACAGTCCCATCTCTTCCAATGTATTTGCCTCCTCTTTCATTTTCTGCCCCCCAAAATCTACTTATCGTGGACCTTACATCGTTGCACCAAATTCTTAGAAATTTGAAAATAGCCATGTAATATGTTGGTACTGCAAATGCAACTGATTTGATGAGGACTTCCTTTCCTCCTTGCGATAGAAGAGCTCCTTTCCACCCTCGAATCTTGTTGCCAATCTACTCTTTAACTGACGCCAATGCTGCACACTTAGATTGCCCCCCAAAGGGTTAACATCCTAAGGCAATTCCTTGTGCTGTTTTGAGGTGTAATTCCCATTCTGGTACAAGTGCTGCTTCCTCTCGTCCGGAGTATTCCTGCTGAAAACAATTGCCGATTTCGAAAATTGATTGCTTGACCTGACACACTACAAAAGATAAGAGAATTTCTTTGAACTAGGTAAGATTTTTCTTGCTGGTATCTAAGAAAAACAAGGAATCATCTAAAAAAAGAAAAGAAAAGGTAAGTCGGTTCCAAACATGCTCTTTTAATCTTTATCTCTCTTATCTCATTTTCATTAGTTGCTTTTGTGATTAATCTAGAAAGAACATCAGCCACTAGAAGGAATAAATATGGTGAAAGGGGGTCTCCTTGTCTAATGCCTCTTAAATGTTGTATTCTCTGGACTATCTTCCCATTAAGCATTAAGTTATAAGAAATCGATTCTAGTGCACTCATAATCCACTCCACCTACTTTACATGGAACCCCTCTTTTTAAAGTACGTTCTCTAAAAATTTCCAGTTGATGCTATCATAAGCTTTCATCATATCTATTCTGGATAGCACAACAACACTTTTTTCTTCTCTCTTTTAACTTCAAGTCTTGCAAGACTTCGTGGGCCACCACTATATTATCCTGGATCAACCGGATTGGGACAAAAGCACTTTGGAGAGGGGTTATGATACCATTGAGGATGGGCTTTAAATGGCTTACCAGGACCTTAGGAATGATTTTGGCTGAAAAATTACATAAACTAATGGGGTGAAAATGACTTAGTGGATTTTTTACTTTGGGAATCAAAACTAAATCAGTTTCATCGAACATAGAAGGAATGATATCTGATGTCATAAAATGCTGAACAGCTTCAAACGCCATAGATCCTAAAACATTCTAATAATTCTGAAAAAAAGTACCTGTAAAATGGTCTGGACCTGGTGCTTTAACTGCCCCAAGTTGGAAAGCTGCCTCTTTGATCTCTTCCATTGACACATCCTTAATCAGCTGCTCATTCATCTCCTCACTTATTAGAATCAGAATATTCTCCCAGACCTCTTGTAAGTCCTCAATCCTTATTAAAAATTTCTGTGTAGCAATCAACAAACATGTCCAACAAATCATCTTCATCCTACTCCGTCCTTATTTCTGACTCGTAGGATCTTATTCTTTGCTCTCCTCCTCATTGTGGTGCAATGGAAAAACTTGGTGTTGCTGTCACCATATGACAACCAATTTTCCCTTACCTTTTATTTCCAAAATAACTCCTCTTTAGTCAAAACCTCTTCAAGTGCTCGCTGCAATTCTTCCTCCTTCACGTCATCAGATTCTTCCTAACCTTTACCTTGTTCCTCTGCTAACAAATCATTAATCGATCGGCCTCTCTAGCAAAATTAGAGCACCTTGATACTTTAAAACTAAGAAAGAGGAGACAATATTATGACAACACCAGAATTATATATTTGAGAAGATTTATTTGGTTGTTTGGTAGAGTTTATTAAGAGCAAATTTTCGGTATTTTTTGAACAAATATTTTTAATATCTATCTTTAGATTTGGATTTCAGTATATGAAGATAAAATTGAAGAATAAGCCATATCTCAAAATATCTCCAACTAGCCGTTTCAGCAGAAGAGATGTATATAGTTTAAAGTGCAAAAGACGAAATCTGACATTTTCATACTCTGCTATAGTGAACCGCATCCAGAGATACTCCAAGACTAGTCTACACTAAAATTTTCATATTTTTTATTGTTCTTTTTCAGCCAAACGTTTGGAGGATTTATAATTTGTTTTCCTCGTGTATTTGACAATATTTTGAGAGTTAGGTTTTAGAGAGTTTCATTTGTACCACTATAGTTTTGTAGTTAGTTTCAGTCAAGCTATATAGGTAGAGTAGAGCAATTGAAGCTAAGAGTTTTGGTAGGTTTTTTGTAATCTCTCACTTATTTGATTATTGGATATAATGGAATGGCATTGTTGTCAAAAACTAGATCCCAATAATGGAATTGGAAGAGTGAATATAGATATAAAGTTGAACCATTATAGATTGTTAATCTTTTTTTCTCTTCTCTTGCAAATTTTACTTCTCGCACTTTATTGTTGTTGAACTTAAATTGCTTAACATGCCATTAATTAAGTAATTCAAAAGTATTTTCAAAATTATGAAAATTTTTCAATTTTCATATAAATAACCAAATCACCCTTGTACTCATAATTACTTATTTTGAGACCATATATATATATATATATATATATATTATGGCATATGCTAATACATATAATAAATTTATTTTTAAGCATTAATTAAAAAAATCTAGACTATATTTTATTAAGTATTACTTTTTATACATAAACAATATACATGTATTGCCATTAAATATAATATATTGTATGGCATACATGTTTATACATATGTATTTACATACATAATAAATAAAATAATATAACTACAATATATTATGACAGTGTTATATATTATATATTATACACGTTATATGTGAGTTTTTAAAATTGTGTTTAGGATAACTGAGCTAAGAAAAAATTATCTAATTGAGTCCAAATTTTATGACTAAAATAGAAAAGTTAGTTGAAGTTATATAATATAATTAGGTTTTGAAGGTAACGACTGAAAATCTCGATTTTATTGTGTAAATATAATTGAAATCCTTAAAATCGAGCTTAGAATGTGATAAGAATTTAGAGATAACTTAATTAAGTTATAAAATGAAATAATATAGTATAATTTACTATATGAGTATATATATATTTTTATGAGTAAAAAATATAAATAATAATTATACCAATAAATTAACCAAAAATTACATAATTATATATAATATGTGTTGAATTCATAAAAATAAATAAGAAATATATATTAAAAATAAAAGATATGCTAAAAACATAATTATATGAGTATAATTATATGTTATACGTGATATATAGAGGATATATACCCATATATGGATAAAAATCACTAAACATTAATAAATTAAACATAAATTATCAAACTACACTAAATTAATTCTTAAACCTATCCAAAACATGTAGAAAATTCTTTGGAAAATTTGGACAGTAACATGGCATCTATCTAAGTTAGATTTTGGATGAGTCAAGGGTAAAGATCCAAATCAAAGACACCTCATGCTTAATTGCTTAAAAAGGAAAAAAATTTGTTTAGTCAACTTTGGACATTATAAATAAGAAGAAACTCTAGACGTGTAATGTTTGGCAATCTAGAATCTAGGGGAGTGAGAGAAAATTTTAGAAAAACTAAGAGAAAAATAAAAAAAATTGTAAAAATAGGGGAATTACCAAGTTCAGTTGGAAACTGAACCAATTAAGTGTTTGCTATGGAACCCGATCGCTCACCACCAGTCCAACACGTACCCAGTCTGTCCGACAAGTCTCCACCACCCTATGGCCACCGAAGCACCCAATAATAGGTTGGTTAAACTTTTTCCCTATTTTTCAATTATTTTTAAAAAATAATAAATCTAACAAAAAATTTTTGAAAAAATTTATATTTAGATTATTTTAGATATGCTTTTGTGTGATATTTTTATTTGTTTTTTAAATTTTGAATATTTAACACACTTGCTTAAGAAAGTCACTATTCACTCGAATTTTGACTTTCAAAATAAATATATCAAATGATGTGGTTTTTACCTCAAAATTTTTGTGTAAGATACATATATATATATATAGATAATTGCTATATAACTAGATTTTTCATTTGAGTATTTTTAATATTTATTGTATTTTTAGCTCTAAAAATAACTAGAAATTGGATGAAAATGTAAAATAAATAGGTTTTTTGAAATTAATTGATGAAATTGACATATAAGGATTTTTGGTGAATTATAATGATGTTAGGATAGGTTGGAAATAATTTATGTAAAAAGGATAATATTTGGGTAATTACATGCAATTTAGGGGTAAAATTGTAATTTTGAGTATATATATGATAAATCGATAACATGAAACCAAGTGATAAGTAAATTACTCATATTTTTAGAAGTCTATATAAATTTTCAGAGAATTATTTAGTAACTCAACCTATTTATTACGAATTTACATAATAAAATAGCTTAAATTACAAACAATGACATATCTTTAGTAATAATATGCTCAAATGTGATAAATATTGAAATTAAAACTACATATATACATCCTAGTCAAATTTGATGAAAAGTAAATTTTTAATATTTTTAATGATATTTTGACTACCGAGATATATATATATATATATTAGGGTTAGATAATATCCATATTATAAAGTTATATTGACAAATTCTATAAAATATAGATTAATTGTATTAAATACGTATAATATGATAATATTTATTTACATACATATAATTAAGTTAGTAATTCGAACTACTTATTAGAAGTCATCTCTAGAAATAGAACTTATAAAATGTGTCACTAGGTTTGTACGAATCTAATAACACTATTTTTATAAAAATTGGACAATCCTAGGTAATATAATCTATATCTTTATAATATTACAAGAATTTATGTATTATCATAACCTTACTGTAATTGAAACGTGATTTAATTGATTAAAACTACGTTTCGATATAATCGAAACGATATATTATATGTAATAGTACAACTACGTATATTATTAATATTTGATAACTTAACTTGACTTATATAGTAAAACTATATATTTTATATAAGGAAAATGATAATATACTTATATATATATAATCGTTTTATATAAAACCCTAATGATTTCATAACTTTTATGAAAACTAAACTTGGGTTTTGTATATATAGAATTTCCTAATGATCAGATTGTTCACAACTCGAATCTTCTACAGTAAGTATCTGAACAGGTAAGTTGGGATCGTAGCTTTATTATTTGTTAAAATACTATATTAAAGTATATGGAGACTTAAGAGTACTTCTATTTGTGATTGTAATTAGTTGTTTACGTACATATTATGCGTGTGATTAGTATTAAGTGGTGACAAGAGTTTAACTCCTTAGCATGCTATCGTACATGATTGCATCATTTTTGTATTGTGTGGATTTGTTTGGTTACCTTAATTACAATTAATAATGTTTCAACTACAACGAAAATAGACATGCATAGCACTCGTTAGGGGAAAAGATTAAAAGTGATGGGCCAAATACTGACTCCATTTGATGAAGATAGTTGAAATGGTCTTTTCTTCATCTTTTGTCGAACTAAGTGATAGGTGAGGAGGTCGTAGTAAGGATGAGAGCCGTAGTTCGAATATGGTCATGAGATAAGAGTGTTCTCCATTACATAAGCCTGAGTTTGGTTTAATATGAGTCGCGATAACACTTCTCAATCTAAGTTAGAGTAGATGTAATTTCTTTAACTTCACAATAGATCAAATAACATTATGTGATATTTCAAGTGATTGATTGTATTACATTTCATCATAATTTAACAACCTTGCTTATGATTGTTTAACAACCTTACATTTCAAGAGTGTAATCTGGGCTGAGAGTTTGCAAGGAAGTCCTCTTCGACTAAGTTACCTTCTCCTTAAGAAAAGAAGGATGTTTGATATCATAAAGCTTCACTAAGCAGCTCGGCATTCAAGTTATGGGGAACATAAGAGGCCTCATGTGATTATTAATGAAGGATTCTTTACCTGTTAGTAAACTAAAAAAAAAAAAAAGAAAGAGAAAAAAGAAAAAAAAGGTAATGAAAAGAAAGAAAAAAGAAAAGAGAGAGAAAGTATCTTTATTTCAAGTCTTTGTTGACCCAAGTGGCCAAGTTTTCAATATATTCCAATGTCTTTTTTTTTTTTAACGTAAATGGTTTTCACCAAAGGGTTTATTTGTAAATATTTTCCTCAAATCGGGTTGTGTTTAAGATAAGTTTAATCTTAGCCAATTCTCAAATGGGTTATCTTACCTTCCATCCTTTTAACTCTCTTCAAGGTCTTTAGCAAACCTATAGGGCACTTCTATTCGTCAATTACTTTCAAAGTGTCCATTGGGGCCCTTTGTTCACTAAGTTTCTCTTAGTGAACCCGTAGGGTACTTCTCTTCATCAGCTTCTTTTGGCTAGCCCATAAGGCACTTACCTTTTGCATTTAGTGTTTAATTAGCCTTTGAAGATACAATCTTAACTCAGTCTCTTTTCTAAACCCATAGGGCACTTATTTTTTCAAAGTTCTTTTAGCGAGCCCATAAGATGCTTGATTTCCTCAAGTGAGCTTATAGGACACTTCCCTTCACCAAGTTTCTCATAGTAAGTCCGTAGGGCACTTCTCTTCATCGATATCTTTTGGCAATCCCATAGGGCACAACATTAAGTCTAAGATTAGGGTTGCTAGTCTCTGAAAGATGCCCTCGCTTAGGTTAGTGAGCTTAATAAGGTATGACTAAGTCCATTAGATCGATCCTAGCTTAGGGTTGCTAGTCCTCGAGAGACACTTTCACCTAAGTTAGTGAGCCCAGTGAAGCACGACCAGGTCCATTGGATCAATCCCAACTTAGGGTTGTTAGTCTCTAAGAGATGCTTCCGCCTCAATTAGTGAGCCTAGTGAGGTATGACTAAGTTTTAAATCAATGTCTAGTTCGATGCTCTTGCCTAGGTTAATGAGCCTAGTAAGGCATGACTAAGTCCTTTAAATTGATCCCATCAGAGGATTGCTAGTACTTGAGAGATGCTCCTACCTAGGTTAGTAAGCTTAGTGAGGTACGATAAGGTCCTTTAGATCGATCCCATCATAGGGTTGCTAGTCTCTAAGAGAAGCTCCCGCCTAGGCTAGTGAGTTTAGTAAGGTACGACTAGGTCCTTTAGATCGATCCCATCATAGGGTTACTAGTCTCCAAGAGAAGTCCCGCCTAGATTAGTGAGTTTAGTAAGGTACTACTAGGTCTCTTAGATCGATCCCATCATAGGGTTGCTAGTCCTTAAGAGACGCTTCCACTTAGGTTAGTGAGTTTAGTAAGGCACGACTAAGTCCTTTAGATCGATCCCATCATAAGGTTGTTAGTCCTCGAAAGACACTTCTGCCTAGGTTAGTGAGCCTAGTAAGGCACAACTAGGTTTTAGATCGATCCCATCATAAGGTTATTAGTCCCTAAAAGACATTCTTACCTAAGTTAGTAAGCCTAGTGAGGAATGACCAAGTCTTTTAGATCGATCCCATCATGAGTGTCCTTGAGAGATGCTCCCACCTAGGTTAATGAACCTGGTGAGGCATGACCAAATCCTTTAGATCAATCTCATCATAAGGTTACTAGTCCTTAAGAGACATTCCTGCCTAGCTTAATGAGCTTAGTGAGATACGACTAGGTCCTTTAGATCGACCCCATCATAAGGTTGTTAGTCCTAAAGAGATGCTCCCACCTAGGTTAGTGAGCTTAGTGAGGCATGACCAAGTTTTAGATTGATCCCAGTTTAGGATTATTAGTTCTCGAAAGATGCTCTCGCCTAAGTTAGTAAGCCTAATAAGGTACGACCAGGTCTTTTATTGATCCTAGATTAGGGTTTCTAGTCTCTAAGAGACGCTCCCACCTAAGTTAGTAAGTCTAGGAAGGCATAACCAAGTTCTCCAATTCAATTCTAGAATAAAATTGTTTATCCCTTAGAGACACTCTCACCTACGTAAATGAGTCTAGAGATGCATGACTAGGTTTCGTTTCTTCACAAAATCCCCAACAGATTGAGTTTAGGATAACTAATTAGTTGTTTTAAAGTCATCATAAAGGCAAAAACAGTGTTTTTTTGTCTTTATAGTAAAGTTTTGTTCAAACTTTACCACAAAGAGGAACAACTGTAAACACTCAGCTTTCCCTCCTTTATTTTATTTTATTTCCTCAATAGGTCATAAATTAGGAAAAACACAAAAAATAGGAAATTAAAGAAAACCCAAAAAAAAATTTAGAAAAATACAAAAAAATAAAAAATAAGAAAAAGCTTAAAAAAAATTTGTAAAAATGTTAAAAATAGGAAATCTAAAAAGAAACCAAAAAATAAAAAGTTAAAAAAAAAACTTTTGAAAATTGTAAAATTACAAAAAATTGAAATAAAAAAGATTTCAGGGAATAACAATTTAATAGGATGGATTTTTAAATTTTAAAATAAGTTTAAAAATTGGGCCATTGACCCTAAACTTAGATTTAAATTTAGTTCAAGCTGATTTAGTTCATATATGAATTTAATTGTATATATGGATAAGGCACAAACCAACAGCCTAACAAATAAACATTTGGACTTGGTATTGGGTACGAGCATGAGGTTAAGGGTTCGAATCTTGGTAGGGGCATATAAAGTTTTTTTCATTTTTTTATCACATTAGGGACTATTAGTGTCAGGATTTGATTGCGCTACATGTCCAGATATGTAGCATCAGTGGATTAGACAACGTGTTGACGTGGTGCCACGTGGCATGCCACATCACTACTACTTGTCACGTGATGACATGTGGCAAGTTGGGATTTGTCGTGACGGTTGATGTGGTGCTACATCAGCATCACATTAGCACTTTTCTTCTCTTTCTCTCAGTTTCCTTTGTTTTCTCCTAATTTTCCTCTACTTTCCCTAGTCGAAATAGTCCACTCCCCTCACTTTAGCTCTAATTTTTTGCACAAATTCACCACATACATACGTGATTTCTTGCACTAATCTTGTTTATCACATAGCCTACTATGAATTAGTACAAGAAACACATTCAAATTCAGTTAAGGGAATATTTAAATCAAGCTCCAAAATTAAAATGAAAATGGATTTTCGGGCGTTTGCATTTAAGTCTGATTTGAGCTTTCCATAGAGTTAAATTTGTGTATAAAATGGGTAGTGGGGGAGCTTATTGAACATCAACAACCATATATGAATACCTACAAGCTCTCCTTCTCTTATTTCTCTCGTTTTATCTCTCTAACTATAGCTTTCTCTCTTTCTTGATTCAAGTCTCTCTCTCTCTCTCTCTTTCTCTAGCTTAACACTATAGCCCACCACCCTCATTAGATTCCTTACCTCACAAGCTTCTAAACTCAACCATTCTCTCCCTTGGCCGTACCCCCTAGTAACGCCACCGAACATCAACTGCCAAACCCTAGCCACCACTGCGATCCACTCTCAAAACACCACCTTAAGCCTAAATTAACTACACAACCAAGCTCCTCACCACCTAAAGCTCCTACCCATACCTCTCCTTTACCCTCAGCTACCATTACGCCGAAGGACCAAGCACTACCACTGACCACTACTCACGACCACTGCCAAACCACCATCCCAAGCCACGGCATTGAACCTACCCCCACTATCTCCAATCTAAAACACACACATCTGTTTTCACCTACAAAAAATTCCCCTTGATTGCCTTGAATCGTGCCTTGCACTGTTGAGCTTGAGGATGACCCGATCCAGTTAACCCAACTCAACTTGGATCCAGCACTCAAACTAACTCGCTTCGAGCCGACCCATAGCCCGACCTACGCTCTTCTGGTCTAGCCTTCTTCCTCTTTTACGGTTGTGTCGTAATTTTTCTTTCTTTCTTTCTTTTCTTTATTTCATTCCAATTGTAAATGTAATAATAATAAAAAAAAAAGAAAAAGTGGTTTATGTAGTTATATTTTTAGTTTGATAAAAAATAAAAATAAATAGAATAAATAAAATAATAAAAAATAAATAAGTAAATAGTTAAAGAATAAAGATTATTATTATTTTTAACACTTAGAAATCAGGTTTTCCAAAATAAAAAATAATTGGATTCTTTTTAAAGATAGGACATTTTAGAATTTTCCAAAAAAATAAAATGTTCCAATTTAGGACCCCTTTTTAAGAAGCTTTCTTAAGTAAACCAAATTGAACTTTAAAACGTAAACTTAGTATGTTTTCAAAATTAAAATTAACTTAACCAGTTAAAGTTTTACAAAAAGAATTATGTACATCTGATCTCGAATAGTAGATACATAGGTACTTAAGGAATAATAATAAAAATAAAAAAATCTAATATTCCTTTTTCTTAGATTACTTAAAGTTATCTAATTAGAGTAATAAAAAATCGAGTTTTTATGAAATTAAAAAGATGATTTTTAAGATTAATGTTAAATCTGGAAAGTTAGTAATACCCGTAAGGGTTTACAATTTTTAACTCCTAGATCCAAATCTCTAATTTTCAAAAATTGTTTCAAAAATTAGTTTTATCGTAGACTAATGGCTAAATTATAACTAATCCACCTAATTGGTTATAACTTAATTGTTTTTCCCGACTCCAATTAAGTGGCGACTCCAACACATTTTCAAGTTAAAAACCAATTTTTCTTTAGACCTTAATCGAGGGTCAATATTAAACAGGTAGGGTTTAATACTGGTCGGTTTAAAGAAAACCTAATTTTTAAAAATCGAGAAGTGAAAAACCAGACTCGACAATAAATATATTTCCATTTATTTCTCTCCTATTCCATCAATTTTAACTTTTCTTTCAGGTGCCTAAAATAACATTTTTTATTCAATTCCATCATTTTATTTTCATTTTCTTTGATTTCCACCTTCCAAACATAGTGTCTTTGTCTTTCTAGTAAATTTACCTCTGCTCCTTTGCCTCATAATCGGAGTCCTTTCATATATGGTCATACATAAGTCCATATATAAGTGAATTCTACTTCTTTTTCTTCTAGTTCTTCTTTATATATATATATATATATATCCTCATTTTTTTCTTTACCTTCTAGTGCAATATCACTTTTAAATTAAAGGAAAAAATAAAATAGTCACCAGCATAAGAAGGTATCCCAGCCTAACTCAAAAGTGAAAATGTTATCATGCAATCTGATTTTTGGTAACATATTAATGAAGCACACAAATATGAATTCCATAATAACTGAGGACAAAGAAAAAAGGATGCGACATAGACTTATAAATGAATTAAAACAAACAAGCATAGTGTAGAACTGAACAACAACCAAGTTTCAACAAATTACAACAAAGATTAAAGACTCCTTACTAATTATTATGAACTAAAACCCCAAGATAGCATCCAATTTATGCTTTAAAATCAACATTTCGTCATTCTTCAAGGTCACCCATGCCTCAATACCATCATTCAATTTGCTATCAATCAGAACAATGAACTCGAATAATGCCAAGGTGCTACTAACAAATTCTGGTTTTCCCCAACCAAAATTTACTTCATAGAGTGGGAACTTGCACCAACTGCTAAAAATAATCGGATTAACTTCCCCATTCGCACTTTTCTTCAATACCTCAAGAAACTCCTCATTTGTTTTCTCCACCACGGAGCACAAATCAACATCTGTTGCAAATGAAAATCGCAATTTGGCTTTCTTGATTGCATCGCCTATCACATCCAATACGGAATGCATCGGGATCACACTTTGTTCCATATTGATAGGCGGAGCTAGAACCACTCCATAGAAATTACCACACAAGTGTTCTCCAATTTGTAGATTTGTTTTCTCCCGTAAGTTCATCGTATGGCAAATAAGGGAAGGCTTGAAGGTGAGATTACCCTTAGAGCATTTCGTTTCGATAATTGCCTTACTAATCACTGCTGACACTACCTGCACTCGTGAAACGTGAGAAGCAAGAGTATTGTAGTTCGACCCGTTGAACATGGAATCAGTGATATCACCTTTCAGTTTTGAAATAACATCATTATGAAAAGTGAATCTTTTCACCACAAAGTTGTTTAAGAGGATTTCTACATGTGGTTGATGCATCATTCCATCAATAGGTAATTTTCCTAGTGTTTCCTTTTGAGGAAACAGGGATCCTAAATTGAAATTGAAATTGAAATGGTAGAATGATGTGAGTATAGTAAATCGAAGAAAAGTAAGCTATACTAAGGTAGCATTTGGTTGCACATTTTTTGTGGTATTAGATTAAAAAAAATTATCTCATATTTAATTTGTAACTTTACTTAGCGATTGAATAAAAATTAGGCTGATGAACTGGACAAAAAGTTCAAATTTTATCTCATCTATACCATAGTATATAAAAATAATTT